>BSBK01000519.1:0-600000 GCA_027943335.1 Chamaecyparis obtusa | reverse complement strand
TAGGAGTTGATACCTGTCTTTTGATTCCTTTTTCAATGCAAAAGTTGTTAAAATCATGGGAGATGAATTCACCACCTCTTTTTGATCTTAAGCATTTTAATCTTTTCCCTGTTTCCTTTTCCACTCTTGCCAAATACCATTTGAACTTCTCAAATGCTTTTGACTTTTCTCTTAAATACATAACTGTCATCATTCTATAATAATCATCAATGAAAAGAATAAAGAATTTATCTCTAGTATAGCTTTCTATTCCAATAGGTCCACATAAATCAGTATGCACAATTTCTAAAATTTCTCTAGACTGATAGTTCTTACTCTTAAAACTAGTTTTACTCATTTTGCCAATCTGACAATTCTTACATAGACCAGTATCAGGTTTCTTCAAAGTAGGAATGCCTCTTACCTTCTTGAATTTGCTTATTTTTATCATGTTATCAAAATTCACATGACATAACCTTTTGTACCATAGCCAACTTTCTTCAATTTGAGCAATAAAACATGAATATTCACTGAGATCAAGATAAAATAAGTTACCTTTTGTTTGTTTTCCTGATCCAATGAGTTTTCCTTTTTCATCCAGCAGTCTTGCTTGACCATTCATGAATTCAACCTTGAAACCAGTGTTGATTAGTTGTGCTACACTTAGAAGATTATGTTTTAGTCCTTCAACCCAATAAGCATTATCACATATGAGTTCTTTGGTTAATGAGATTCTTCCTTTTCCTTTTATACAACAAGGTTCATTGTTTCCAAATCTTACATTGCCACTATCACAGTCTTCTAGGTATTCAAATTTTGTCTTGTCACCAGTCATGTGGTGTGAACATCCACTGTCTATTATCCATATATCATCTTTGCTTATATGAGAAATAAGTGCCATCTTATCTTCATCATCATCAGATTCATCTTTTATAGCAATAAAGACAATTTCTTCTTCACTATCATCAGAATCTTTATCCATAAAACATGTTTTCTTACCTTTATCCTTGAATGATTTGAAATTCTTTTTGCCATAGTACTTGTGACCTCTCTTCTCTTCCTTGGCTTGCTTGTTTGGGCACCTAGCTACAATATGTCCAATTTCTTCACATGAAAAACAAATTAAAGGAGTTTTACCTTTATATTTACCTTTCCCTTTAGAGTACTTCTTTGCAAGTAATGCTTCTACAATTTCAAGATCACTATCAGAACTTTCTTCTGATACTTCTTCACTTTCTGACTGAACTTCTTTAATTTTCTTGTTCTTCCTTAGTGAAACCCTGGCCTCAAATGCTAACTCAATATTTTTGGAATTTGGAACATAGTTGTCATAGTTGTCTAATTCAAAGGCTGTCAATCTTCCAACTAAAGCATCCAAAGTTATATTGTGGTTTGTTTCACATCTTCTTTCTTGAATAGCTGATACTCTTATTGCATAGATAGGGAGTAGTGTTCTGAGTACCTTGCTTATAATAGTTTCATCAGAAATTGTTCCTCCAGAAGCTCTAATTGCACTAACACTTGCTTTGATCCTTTCAACATATTTTGCAATGTTTTCATCTTCTTTCATATTCATCTTGTCAAACTGTCCTCTTAGGCTTTCTGCTTTGGCTCTTTTCACATTTGCATCACCACCATATATTTTCTTCAATGCGATCCACATTTCATATGCAGTAGTGCATTCTTTAATATCATCAAACTCTTCATAGCTGAGAGCTGATGCAATGTCTATCATCATGGTGTTATGACACTTTTTCTCTGCAATGTCTTCAACAGTTAATGTGCCAGTAGGAATTGTGTATTCTTCATCAATATATTTGCATCCTGAAACACCAATGGAAGCTAGATGAAGTCTCATGAGACCTTGCCATGCTGAAAAGTTATCTCTGTTGAGCTTTGGAATTTCTCTCTTGTAAGACATCCTGATCTTTAGCTTAGGTCCTTGAAACCCTTCCTGCAAGCACCAAAAGCTCTGATACCAATTGATGGAATATGGATGAAGTGACTGAGAGGGGGGGTGAATCAGTCAACCATAAAACACTTCACAATTATTTCTTTTTAGATCCCTTAGGATATCTTAATGAATATTATCTGATTAACACTCGGTAAATAGATTGCAGTAACTTTGTAGATGCAGAAAGTATTAGTAAATTATCTTTTAGATATTCATCAGCACTTGTATATGATTAAGATAACCATTAAGAACACAAGAGACACAAGATTTAACGTGGAAACCCAATATGGGAAAAACCACCAATGTATCTAGCTACTAATTTTCACTTTTTTGAAGTGATGCCCGGTTAGAAGCCAACCCGGGAAAAGGTTACAAAACACACTGTTAGGTGTGACCTTGTTAGAGGATTTAATCACCCTGCTAGGAGTGGCTTGGTAAGAGGACTTGAGAACAATTCAATGGAATTGTCACCTTGTTAGAGGATTTACAATATGGTTGTTAAACCAACTCAGTTAAGAGATTTAGAATTCACTGTTACAATGATAAAAAGGTAACAATGAAAATGACCCGTATAATAATGCAACTGCCTTGTTGATTATAGATCTCTATTCTGCATAAGTCTGATCCTTCTTGATCGAATATATCTCTGCTACTCCTCAAGGATATCTGGTCATCCTTCATAATTTCGCACACACCTTTCCTGTCTTTCTTCTATATATCTTCTACTATATTTCTTGTTTATTTTTCACATTTGACCTTTTATTTATATGATTTTAGATTTGTCAAATCGGCATTACTTAGTATAACAGTCGGCTAAAATAAGAAAACTTTATTTGCAAAGATCCTTCAAGGGCCGACAGTGCTCGGTGACCATAACTTTCTACAATCTTTTGGAGACCGAGGGAACTCGGTAAACACTGATAATCCTTTTTCTTCGATAACTGACTCAACTTGGTAGATGCTAACTTTTCTTTGACAACCGACTGAACTCGGTAAACACTGCTGATTTTTCTTTGATAACCGACTGAACTCGATAAACACTGATTTTCTTTGATAACCGAGTGAACTCGGTAAGAACTAATTTTAATGCCAGGTAGACCGACTGAGCTCAGTAGGAACTGAATGTTGTGGACTATGACATTGTGTGACATCAAAGACAATACATAATTTGAGTAGCAATTTTCTTCAGACAATTGTTTCCAACAGATGCCTTACACCAAACATACACCATTAATCAGGTCATACTTCAACAATCCACCTATGTACCCAAATGTGCTATTACCTATTCAAAGGATATTAACTCTCCCCTTAGAAGAGACCTATAAACAAGTAATACAATAACCAATGTCCACTGGAAGACAAACATAAGATACCCTTGATACCCCAGTTCATACACACCTGAAAACCAATCCCAAACCTAGTTGCTTCTGTGAAAACAACTCTATTGTAGACACATAGGAAATGCAAATAGAAAGATGGAACCACCCTTGATGCTTCAATCAATAGGTCCGAAACTCAAATGGAGAAAATCTGAATAATAGTAGAAATATATTGAATCTCCTACATAAGACAAATCAATTACAATATATATCATATTCTCTGAGCCAACAAAGGAGAAAAGAACACTCTATATGTAGAGAAGTAGAGAAAATCTACAGGAAAAGGACCCTTCATGGAACCAATTCTCCTCAAAAATTTGTAGAAGAAGGAACCCTTACAAAGTAAAACATTTCACCATTTATACCCCTAGTTATCCTGGAATCCTACACAAGTTAGGATGCAACAAGCTACGGATAACCATGGTAAGGGTTAGGGTTTCAACCACCCAACCAACTGGAAATGGTCATAAAGTTATTACAGGGGTGGAAACCCAGGCAACCAGGAGAAAGAAAATCCTGGAATGATCCTCAATCATGAAAAATTCTCTATGAAGGTACTGAGAACCATAAAAACACTCAAAATGTCAACCTTGCAACATGCCTTGAGCAAAAAAATACATAGTACAAACCCTGTAGATGATCACTCAACACCCTGGACCAGACTGCAACAACAAGCACCACCAAACCAATCGAAATCAGCTATTAAAACCATAAATTTTGGTACTTCCTGTTGCTGGAAACCCTCTACAAATTCAAATTTGAAAATAAATGGCTACTTTATGGCACTTGCAGCAAATCAGTAGTCAAAATTTAAATCTCCATCAACTTTAAGTCGTGACCGTCTGATCTCTCTTTTTCACGGTCTTTATGACTCATCTCTTAAAAGGGCCCCAGTCAAATTTAGCGAACTAGTGACAAAGGTTTCCGCTAGTTTGCGAAACACTTTATCTCTTAGCCATTTAGTTTAGTGGTTATGTGAATGCTTGTTCACTAAATCACTAGTCAACTTGGAGCACTACCACTTTTCTTCGCGAACGAGCGAAACCCATTGAAATTTTTTGAGCCACTAAACATATTTATCTGGACTACTAGACCTTAGACCCCTGCCTGGGCTCGCTTTATGCCATTTGTCACTACATCATTCGCTGTCATTGCTCGGTCACCACTGACACAAGACCCACCCGCTTAAGCCTTATAATTAGAAAGCAGGTGTAAGATCTCATAGCTCTGAAAAAACTCATGAGAACTTACGCCGACCGTATATCATGTCCTCGTCACTGATCTCTCTGACAATGACCCCACCCTGCTGCATCATCCACGTTGACCAATAAAATTTAAACAATCCTGCATCACCTAGCAAATGGCCCCACTAAGAACATTAAGCTTCCTAGAAGATCGGATGACTGGCGCAAGATCTGAAAGGCTCAAAAGATTCTATGTGCTTACATGCCAACCGTCGATTAGGAATCCTCTAATTGAGATACTGGGCCCACCTGACAACATGTCCAGTTCACACAACATGGACCAATCATAGTACAAAAAATCAACATATCTGGTAGGCCCACCAAAAGAAAATGTTATGTCACACAAAAGAATCAATGATTGTCTCAAAATCTCATACGTCTGACACATCTCATAAGAATTTACACTCGTCGTTGATTCACTGCAAGTGTCAGGACCCTCTGACAAGCTGGCAACCCAAGACCCACTGGAAACTGCCAATGTGTTAAAGCATGGACCAATAAGATGTCACCATTTGTGCATACATGTCAATAGACCCACCTATTGAGAAGCTCTATCATAAAGGAGAATCAATGGATGTCTTAAGTTCGCAAGCCTCTGACACATCTCATGAGAAGATACACCCATCGTCAAATGGAGATGGTGTCAGAGAGCTAGGCCCAGGAAAATATAAAGTAGAAACATTAGGAAGTATTAAAATAGTCAGACTTAGGAAAAATTAAAATACACTAGGCGTTGGGGACCTAGGAAAGATTAAAGGGGACCCCCCAACACATGAAACCTAACCACAAGACATAAAGTGAACCCATTTAAATAGCACATGCAGATAAAAGGTTTTAAGTGGCCTGAAAAGTTAACTTGAAAATATAACAAGGCCAGGGTAAAGACAAAGGGTTTTTGTATGCAACGGCTAGTTTTTTAAATATTCTACTTAGGGCTTTAGCCAGAGACATGAAAATGACACAGAGACCAAGGGAAAAATGCTAGAGCCATGAAATTTTTTGCAAGGTACTAACAGTGGCTCTATTTGGGGATGATGGGCAACTTGTGTCCATGCAAGAATTTAGATCTCTAGGAGAGCAGACCACCCACAAAACAAAAATAGGGACCTTCACAAAAAATGACAACCAAACAAGAAAGCAGGAAACAGGAAAGGGAAAGACAACTGTACAAGGATTTAAAAAATTTTACAAAAAATATACAATTTTATTTAGTGGCCCCAGGCCACCAAAAGAAAACCAGTGACCCTCCTAAATCAAAAATCTAATTTTCATCAACATATGTGACCAACCAGCTAAAATTATCCTGATCACCTTGTGGCCAACATACATGAATATTCATGGGCTGAAGAATGAAATTGTACTAATCACTACCCATGTTTTTCCAATCATAGCTATTACATTCATACTCATATTCCAAGAAGTAAGGAACATCATTTAATTCTTCATGATGACTGGAAAAAATAAAAATTTCATCTAGTAATGCATCAAAAAATAAAGCATATGGAGCATCATGCATTACTACAAAAGTACCTAGCTGAGAAGGACCTAGATCCTCTGATTTGCCTTCATACATTGCCTCAGCCACTAAGCAACTTGGTTCCTCCATGATGTCTTCACTAACTGAACCATGAACCAAGTGAAGGTCTTCTTCATAAATTTTGTGACAGTAGGACACTTGACCTGCATCATTATTTTTATCAAAATAAAATTTGTCCCAAATTTTTAAGAAAAAGTCCTCAACACTACCACCATCACTATCATATTTAGCAGAAGAAGGAAAGGAGCTTGAACAAGAGGCTTGTTCATCACTGCAATCTCTATGATAGGGAAACACACTGTCATGACCTTCAACTTCTTCTGTAGAGTCACTACATGAGGGGAACTATAATAAACATGGGTCCTCAGGGTCACTTTGAACACTAGCCTCATTATTAGTGTCAAAGGATAAATCATAGGGGAGCTACAAATCAAAATCCACAATAGGTGCATACCTTTGAAATTCTTCAGCCAAGAGTGCTAAAATCTCCTCACTGCTTAGTGGACTTTCGGCCATCCTTTCATCTTTCTCAACTACACCCCTATTGAAAACAACTTCCTTGTCCAAGACAAGAAAAGAGACCTCTGGCCTTAGATCATCTTGTGTGGATAAACCAATGCAGGAATCATCATCTGCATCATATTCATTTTCTTGCCACTCACACAAAACATCATCAAACTGGGACAAGAAACAAGAATTTTGATATTGAAAAGAAGAAAAGTCTGCAGACAAATTAGAAACATTATCACTCTCAGATCCATCTTCAGCACTCTCATATGCACTGACCTCAATGTTAGCTTCATAATCAATATCCTCTACAAAATGAGAATCAACATTAGAACTACTGGCTTCCACATGATCAACATAGAGAGAAGCCAATGCCCTCAATCTCCTATCCTCCATTAACTGCCAGTTCTCAGCTTTCAAGGACAAAACCCCAAGTGCATCCTCAAGCCCAAGGCTGTCATCACTAAGTATCCAATCTCTGACACATATATAATACTCTTCCCACAATGCATCTGACCAACTGGTTGACTCATGAAAACAAAGATCCAAGAATAAACCAATGAACTCAGATTCAAAAAACTCAACATCATCAGGAAGCTCATTATACACATCCCAAAATCTATCATAGAAAAGAGATATGGATAGATCCTTTCTGCATCCTACTTTCAATCTCATCAATGACATGCAATCCCTAAGGATGCCTTGCTCAAGGAAAGTAAGCTCCTCATCAAGCTTACCCATCAAACTTAATGCAATACTTCCATAAAATTTTGTGAAAATATAACTGAAAACTTGAAGTATGCAAACCTCTACTCACACCTTATCCTTTTCTTAGTGCTTGATCACTTAATAAGGAGACATCTAGACCTTGAAAAGTACCTGAGAGTTTTGTAGCAGAAGACTTTGTTGACTGGAAGGCAGGGCAGATCTAAAGCTCACCATGTAGCTCCATCAGATTCTTTGTTGTGTAGAGTCACCACCTCCTTGAAGAGGAAAATTTTTCTTTTCTTTGTACCTCTTTCAATCAATCAAAACTACACCAGGATATCACACTGTCTATCAAGAAATGCACTGATCAAATAGAGACTTCAGAGCCGCCACTCAATACTTATTGAGAAGATGTTAGAAAATGCTTTATTTTATATCTGACTCTTTCCAATGGCCTCCCTAGCAGAGTCACCAATTTTTTGGTATCTTTTCCTTGTAGGACCAAACTTGAATCAAAAGGTGGGCTTGATCCTCAAATTAGGCACTCAAGTTTGACAAGAAAATAGAACCAATTGATGAGGATAGAGAACATCCTCCTTCTTCTTTGAGCTCCACATCACTCAGGTGGGTATTGCCTTAACTGCACACTCAAAAACCTCATGGAAAATAGTAGGCCTATATATAGATTATTACAGAATAGTCTTCAAACCCCTTTAGGTATCTTGTACCCCAATGAAAGCAATTCTTAATGCAATAGCCCTACTTGCATAGAATGGGTATGAAAGCCAAAGACCTATACTAACAACATGAAAGGGAAAGGGTGGAACTAAAAGTAAATGATTTAATGGTGGGTTTGAGAGGACTTCTAAGATACACTAAGTCTCTCATAGACCAATGCCTTGTCCAATGGGTCACAGAGTCAAATACCCTATTGCAAAAAAGAGCTATGAAACAAGAAAGAAATATATTCAAATATGCTGATGCCTTACACCAAACATACACCATTAATCAGGTCATACTTCAACAATCCACCTATGTACCCAAATGTGCTATCACCTATTTAAAGGATATTAACTCTCCCCTTAGAAAAGACCTATAAACAAGTAATACATTAACCAACGTCCACTGGAAGACAAACATAAGATACCCTTGATACCCCAGTTCATACACACCTGAAAACCAATCCCAAACCTAGTTGCTTCTATGAAAACAACTCTATTGCGGACACATAGGAAATGCAAATAGAAATATGGAACCACCCTTGATGCTTCAATCAATAGGTCCGAAACTCAAATGGAGACAATCTGAATAATAGTAGAAATATATTGAATCTCATACATAAGACAAATCAATTACAATACATATCATATTCTCTGAGCTAACAAAGGAGAAAAGAACACTCTATATGCAGAGAAGTAGAGAAAATCTACAGGAAAAGGACCCTTCATGGAACCAATTCTCAAAAATTTGTAGAAGAAGGAACCCTTACAAAGTAAAACATTTCACCATTTATACCCCTAGTTATCCTAGAATCCTACACAAGTTAGGATGCAACAAGCTATGGATAACCATGGTAAGGGTTAGGGTTTCAACCACTCAACCAACTGGAAATGGTCATAAAGTTATTGCAGGGGTGGAAACCTAGGCAACCAGGAGAAAGAAAATCCTAGAATTATCCTCAATCATGAAAAATTCTCTGTGAAGGTACTGAGAACCACAAAAACACTCAAAATGTCAATCCTGCAACACACCTCAAGCACAAAACCACACAGTACAAACCCTACAGATGATCACTCAACACCCTGGACCACACTGCAATAGCAAGCACCACCAAATCAATCGAAATCAGCTGTTAAAACCATAAATTCTAGTACTTCCTATTGTTGGAAACCCTCTGCAAATTAAAATTTGAAAATAAATGGCTACTTTATGGCGCTTGTAGAAAATCGACAGTCGAAATTTAAATCTCCATCAACTTTAAGTCATGACCGTCTGATCTCTCTTTTTCACGGTCTTTATGACTTATCTCTTAAAAGGGCCCCAGTCAAATTTAGTGAACTGGTGACAAAGGTTTCCGCCAGTTCGTGAAACACTTTATCTCTTCGCCATTTACTTTAGTGGTTATGTGAATGCTTGTTCATTGAATCGCTAGTCAACTTGGAGCACCGCCACCTTTCTTCACGAATGAGTGAAACCCATTGAAATTTGTTAGGCTGCTAAACATATTTATCCAGACTGCTAGACCTTAGACCCCTGCCTGGGCATGCTTTATGCCATTTTTCACTAAATCATTTGCTATCGCTGCTCGGTCACCACTAACATAGGACCCACCTGCTTAAGCCTTATAATAGGATGGCAGGCATAAGATCTCATAGCTCTGAAAAAACTCATGAGAACTTACACTGACCATAGATCATGTCCTCATCACTAATCTCTGTGACAATGACCCCACTCTACCGCATCTTCCATGTTGACCAATAAAATTTGAACAATCCTACACCACCTGGCAAATGGCCCCACTGAGAAAATTAAGCCGCTTGGAAGATCAGACGGCTGGCACAAGATCTAAAAGGCTCAAAAGATTCTATGCGCTTACACGCCAACCATCGATTAGGAATCCTCTGATTGAGATACCGGGCCCACCTGACAACACGTTTAGCACACACAACATGGACCAATCATAGTACAACAAATCAACATATCTGGTAGATGGACCCACCAAAAGAAAAGGTTACATCACATAAAAGAATCAACATTTGTCTCAAAATCTCATATGTCTGACACATCTCATAAGAATTTACGCCCGCTGTTGATTCACTACAAGTGTCAGGACCCTCTGACAAGCCGGCAACCTAGGACCCACTGACAACTACCAATGTGTTAAAGCATGGACCAATAAGATGTTTCCATTTGTGCATACATGTCAATAGACCCACCTATTGAGAAGCTCTGTCATAAAGGAGAATCAATGGATGTCTTAAGTTCGCAAACCTCTGACACATCTCATGAGAAGATACACCCATCATTGGATGGAGATGGTGTCAGAGAGTCAAGCCTAGGAAAATACAAAGCCAAAACATTAGGAAGTATTAAAATAGTCAGACTTAGGAAAAATTAAAATACACTGGGCACTGGGGACCTAGGAAAGATTAAAGGGGACCTTCCGACACATGAAACCTAACCGTAAGACATAAAGTGAACCCATTTAAATAGCACATGCAGATAAAAGGTTTTAAGTGGCCCAAAAAGTTAACTTGAAATTGTAACAAGGCTAGGGTTAAAACAAAGGTTTTTTGTATGCAACGGCTAGTTTTTGAAATATTTTTCTTAGGGCTTTAGCCAAAGACATGAAAATGACACAGAGACCAGGGGAAAAATGCTAGAGCCATGAAATTTTTTGTAGGGTACTAACATGTTCAAGTTCTCAACTTTAATCACAACCTTGAACAAGATTCAAAGTGTGAGCTATGCTACATCAACATGAATGATCTTCTGATAGAAGTAGGCTGATGCAACATCCAGATCACCTTAGTGACCCATAGACAGGGGACGGACCCCAAGTCTAGTCCTCAAGTATTCAAATGTGTCCTTTGGTAGGGGCTTTGTAAAAATATCTACAAGTTGTTCTTTAGATGTGACAAATTCCAGCTTTACTTGCTTCTCTTGCACTTGTTCTCTTAAGTAATGATACTTAATAGATATATGCTTTGTCTTAGAGTGTATCACAGGATTTTTTGAAATATTAATTGCACTAGTGTTGTCACAATATATAATCACCGGATCAGTGACTACCTCATTCATTCCTTCCAACACTTATTTGATAAATGCAATGTTTGAACAATTAGTAGCAATAGCAACATACTCTGCTTCAGCTATAGACTGAGAAATACAAGCCTTCTTTTTACTTGTCTAGGTTACAAGTCTTTCACCAAAGAAAAATGCTCCTCTGGTGGTGCTTTTTCTATCATCCACATTTCCAGCCCAATCAGCATCAGTGTAAACTTTCAGTTCAAAATTCCCTTCCTTAGAATACCATAATCCATAATTTTCTATTTTCTTCAAGTATCTTAAGATCCTTTTTGTAGCTATCATGTGTGATTCTCTAGGATTAGCAAAAAATCTTGCAACAATTCCTACAGCATGTGCTATATCTAGCCTACTGTGAACTACGTACATTAACTTACCAATCATAGATCAGTAAAGTGTTTGATTTACCTCTATAGTTTCATCCTCCTTTGTCAATTTGCATCTAGTAGCCATCGGTGTTCCTACAGGTTTAGCATCTTCCATGCCAAATGTCTTCAGTACTTCTTTTATGTATTTAGATTGTGTGATGAATATCCCATCACTCTGCTGAATCACTTGTAGTCCAAGAAAGAACTTAATCTCTCTAAACATTGACATTTCAAATTCCTTTTTCATTTCATCAGCAAATGCCTTGTAGATAAGAATTGAGCCTCCAAAGATAATGTCATCAACAAATATTTCAGCAATGATAATAGTGTGATTAGTATCACCTTTCACATACAAATTGTTGTTTTCACTTGTTCTAACAAATCCAATACTTAACAAGTATGCAGTCTTTCATACCATGCTCTTGGTGCTTGCTTCAATCCATATAAGGATTTATGTAATCTACATACCATGTCTTTGTTGTTGGGATCAACAAATCCTTCAGGTTGTTCAATGTAGACTTCTTCTTCAAGTATACCATTCAAAAATGCTGACTTCACATCCATTTGATAGACTTTGAATTTCTTATGTGCAGCATATGCAAGTAGCATTCTAACTCCTTCTAATCTAGCAATAGGTGAAAATGTCTCACCATAGTCAATGTCTTCTTCCTGTGCATATCCCTTGCATACTAATCTAGCTTTATTTCTTGTGACTTCACCATTTTCATTCAATTTGTTCCTGTATATCCACTTGGTACCGATAACATTCTTATCTTTTGGTCGGGGTACTAAGGACAAAGTTTTGTTCTTTTTGATTTGTTCTATTTCTTCTTTCATTGAATTAACCCATTCTTCATTTTCTAATGCAACTTTCACAGTTTTAGGTTCAAATTCACAAATTAAACATGTACCTTGTCTTGTTTTGCTTCTAGTTTGCATTCTTGTATGTCTGTCTCCAATGATTTGTGTTTCAGGATGATGTCTCCTAAAAAAACTAGCCAAGACTTGATTTCTCCTTTCTTATTCATCCTGCTCAGGGTCATTTTCTTGCTCAGCAGCTTCTTCATGTTCATCAATTTGTGGTGCCTATTGTACTACATTGATTCCCTGCTGACCGGTTGACATTGTCTACAGTGTCGGTAAATACTCTGGATATTCAATGTAAGTGAATCTACCATAGTCTTCAGGTTCCTTTGTACTTTCCTCAGTGTACTTATCATCAAATTCATCAACACAGACATTAGTACTTTCAACAATCTTATTTGTAGCCTTATTCAAACATTTGTATGCTTTACTTGTAGTGGAATATCCTAGAAATATCCCTTCATCTCCTTTAGAATCAAATTTTCCATTTCTTTCATCTTTCAAGATAAAGCATTTACTTCCAAAAATTTTGAAATAACTTACAGTAGGTTTGTGTCCAAACCATAGTTCATAAGGTGTTCAATTTGAGTCCTTCAGTTGTACTCGATTAAGAACATATACAGCTGTGTTGATAGCTTCCCTCCAATATGTCTGAGCAACATTCTTCTGTATTATCAATGTTCTAGCATAGTTAATTATAGACCTATTCCTTCTTTCAGCAATGCCATTTTGCTAAGGTGTCCTCGGTGCAGATACCCGCCTCTTGATTCCATGCTCATTGCAAAAGTTAGTAAATTTATCAAAGATAAATTCACCTCCTCTATCAGATCTTAAACATTTTATTTCTTTTTCGGTTTCTTTCTCTACCTTAGCTTTATACCATTTAAACATTTTGAAAGCTTCAGATTTCTGTTTCAAGAACATAATAGTCATCAATCTGGTATAATCATCAACAAAAAGAATAAAATATTTATCACCAGAATAGCTCTAAGTTCTCATAGGACCACATAGGTCGGTATGAACCAACTCAAGTATCTTCTTTGTTGAATAGTCTTTGCTTTTGAAACTAGATTTAGTCATCTTACCTTTTTGACATTCATGACACATGGCATGATCAAGTTTTGTCAAGTTAGGCAATCCTCTAACTCTTTTCTTTCTACTAATCTTGATCATGTTGTCAAAGTTCACATGGCATAACCTTCAGTGCCACAACCAAACATCTTCATCCTTTATTAGCAAACAAGAAGACTGATCCATATCAAGATAGAATAGACTACCTCTAGATAGTGTACTAGTTCTGACAAGTCTTCCTCCATCATTATAAATCTTCACCTTTTTGCTCTCAAAAGCTAGTCGGTGGCCTGAATTGTTCAGCTGAGCCACACTTATCAGATTATAGTTTAGTCCATCTACCCAATATTCATTTTCACATTGTAATCTATCATTGATCATCAATGAGCCTTTACCTCTTACCATATAAGGTGCATCATTTCCCATTCTCACAGATCCTCCATTATATTCAACAAGATGATCAAACTTCTCTACATCACTGGTCATATGATGTGTGCAACCACTATCTATGATCCATGTATCATTTCTGCTTACTTTAGAGATCAGGGTTGTCTTTTCATGTTTCTCTTCCTCTTCTAAGTCATCTTTTATAGCAACAAATACAACTTCTATATCATCATTAGAATCAGATTCAGTTTCAATATCTTTGGCTGTGTAACATACCTTTTTTCCTTTTTCATCTCGGTTGTCTTTGTTGTTGTGTCAGTAACCTATGTTGACTCTTCTTCCTTAACTTCCATTAGATTGGTCTTTGGATCTATCATCATCTTTCTTCTGAGGACATCTAGCAGCAATGTGACCGACTTCTTTACAATTAAAGCATGCTAAAGGTAGCTTGCCTCTATACCTTCCTTTTCCCTTAGGCAATCTTCTAGCCATAAGTGCTTCAAGCTCTTCAAGTTCATCATCGGTATTGTCATCACTATCATAATTTTTACCATTCCTACTAGACTTTCCAATCTTCAGAGAAGACATGAAAGCGGATTCAATAGAAGGAACAACATTGTTATCAAAATTGTTTAATTCAAAGGTTGTAAGTTTACCAATCAGAGTGTCAAGAGTGAGGTTGGATGTAGCTCTTGTTTCATGAATTGTAGAAATCCTGATTGCATAAACTGGTAGCAAAGTTATGAGAATCTTGCTTATCATTGTTTCATCATCAATTACTCCATCAGATGCTCTAATAGCATGTACCACCTCTTTGAGTCTATTTGAATATTGGACAATATTTTCATCTTCTTTCATTCTCATATCATCAAATCTGCCTCTTAGACTTTCAGCTCGGGCTCTTTTGACATTCAGATCTCCACTGTAGATTTGTGCTAACTTATCCCACATTCCTTTGGCAGTTGTGCATGTCTTGATATCTTCAAATTCAGCATCGGTATAGGTAGCAGCAAGTTCCATCATATTAACATTGTGTTCATGCTTATCCTTCAGTTGATCAACAGTTAGGGGACCAGTGGGCGGTTGCATGTAGCCATTCTCCATCAGTTCTAGTGTTGAGTTCCCAATTCTAGATATGTCCAGCTTCATTCTGCTTTGCCATACTGCGAAGTTCTCTTTATTCAATTTTGGTACTTCCCTCTTATACATCTTAAGACCTTTATGCTTAAGTCCTTAAAACTCTTTTCCAAGCAACACTAGCTCTGATACCAATTGTTAGAATAAATGAGAGGGGGGTGAATCAGTTATCTAGTGTCCCAATACAAAATGTATAATCCAAAACAAATTCTTCTATTTCTGCTCATCGGTAAGCAATAATAACTCTCACTATCTATGCTTTTACCGATTACTAGTCTAATACTTAAACTATTTATCGATCAAATCTATCATGTAACATGAAAAGTATGATAACAAACAAATATCACAATCAACACATAACACAAGAGATTTAACGTGGAAACCATGTAAAGGGAAAAACCACCTGGGACCGGTAACCCAAAATTGTTCACTCTTCTGAAGTGAGGTCGGTTAAGACCCAACCCTGATAAAGGTTACAAACACATTGTCAGGTGTGACCTTGTTAGAGGATTTTAGACTACAATTTATCATCCAACCAGCATTCACTATGGGGTTGACAAGATAACAATGTTCATTCTATGAATGATACATCATAATACTTTTAAAGTCCACTCAGTTAAGAGATTTAGACTATATACAATGGTTAAATATGTAACAGTAAAATGACTTGCCTTAATACAACTTCAATTGCAGATTACAGATCAATATTTCAATTCAGTTTAAATACTGTATCAACTTACTGTCCATTGGTAATAGCTCTCTATAGCTCGATAATTGTTCTGCAGCTCGGTTCTCACTAATCAGTATGATCAGAATGCATGAAAGCTTGTTCACATGAAATTCCTGTAGCTTCTTCTTCTCCTCGGCATCTTACTAAAGAAATTTTGTTCTCTTATATAGATGAGTAAATTTTTTTCTTCTCCACCATCAAATTTTGTGGCTTAATCACATTCATAGATTTTGCCTCTTAAAACTCTCTCGGTACTTCTGTCAATAACACATTTCAATCTACTTTGTTAGATCTTCTTTGAATTTTGTCAGCCGTTGATCTACATAACAAACATTATCTGTTACCTCGATGTTATACTCTTGCCAGCTCATCATTCCTATCGGCATAAACTAATCATTTAATTCATTCTGTTTCACTTGGTTAACAAAGAATGCGTCAGTGAACAATGCTGATATGATTTATGAAAACCAGATTACAATACCTGGTGTGATACCTGCAATATTGTAGAATTCAACACGAAAATTGAGAACAACAAGATTGCAAACCAAAAAATTCTCTCCATTCTATTCAAAATTGGAGTTTATACAAGTCAGATGGATCCCAAGGGTCACACAAATCCCTTGAAATTGAAATGAAGAGTCATCATAATGTTTATTATAATTAAACTATTAAAACTATCAAAATTTATCAAAAAACTAAATATAAAATTTAGGTCCACTTGGAGAAGGCATAACTTTCTCATCCTAGCTCTGAATTACAAACCGTTTGATGTGTTGGAAAGGTATTCAAATACTCTTGAACAAAATTTTGGAAACATTGATGTCCCTTCTTGTTTCCGAGAAGGATATTTGCCCAGAAATGCACCGAAGACCCTCAAAATTGCAATTTACTAAAACATATGAAATTTTGGAAAAATTAGATTTCAGTATTTTCCCACTTTAATCCTGATCATTCCTCCCCCCTTGAGAGGCAATGGGCCCCATTGCACTAATGTGCTGCAATAGATGAGGAAATTGTTCCTCAATTTGTTCCTTAGTAAACCACTTGCCTTGATGAGAATGCTGACCAGCTCGAACCACTGATACAAAGGAATGTTCTGATTTATCAATGTCTTTAAAATGGCTTCAGTAACATGGTCACGCTGGACTGGAGTAGTAGTAGAGGGATTTAACTCTACAGCTTGAATGTGTTCAGTAGCTTGGGAGATATCCAATAAAGGAGGAAAATAGGGTCTCAACAATTCCACATTGAAAACTGGATGCAGTCCCAAAAAGGATGGCAAATTAAGTTCAAAAGCATTCTCACCAACTTGTTTCACAATAGTGTATGGTCCATAACAAAGAGGACAACGCTTCCTATTTGGTCCATGTAGGCGCTCTTTCTGAAGATGTAACCATACCTTGTCACCAACCTGAAACTGATGAGGAGTTCTATGTTTATCATGTCTTTCCTTATACTTCTGATTACTCTGCTCCAATATCTCATGAACTTGTTGTTGTAGGTGTCTAATGTTATCAATGAATTTTTCTCCTTTATCTACCTCCTTGACATCATTTTCCAAAACTGACCTCCTATATATTGGCTCATGTGGTAGCGGTGCACCTGGGATTAAATCAATAGAGTGCTTGACTTGACAGTGTGTTGGTACTCCCACTGGTGGTGTAAACACACTGTGATATTCTTTCAAAATTTTATCCATCTGATTTTGTTGATTCTCTGTTACCTTAGCATGTGTATTAAGAACAACTGACTTTGTTTGTTCAGGGTGAATCATGAGTACAACAAAAGCTCCAGTTTGAGCAATCAAGCGTTTACATTGTTTAGCACTAATTAAAGAAGCAGTTTGTGTTGGACATACCTCTGGTATTTGATACCTCTTCCCACCAAGCTTGATTGTAACACTACGTGGCCTGGACTCATACACCCCATGCCTCTGATACATGTATGGCTGCCCCAGCAAGACATCGCATACATCCAATGGTGCTACATCACATCTCACTTCATCCTTGAAAGGCTTGATTGAATATGGCAAATGACATTGTTGATTTATTTGAATATCTTGTCCCTCATTTACCCATCCCATAGAGTATGGTTGTGGGTGTCTTGTCACTTTCAGATTTAATCTTTTGACTATCTCCCTAGAGATCAAATTCTTTTGACTCCCACTGTCAACAATAAAATGCAGAGGCTTTCCATCAACCCACATCTGTGAATGAAA
Source organism: Chamaecyparis obtusa (assembly GCA_027943335.1). Lineage (NCBI taxonomy): Eukaryota > Viridiplantae > Streptophyta > Pinopsida > Cupressales > Cupressaceae > Chamaecyparis > Chamaecyparis obtusa. The sequence goes on along the minus strand of BSBK01000519.1, from coordinate 582,110 downwards.
AAGTCTCTCTTCATCTTCATGGGACAATACTTTAGCAGTTCCAACTACGGCATATGGGTTTGCTTCTATGATGGAATCATTCTCCTCTTTCTCAGAATTATCTATTGGTGATGATTCAGGTTCAGCTTCCTCTCCTCATATTTCTGTCATCAAATTTTTAATACTTCGACAATCCTTTGTATTATGGGTTGGGGACTTATGCATCTCACACCACATGCATGTGTCTATCTTTTTAGTAGACCACCATGTGTTCTTGGGTGAATTTGAATGAAGTTCCTTGGTCACCTTTTTTCCTGCAAATTTATTGCCACCTTCAACCCTTGGCTTGTTGTTTGCAAAGTAGTCCCTCTTCCCTTTTTGCTTGAATTTTTCTTCAATTTTTGTAGCATATTTATAGGTAGTTTCCAATGTCTCAATGTTTAAAAATTCCATCTCTATTTGAATATACCTATGAAGTCCACTCTGATATTTCAAAATTTGATGCTTCTCTGAATCATTAATACTGAGTTTTGCTGAAAGTGAATGGAATGTATTGGTGTAATCTTGCACAGACTGATCCCTCTTTTGTCGAAGAAGTTGCCAATCTATGTATTTTTGTTCATATACATCCTCCGGGAGGTAAGCTTCTTTTATGTATTCCACAAATTCTCCCCATGTGGGCTTCTTATCAAGAGATAGTATAAAACCATCTTCATCAATTGATTCTTGTTCTTTATTTGCTACTCTGGTTTCCCATGCTAATTTCACATGGGTTTCAGCTTTGAGGAGAGCAAATGTTATCTTTTCAGCATCTGAGAAATTATTTACAGAAAAGTACCTATCCAACTTTGATAACCAGTTATCAACAGCTTCAGAATCGACCTTTCCTTCAAAATTCGGGATGTCAAAATTGACCTGCACTTTGAAAGGGGTATTTCCATGAAATGATGTTTCAGATTCAGAGGGTTTTTGCTTCTGTAGGAGGCATGAAAATTGACTCATCATCTCCTCTCGTTGCTTATTTAAAGCTTCCTCGACCAACTTCTTAACACCATCGTCTGACATCTTCAATCGTGTGCGTCTCAAAGGTGGGTATTTTGACAAATCTTGTGTATCCAATCCTAATCTTTGGTAGGAAGAACTTGTGTAAATTAGCATAAAGGAGCATTCCCACTCTGATACCATTGATCTGATTTATGAAAACCAGATTACAATACCTGGTGTGATACCTGCAGTATTGTAGAATTCAACACGAAAATTGAGAACAACAAGATTGCAAACCAAAAAACTATCTCCATTCTATTCAAAATTGGAGTTTATACAAGTTGGATGGATCCCAAGGGTCACACAAATCCCTTGAAATTGAAATGAAGAGTCATCATAATGTTTATTACAATTAAACTATTAAAACTATCAAAATTTATCAAAAAACTAAATATAAAATTTAGGTCCACTTGGAGAAGGCATAACTTTCTCATCCTAGCTCTAAATTACAAACCGTTTGATGCGTTGGAAAGGTATTCAAATACTCTTGAACGAAATTTTAGAAACATCATTTTCGAGCAGCATATTTGCCCAAAAATGCACCGAAGACCCTCAAAATTGCAATTTACTAAAACATATGAAATTTTGGAAAAATTAGATTTCAGTATTTTCCCACTTTAATCCTGATCAACTGCTCAGTTAATACTATGGTCGGTATACACTACACTCCGTTGGTGTATACTAAAAATGCTTCATTTATCAACAACATTGCTTTATGTCTTTCAGCTCTATACTTCATTATAGATGAATGCAACATAATAAAGTCAATATCATCAAGTCATAGACTCATCAATAAGTTACTCAATGTGTTCCTTATCCTCATCTATCATGTACATCTTTCCTCATGTAGAATTCTCTATTCTTCATCTCTTTTCCACTTTTCTTCAGATGTCTCAGTGTAGTAACTTACAAGATAAGTTCTATCAAACTAGTTGACATTAATGACAACTTAATACTAATTTAATCATATTACATATCTAATTAGGAACTTCTCAGTGATCTTGCAATCATAGATCCTTCAATCAGATTCTAAATCAGTTGTAGTCCAACATATAGTCCCTTAATCAAGATTGAGACACTATATGCATGTAATAGACTCCTAACATGGTCAACATCCTTAATAGGATACTTTTGATTAGTGGATATTTTTGGGTACCATCCCCACTGGGGTTTTCCCTTGGCTAGGGTTTCCTCGAGAAAAAATAATGTGTTATGAGTTCTTTAGTTTTATTGCTATGCATGTTGTTTAGCTTCTTATGTTATGCATGTGTTAAGATAATCTGCTATATGCATAATTGGGCAAAAGTTAAAGTTTTTAGAATATTGATTCACCCCCCCTCTCAGTATTCCTTATTTCTAACATTTCCCTCTCAAATGAAGTTTGACTTTTCCAAACCCTACCTAACATATTTTTTCCTTTTAATCCTAGCCACTCATTCTTTTGCCTCTTAATCTCCACCATCCAATCCTTTTGCAATTTCTATAAAAGAAGGCCTCTCTCTCATTTGTAGGCTAATAAGAGTCTTACAAGAATAATCATCAAGAATTCTAGAAATCTAGCATTATAGTATTTTAATTTCTTAGCATACTTTATTTGCATCATCATTCTTAGTTTAGATTTCAATTTTCGCATCATAGATTAACTTTGATTTCATAGTATAGGTTGAATCTTGATTTCTCATTCATAGTTAGTTTTCTTTTCATTCCTTATTAAAAAAAAAATCAAAATATATTGCATCATTTTTCTTGTGCATTATCTTCTTCATAGATCTTGCACTTGCATATCATTGTGAGATTTGGGGCAAGTTTCTCATACTTGTCTCCAAAACCCTCATCTTTCATTTTATAGTTTTGCATTTAGATTGGATTTCATTTGTGTTGGGAGAGCATACCCACAATAATATTGAAGAGAAAATAAAACAAGGTTATTGGCTGCCCTTGTTTTAGCTCATAGAGGTTGTGGTGAAAATTACTTATTTTGTTGCATTTGGAATTAGTAACATCTAATATGATTGTTTGGTTTTTTGGTGTTTTGTATTTGTAGAAAATAGGTCTAAATTTTCATTGCATACAGTACTAACATGAAAATTCCTTATGAGAGGATGGACCCTATTAAAATTCTATGAAATAAAATCAATGCATATCAGTCCCTGTTAGGAGACTTTGAATCCACGTGAGGAGATTCTAACCCTATTAGGAGTTAAGGAAGACAAAAGGACCCACTGTCCAAATAGCTTTAGGGGAAAGATCACTAAACACACTTTCTAACTAATCTCTATATTATCCAAATAAAAAAATACCAAGTATAACTGATCTCAACAACTTCTCTTCTCTCCTCTGACTATGCCAAAACTGCACCAAATAATTCATCAGATCTCAATACCAAATCTGCTCACTTTACATCTCATAATAAGCCCTTAGATTACTAATTCACATTGTTTCATCTCTATCCTCATGTCAATCAAGGAAAAAAATCCTTCCTTTATACCACACTCAATATTCATAATTGAGTCAGCCAATTAGGCTTAACCAATTGAAAAACATAAAATATTACCAGCTACATAATATTTCCATAATTACACAAAACTGTCATATTAAATAAATAGCTCACATATTAAATAAATCTTCACACGTGAAACCTCTGACTATGTTGTCTTAGCCAGATCACTTTTGCAATGTCTTCAACCTCTGTATAACTTCACTTTTCTAGATTCTATCCCTGTTAGGATATATAATCTGATTATCACAAACCACTTCTCAAGAACTTTGTCAGAATATAGTTTCCACTAGATCTCTTAAGGCTAATGCAAATACTTGAATCTCTGTATGCACTCTTAACCATGCTATTGGGACACCATAAGAAACATGTCCTCAACTCAGCATAACCTTATCTAAAATTTTCCATGTGTGCTAATTCAAGCTCTATCTGCTACTCTGCCAATTTCCAGTATAAATAATATGTTGACATCAATGACAAACACAGTCATGAATGCAACATGCAACTACTCTAGAAGTGTTAGAATACTCCCCCATAGGATATATTTAGCATTCATGAGCTAATAGGAAAATAGGTGTTGGATAATAAATGGAGTATTGGAAGACTTATGTATGGGTGGATGGGAATGTTGGAAAGATCAACATTGGCACACATCTTAAGGGGTGTTGGAGTAAGGGAAGGAAAATTGATTTTGGATTTTGGGATTTATATGGAGGAGTGGATGTGGATTTTGGGACACAAGGACCCAAAATGGACGAAGGAAGTGATGGAGTATCTATGGTAGTGGATATTGGGACATAGGGTCCCAAAATAGATTTGGAAGATGAGAGACATTTATGTGGAGGATTGATGGGAGCCTTTGGAATAACAAACTTAGATGCCAATTTTGATATTTCTTTGATATATTGTGCTTCGAGGAGTTTCTTGGGAATCCACATGGTTTTTAATTTTAATTTTTTTGTGGGTCCTTGGATTGGATTGATTTCACAAGGGATTTAGGAACCCATATAGCTTTTGTCTTTTCTTTTTTATTAGCTACCCTTTGTAGCCTTTTGGATATTTCTTTTTTTCTTTGTTTGTACATGTTGATTAGACAAGACATGTTGATCCTTGATTTCATGTGGATTTCTTGACTTATGGATTTTATGCTTGGAATCCAAATTTATTTGAAGGGGAGTGGTATTAATGGGTGGATAGGAATTGTATGGATGCCTTTTGAATGGGATAATAATTCTTAAATATTTGTGTCTTTTCTAAATTTTTTGTAGGGAAGGGTAAGTAGATCACGAACTAGTGGATGGAGGAATATATGGACATAAAATGGATGGAAAGGACAAAAATTTTGACTTTGGGATGTAAGGACCAAAAATTCATGGAGCAGGTGATGGGAATGTGTATGATTGGATTTATATGGGGGAATGTGGAATTTAAGAGGGATATCAATATCTTGATGGTGAGCTATGTAGCCTAGACCCTGATAATATGGATTTACTTTGATATCAAGGGGTTATAATGTACCTTGTTCATGGAGGCCTAGCCCCTTTCCTTAATCATGCATTTTTTGAAAAATATTATTAGAAATGAGACACTAATTATTTTCTAAACAAGATGCGAGTCCATTTTGAGGTGGAAGAAGCACATGTTGAATGGTAGGACTATGAAGTAAACCAAACTAAATGAAAGTGGATGAAACAAGTTGATATGTAATAGGCTCATTATTAACTTGGATAGGGTTGATAGAATCTTTATGTGGACATAGGAGATTATGACATGGAGATGGAGGGATGATGGGATCTTGTGGTGGACAGGGAATATTATGACATGGAGATGGAGAGACTATGGGATCTTGTGGAGGACTGGGGGTTTTATGACATGGATATGGAATGATGATGAGATCTTGCGGTGCAAATGGATAATTACTTTGATATTTACATGGAAGATGATCATTAGATGGAGTATAAAGGACATCATGGTCTTTCTTAGGAGGTGGATTATGAATGGGACTAGGAGGAATAATTTATCTTGGGATAAAAGGAGATCATGTTGGATAGGAAATAAATGGATAAGGGGATCACCATGATATTTTGGGAATATGTGATCATGGTTAACTAATTGGAAATTCTTGGTATCTTGATCTTGACCATTTTTAGGACTTGTTTCCTCATAATTTAGATAATTTTATTGAAATGGGCTATTGGTTTGGATATGTATGGTGGATTCTTGAAAGGACTTGATGCTTGGGCATGATGGGGATGAACCTTGACTGGGAGTCAATGGAGTAGATTTTCTTGGGAGTTGAGTATATGGTGGCATTAGATCTAAGACTATTGAATTTTCTAAGGGACTTGTACTAAAGGATGGACTAGCTATGATTTTTACTATGGATAGCCCTTGTGGGAGAACTAGAAAGGTGTCAACATTGTATGTATTTGTATCATCTTAAAATGGAAGCACTTCCATGTTAAGAGAATTTAGCCCTCTGAGTAAGTGGTCTAGGGTCATGTCAAGTGCCTTGATTGGGTATTTGCATGGATCTAGTTGTTTCCCCCCTGTTCTGCTTCTCTCTCTTAGTTTCCAACCTATTTTCTGGAAACTTCCTCTAAGAACCTAGATTTTTTGACCTCTTGGGTCAAGGATGACCTAGACCCTGACCTAGGTCAAGGATGAACTCATCCCTGACCTAGGGAAAAGACTACCTCATCCTTGACCCCTGTTTCAAATTTTAGTTTTTAGAAGTTCTAAGATGTCAGGTTGTGGAAAGTTTTATTTTCCTACTTTTGGGTCGGCCATTTTGGGTTTCAGACTGGTAAATCCTTAAATTGCATTTAATCTAGGTCCATTTCTAGGGGTTAAGGTTAATTGGGATTTAATTCTCCAATTTCAGCCTTCTCTAGGAGTTTCTGCCCTAGATCACTATAAAAGGAGGCCTTCCTCTCTCATTTTCTCCATCTCTCAATAAAGTATCTCATCTCATAATCTATCAAGCTCTCAAGTAGCAAGAAAGAAGGAGAAGGAAAGAAAACAAGAATTCATTCATCTTCAAGCCAAGCATTCAAGCATTCAAGTATTCATCAAGGAGATCCATTGTTAGCTATTGAAGGATTCAATCTCTTTGGAGCCCCCTTGAAGATTTCTCCATCCACATTCATCCAAGCATCTTCCTATGAAAATATACATTCAAGATTGGTGTTGAATATCTAATGCCATTGATTTGAGACATCCGACATACTTCTACATTCATTTGGAGCATCCCTACTTGTGGATTCAAGGATTTGAATCCCCTACAAGGACTTCAACATAAGCAAGGTGAATAGTTCCATTTACTTTGTTTATGCATATTACTAGTTCAATTCAATTTTAAGGTTAATTCCTAAATTGGGATTTGACCAAGGAAAACCCCCCATCCAAACAAACAAAAGCCATTTTTCTTGTAGGTACAGGTACAAGACATTGAATTGAAGTTCAGATCTGGATACCCTTTTCGGTGAACTTTCGACATCCATGGACAAAATTTCTGTCAGAGCTCTAAGGGGCAAGATCCTACCCTAGAGTAAGACCTTGCCCCGCTATTTTGGTCAAGGATGACCTTCTTCTAGAAAGACAAAATTTTTTTGGGTTTTCTCTATCTAGGCATTTCCAGTCTAGAACAGGTTGCAGAATTTCTTGATATTGTGCACAGACATCAGAAATTAGTATTTTCTAGATTTTCTCTATTTTGAGCTTAGTATTTTCCCTCTATTCATTTCAGATTTCAAGTACATACTTTCTATAGTGTATTATAGGATTTCCTCCTTTCTTCATGTTCTCCATTGTTTAATTCAATTGTGCATTGATCATTTCTTGGTGATTAATCCATTTGGATCTTTCCTTTTGGGAATTTGGATTAAGGATAGGTCTTATATTCCTCCTTTTCATATCATATTATATTATCTACCGCTATCCAACCCTATTCAAATAATTATCCCATTCATTTTGGTAAACTACTATTTCATATCATTTAGTATTGTATGATGGAGATGGTGTGGATGAAGAAATGGTGAGAGATATGGAGGTTTCTTGTGAGTAATTTGTAGACATAGGCATATGATTTTGATGATGTTTGGGGATAGTATCTCTACATATGTTTAAAATCTCATCCAATAATTTTAAATGTTTGAACATTCTAAATGTAGATTCATGATTATTTGGAAGAATATGAGAATCCATTTGATTTCTTGGGACATGTTGAGGTGGTGGCATATGTTGAGGTGATGGGACATGTTGAGATTTTGGGATATACTGAGGTGTTGGTACATTCTGAGGTGTTGGTATATGTTGGGGTGCTAGAATATGTTGGGGTGTTGGGATGTACTGAAGTATTGAATTTTGCTAAGGAATGGGATTATTTTTGGGTATTCACATATGTTGGGGTGTTGGATTATGCTAAGGTACTAGGATGTATTGAGATGTTTGATTCTATTGAGGTATGGGATTATGTTGGGGTGTTGTATTTCTCTAACATACTATTGTAAAATAGGAAATGTCAATTATTTTAAGAGCCTCATAATCATTTAATACTTTGTATTTGTTGGAGGTTTCCCTTGACTGATTTGGGGTTTTCCTAATTTAGAAGGTACACTAGGAGAGTTGAGTTGAGGTTCTCCCAGTGGGGGTAGCCCTTTCTTAGGTTGGGGAACTGTCCTGGAAGAACTTGCTACCATTATTTATAAGGTAATTTTTGGATGAGCCAAGGTCAATATTGTTAGAAAGTAAAGATCCCCAAGATAATTGAGAGGGGGGAGGTGAATCAGTTATCAGATAATTTATCCATTCAACTACTTTAAACAATGTAATCAATGTACTGATCAACCATAGAAAGATAATCATACACAATTGCACAATAACATAAGATATGTTGACTAGGGAACCTCTTGAAAAGAGTAAACCCCGGTGGGAATGATGCCCACAAAATGATGCACTAATATGAAAGTTCCTTGTTAGAGGATGGACCCTATTAGGAGTCTTATGAAATACATTCAGTACATATAAATCCCTGTTAGGAGATTTTGAATCCCTGTTAAAAGATTCTAACCTGGTTAAGAGTTTATGGAAGACAAAAGGACCCACTACCCAAATAGCTTCAAGGAAAGATCTTTGAACACACTGTCCAAAATATCTTAGAATTATTCAACAGAATAATATGAAATATATTACCTCCTTCACACTATGCCAAAACTACACTCTCTGCTACACAAGATCACAATTCCAGATCTCTGTACTCACAAGTCTTCCTTCATTACTGAATTAGCTCTTTTCTTCACTTCATGCATATATTTGCATCTCAATCTTCATAGTACACATTACAACAAGGAAAATATTCCTTCTTATATACCAAACTCAAATAATTATAAATGAGTCGGTCCTCAATTACAAAATAATAAATTCTACACGCTACACACATAATTCACATAAAACTGTCAGCTTCCAGATACTGTAACTTTCTCCAAACATATCCTCAAAGTTTGCACTGTGAACCATGTCATCATTAATGAGTCTCCAACATCCCTTTAACTGCACAAAATTAGATTCCATCCTAGCTAAGAGATATCCTCCGATTTCTGAACATCGCTTCACAGAAACACTGTCTAAACACTGCTTTCACCAAAATGCTCATAACTCTCACAAATGAATGAATTTATTTTTACACTATTAACCATAGGTTAATAACACACCAAAGAACATACCATCAACTACACAAAACCTAATCTACAATACAACATGTGCACAAAACAAAACTGTACCTACTTTCCTGCTAATATCCAGAATATCACTGTGTTGACATCAATGACAATCCAAGTCATGAATGCAACAAAAAATACTACAGAATGACTGCCAAAATACTTTGCATTCATTCCTAACAATCTCCCCCATTGGCATTGACGGCAACATAGATGAAAAACATCCAATGTTCCAAAAATCCAATACTGCAACATCACTGCAAAATATCAAATTAAATGTTGCTTCATTTTCCTATTCAGCTCTCTCATACAATCCACAATGTTTTTCATGTATATCTCTCCCCCATTGACATCAATGATAGAAATTCCATCACTAAGTCAACAACAACTTAATGTCAAAAGACACTTTTCAAAAAATAAAATAAAATAAAAATTAAAAAAATACAATAACAAGAGTCCTCATGACTCAGCTCATAAACTCCCCCATAGAGGAAGTTCCAACATCCAATCTAGAAGAAAGATAGGGCTCATATACCACTGGACGGATGCAATCATCTACATCAATTCTCAAAAACAAGTTGGGGCATAACCCCAAGCATACCTCTCAGATACACAAATGTATCCTTAGGTAAAGGCTTTGCAAATATATCTGCTATCTGCTCCTTTGTACTTATGTACTCTAATCTTACTTCTTTTTCTGCAACTTTCTCTCTTACAACATGATACTTGATCTCAATATGTTTAGTCTTAGAATGTAAAATAGGATTTTTTGACATACTCACTGTACTGGTGTTATCACAATGTATAACAATAGGCTCATCAAACTTTATTCCAATATCCTTCAACATCTGCTTCATCCAAATAATATGATTACAATTATTTTCTGCTACAACATATTCTACTTCTATTGTGCTTTGTGAAGTACAATTCTACTTCTTACTTAGCCAAGAGACCAATTTTCCTCCAAGAAAAAAGGCTCCAACACTGGTGCTTTTCTTGTCATCAAAGTTGCCTCCCCAATCTACATCAGTATAGGCACATAAAGTAAAATCATCAGAATTCTCATACCATAATCCATAATCCATTGTTCCTTTCAGATATCTCAGTATCCTCTTTACTGCTGCATAATATGATTCTCTAGGTTCTACTTTAAATCTTGCTACAATCCCCACTGAATGTGCTATATTAGGTCTTGTATGTGTCAAGTACTGCAATCCTCCAATCATAGATCTGTACTTTTTCTGCTCAACTGCTGGTGTCTCATCTTTGCTAGATAACTTGTGTCTGGTTACCATAGGTGTTCCAACAGGTTTAGAATCTTCCATTCTAAATATTTTCAATAAGTCATTCAAATACTTAGTCTGACTTACAAATATACCTTCCTTACTTTGTGTTATCTGTAATCCCAAAAAATATTTCATTTCTCCAATCATGCTCATCTCAAATTTAGTCTTCATTTCATCTGCAAATTTGTCACTAGCTTCATCTTCTCCTCCAAAGATAATATCATCAACAAATATAAATATAACCAACAAACCATTCTCAATTTCTTTTGTGTATAAGTTACTATCTGTTGTTCCTTTTATAAATCCCAATTTCAATAAATACTTATCCAATCTTGCATACCAGGTTCTAGGTGATTTTTTTAATCCATATAAAGCTTTCTTTAACTTACATACCATATCTCCTTCTTGTGTCAAAGGAAAACCTTCAGGCTACTCAATGTAGACTTCTTCTTCCAATTCATCATTCAAAAATGTTGACTTCACATCCATCTGATACACTCTGAATTTCTTGTAAGTTGCATATGCTAGAAACATTCTCACTGCTTCAAGTCTAGCCACAGGTGCAAAAGTTTCTTCATAGTCAATTCCTTCTTGTTGTGAATATCCTTTACATACCAATCTTTCTTTGTTTCTTATCACTTCTCCTTGTTCATTCATCTTGTTTCTAAATACCCACTTTGTTCCAATCACATTCTTGTCTTCAGGTCTAGGGACCAATTCCCATGTCTTGTTTTTTTCAATCTGCTCTAGTTCTTCTTTCATAGCATTAATCCAATGTTCATCTTCACAAGCTTCATTAGTAGTCTTAGGTTCAATTCGAGAAATCAAACATAAATGTACCTTATTTCGAGTCAAAACTCCTCTATCTAAACTTCCAATAACTTGCTCAACAGGGTGATGTCTTGAAGTATACCTGTTAGGTGTCATAGTTACTGATCTTGTTCCAACTATAGATTCTTCTATGCTTTCTTCTCTGTTTTCTTCTCTACTTTCTTCAGTATGACTTTCATTTAGAAAATCACTGTTAGTTTCAAAAAATAATTCTGCATTTTCAATGTTAGGCTGAGGTTGTGCTTCTCCATCAGATTCATAATCAAGCATTCTTTCCTGAATTTTAAACTTCTCATCAACTTTTACATTTTCACTTTCAAAAATAGTCTTAGTTCTTTTGTTATAACATCTATATGCTTTGCTTTTTAAAGAATATCCAAGAAATACTCCTTCATCACTTCTAGGATCAAACTTTCCTATATCATCATCTCTCTTTATATAACATTTACTTCCAAAAATTCTAAAATACTTAACTGAGGGTGTATGTCCAAACCATAATTCATAAGGTGTCTTGTTTGTATTTGCTCTGATTTGTACTCTGTTCATAGTGTATACTATTGTGTTCACTACTTCTCTCCAAAAAATCTTAGCCAAATCATTTTCAAACAACATAGCTCTTGCTGCTTCAGTTATTGACTTGTTCCTTCTTTCTACAATACCATTTTGTTCTGGTGTTCTAGGGGCTGAAAGTTGTCTCTTAATACCATTCATTTCACAAAAGGTGTTAAACTCTCTAGATGTAAATTCACCACCTCTGTCAGATCTTAAACACTTATCTTCATTCTAGATTCATTCTCAATTTTGCTTTTCATGATCTTAAATTTATCAAATGCTTCAAATTTTTCTTTCAAAAATGCAATCCACATCATTATTGTAAAATCATCAAAAAGAATCATAAAATACCTTTCTCCATAGAATCCTCTAGTCCTAGTAGGACCACTCAAGTCTATATGGACAATCTCCAGCTTCTCTATCAATGTGAACTTCTTGTTCAGAAATTAACTCCTTTTCTGCTTTGCCATCATACATTCTTTGCAAATCATGTTAGTGGGTTTCATAATTCTAGGTAAATCTCTTACCGCAAGTGTAGTGCTCACCTTGACAATATTATCAAAGTTTATATGACAAAACCTTTTATGCCATAACCAACTGTCATCAATCCTAGTTATCAAACATGTCATCTCAGTGGAATTCAATTGAAGTACATTACCTCTGGTTCTGGATCCTTTTCCAATCAGATTTCCATCTTTATCTTTTATCACACAAGTTTTCTTAGAAAACCATACTTGATAACCCTTATCAGCCAATTGTCCAACGCTTAGTAGATTATGTCTCAATCCATCAACAAAGTAAACATCATCAGTGTTAGTCTTTCCATCAAGAGTAATAGATCCTATACCCTTAATCAAACAAGGTGCATTGTTACCAACCCTAACAATTCCTCCATCATAATTATCTAACTTAACAAAATTTATTTTATCTCCAGTCATATGATGTGAACAACCACTGTCTATAATCCAATCAGATTTCTTTTCAACTTATGAAACTAATGCTTTTTCTTCCCTTTTATCAGATTCAGAACTTTCTTCTTTAATTGCTACAAATCCTATTTCCTCAAAGTTATCATTATCACTGTCACTTAAATGTTTTTCAATTCCTGCTTCAAGATCTTCATCATTTTCATAATAACATTCTTTAGATCTCCTAGGTTTAAAGTTGCTTCTATACTTCTTAACTCTTTTAGGACATTTAGATGCAAAATGACCATATTCTTGACAAGTCCAACATTTAAAGATTTTCTTACCATCTGGTTCTCTTTTTACAAGTAATGCAATACCCTCTTCAATCTTCTTATCTTCCTCAGATCTGCTATTGCTGGCATAATCTCTATTCACACTAGTACTTCTTGTAGGTCTAATGTTAAGAGCATTGAATGTTGTTTCCATTCTAGGTAGCTCTCCTAATAATCTCAAGTTCATCTCTGTTGTTTCTAATCTTCCAAGAAGAGTCTCTCTTGAAAATTTTGATGTACAAGGTATCACTTCAATCATCTGCGTTGTCTTCTTGAATACTGGTGTCAAAGTTCTTAGAATTTTCCATCACTTCAATCTTTTTCTTATCACCTCCACAAGACTTTATTCCTTTTACAATCTCAGACATCCTACCAATATAGCTTCTAATAGATTCATCTTCCATCATTCTAATATCTTCAAATGCACAAATCCAATTATGTAATCTAGCCTTCTTTGCATGTTCATCACCTTCAAAAGTAGAATGTAAAGCTTTCCAAATTGCATGAGATGTTTTCAAACATCTTACCTGACTATATTCATTCTCCGGTAGTGCTGACAAAAGTGCTTCTCTTGCAAGTATGTTACACATGAATAGATCTAGTTCATCTTTAGTTCCTGCCTCTAGATTATCTTCCTCAATGATAGCCCTCTCATTCTTTGTAATCAACCAATAACTTGGTCCTAAACACAATAGATGTGTCTTCATCTTTTCTTTCCAGCTGTCAAAATTTACTCCATCAAACTTAGGGCTTTCTTTTCTGAAATTCTCCATGGATCTCCTTAAGTTGTTAAACATTTCTTTCAAGGACCTGCTGCTCTGATACCAATTGTTAGAAAGTAAAGATCCCCAAGATAACTAAGAGGGGGGGGTGAATCAGTTATTAGATAGTTTATCCATTCAACTACTTTAAACAATGTAATCAATGTACTGATCAACCATAGAAAGATAATCATACACAATTGCACAATAACACAAGATATGTTGACTAGGGAACCTCTTGAAAAGAGTAAACCCCGATGGGAATGATGCCCACAAAATGATGCACTAATATGAAATTTCCTTGTTAGAGGATGGACCCTGTTAGGAGTCTTATGAAATACATTCAGTACATATAAATCCCTATTAGGAGATTTTGAATCCCTATTAAAAGATTCTAACCTGGTTAAGAGTTTATGGAAGACAAAAGGACCCACCGCCCAAATAGCTTCAAGTAAAGATCTCTGAACCCACTATCCAAAAGATCTTAGAATTATTCAATAGAATAATATGAAAAATATTACATCCTTCACACTATACCAAAATTGCACTCTCTGCTATACAAGATCACAATTCCATTTCTCTGTACTCACAAGTCTTCCTTCATTACTGAATTAGCTCTTTTCTTCACTTCATGCATATATTTGCATCTCAATCTTCATAGTACACATTAAAACAAGGAAAAAATTCCTTCTTATATACCAAACTCAAATAATTACAAATGAGTCATTCCTCAATTACAAAATAATAAATTCTACATGCTACACACAGAATTCACATAAAACTGTCAGCTTCCAGATACTGTAACTTTCTCCAAACATATCCTCAAAGTTTTTTCTATGAACCACATCATCATTAATGAGTCTCCAACATCCCTTTAACTACACAAAATCATATTCCATCCCAGCTAAGAGATATCCTTCGATTTCTGAACATCGCTTCACAGAAACACTGTCTAAACACTGCTTTCACCAAAATGCTCATAACTCTCACAAATGAATGAATTTATTTTTGCACTATTAACCATAGGTTAATAACACACCAAAGAACATACCATCAACTACACAAAATCCAATCTACAATACAACATGTGCACAAAACAAAATTGTACCTACTTTCCTGCTAATATCCAGAATATCACTGTGTTGACATTAATGACAATCCAAGTCATGAATGCAATAACAACTACTACAAAATGACTGCCAAAATACTTTTCATTCATTCCTAACAAATATGGAAGCTTTTTTTATGGTAGCAACTATGCCAAGTGCAAGTGTAAAGTTGGAAAATAGGGGATTATTGTATTGGACCTCTAAGGTGCTAGAAGATGTGGTGACCTGGGAAGAATTTTGTGTGGAACTAGTGGATGAGAGGGCTGAACTAAGTGGGAGGGGTGTCATTGAGGTCACCCATGCTTTTGGCATAAGTATGTCTTTTATTATGGAAAATGCATCAAACCCAAATGGTAATTTGTCACCTTTTTGTATGAGCATGTTAAGGTATTTGTTCAGATCAAATTACAATATGGATGCCATGATTTCTTTTAAATTTTCATTGGCTAGGGCTTCATCAACCTCTTCTTTTATACTTATGGATTTGATTTCCTTGGGGGAGAGTTCATGCACTTGCAAAGTATCATCTTGTGTTTTCTCATGATGCAAAAATTTATTGGGATTGATGTAGTCTAGCACCAAGGTTCTTGGGAAAATTCAATTTCTTGATATGCATCATGGTCAAGGATTTGATTGTACTTCATCATGTCCTTACTCTTCTTTGATTGAGTGTTCATCATATGCAAGTATATGATGAATGCAAGACAACTAAGGAAATAAAATTCTATATTTTTTTGGATGTTTTGGATATGGGATGATAATGCAAACTAGGAATGAATAATCAAATATGACATCTAAGGTGGAAATAATTTACCCTAAGAGAGATTTTGGAAACTTTGAAGGTAAACCCTCTAAGGAAATATCCAAATGATAATGAGGACTATCTTGACACCAAAAAGGTAGGATAAAAGTGATAAATTATGGTAATAGTGTCTTTCTAAGAAAAATATTAACCAAAATGATAAGGTGCATGTGATAAGGTCAGTAGATAAAGATAGTGCTATATAAGTTTTTGGATTTGATTGTGTAGAGTTTTTTGTCACAAAAAATGCTACACAATAGAATCCAAAAACTGATATAGCATTTGTATGGATTGTTAAAATTTAATGGATTTGAGATAAAGATAGTGATGATGTTGTCAAGATAAAATGCAAGACCACTATAGGAATTTCCTAGGAAAATGCACCCTCTAATTTAAAAAATGACTCTAGGAAGTGCAATACTTTAACCCTAAGATATGAAAGCTATATTTTTGAAATTTTGGATGTTGAGACTAATATGATGACTATGCAAAAATGAAAGATTCTTAAATATGTCTATGTAAGTATGTCGATCACAAGGAACCAAGAAGTAATGTTTGTAGGATATTGTAGGACCAATTGTTTGTAGGATAAATCTTGTAGGACAAATGTTCATGACCAATTGTTGTAGGAATAATCTTGTGGGAAAAATGTTGTAGGACCAATTGTTGTAGGAAAAATCTTGTGGGAAAAATGTTGTAGGTGTTAGGAATGAATGTTGACTATGTCCTATCAAGGAGTATTTAGAGTAATTATGTAGTAGTTGTATGTTGTATTCATGATTGTGTTTGTCACTGATGTCAACACATTGATTTACTGGAGAATAGTAGAGAAGCAGACAATGTTTGTATTAGCGCACATGGAGAATTTTAGATCAAGCTATGTGGAGATTATGGTTAAGGGCATGTACAAAAATTCAATTATTCATGAAAATTATGTGTAATTTAGTGGAAATTGTATTCTAACAATGTTCCTGAGAAGCGGCTTGTGATAATTGGATAAGATCTCCTAATTAGGATAGAATCTAGACATGTGAAGTTATACAAAGGTTGATGATATTTTAGAGGTGACCTAGATGAGAAAACATAGTCCAAGGTTGCACGTGTGAAGAATTATTTAGTTTGGAAGCCGACAATTTTTTGTGGTTATGAAATATTATGTAACGTATAATGATTTATATTTTGTATTTGGTTAAGCCTTGTTGGCCGACTCTACTGTAAATTATTTGAGTGTAGTATAAAGAAAGGATTATTTTCCTTGATTGTAATATGCATGAAGTAATATAAAAGATATATGATGATATTGTAAGAGGATATGCAAATTAAGCAGATCTGGTATTGAGATCTGGTAAAGCACTTGGTACAGTTTTGGCACAGACAAACAAGTTGCTAAGATCAATAATTATTGGCATTATTCTATTTGGATAATACAAAGATCATCTGGACAGTGAGTTCAGTGGTCTTTCCCTTGAATCTATTTGGATAGTGGGTCCTTCTTCCTTCCATAACTCTTAACCAGGTTAGAATATTTTAACATGGATTCAAATTCTTTTAACAGGGACTGATATGTACTGAATGTATTTCATAGTCTCTTAGTAGGTTCCATCCTCTCACAAGGAATTTTTATATTAGTACATTTTTTGTGGGTACCATCCCAACTAGGGTTTACTCTCTGATCAAGAGGTTCCCTAGTCAACATATCTTGTGTTATTATGTATGTTTATCTTTCTATGGTTGTTTTTTATCTTGGTTACATGGTTGAAATCTGATAATGGTATTATAAGTTATTTTTAACTAATAACTAATTTCCCCACCTCTCAATTATCTTGGTGGACTTTACTTTATAACAATTGGTATTAGATCTGTAGGTCCTTGAAGGAAAGGTTTAACAACTTAAGGTACATCTATGGTGATTCATTTTAGGAAAGAAAGCCCTAAGTTTGATGGAGTTAACCATGACAGTTGGAAGGAAAAGATGAAGACACATATGCTATGTTTAGAACTAGGATATTGGTTGATCACAAAGAATGATAATACTATCATTGAAGAAGATAAACTTGAAGATTGCATTGATAAGGAAATAGATCTATTCATGTGTAACATACTTGCCAGAGAAGAACTTTTTTCAACTCTTCTAGAGAATGAATATAGTCAGATAAAAATTCTAAAGAAATCTCATGAAATTTGGTTATCTTTACAATCTACTTTTGAAGTTGATGTACATGCTAAGAGAGTCAGATTACAGAATTGGATATGTTTATTTGAAGATGCAAGAATGATGGAAGATGAATCTATTAGAAGTTATATTGGTAGGATATCATAGATTGTTGTAGGTATCAAAGCTTGTGAAGGAAACAAAACTAAGGATGAAGTCATATGGAAGATCTTAAAGACACTGAACCGTGTGTATAAGAAGACATTGCAGATGATTGAATGAGTTATATCTTGTACTGAAAATTTTACCAGAGAAAATCTTCTTGGAAGATTAGAAGTAGCATAGATGGGATTGAGAGAGTCTAGAGATTTACCTAGAATTGAAACAACATTCAACACACTTAGTGTTCACCCTACTTTGTCAAGAAGTACAAGTGTCAGTGGAGATTACGCGAGTTGCAACAGATCTAAAATTGAAGAAGATAGAAAGATTGAGGAAGGGATTACCTTTCTTGTGAAAAGAGAACCTGAAGGTAAGAAAATCTTTAAATGTTGGACATGTCAAGAATATGGTCATTTTGCATCTAAATTCCCTAAGAGAGTGAATAATTATAAGAACTTTAAACTTGGAATATTTAAAGAATATTTTTATGCTAATGATGAAGAATTTGAGGCTAGCATTGAGAAAATATTAAGTGAAAGTGACAATGAAAGTGATGACATAGGATTTGTGCCAATAAAAGAAGAAAGCTTTAAAACTAAAGTGAGAGAAGAAAAAGCTTTAGTTTCTCAAGTAGTAAAGAAAAATGATTGGATTATAGACAGTGGTTGTTCACATCATATGACTAGATATATGAAGAAATTTATAAATTTTAACAATTATGATGGAGGGATTGGAAGAGTTGGAAATAATGCACCTTGCTTGATAAAAGGAATAGGATCTATTACTCTTAATGGAAAGACTAACACTGATGATGTTTAGTTTGTGGACGGATTGAAATATAATCCTCTAAGTGTTGGAGAGTTAGTTGACAAGGGATATAAAGTTTGGTTTATTGAGAAGACTTGTGTGATCAAAGATAAGAATGGTTTTATGATTGGAACTAGATCGAGAACCAGAGGTAATGTATTTCAGTTGAATCCTACTAAAAAGACATGTTTGATTACTAAAAAATGATGATAGTTGGTTATGGCACAAAGGTTTTGTCACATAAAATTTGATAACATTTTGAAAGTAAGGATTACATTTGTGGTAAGAGATTTTCCTAAAATTATGAAACCTACTAACATGATATGCAAAGAATGTGTTATGGCTAAGAAGAAAAGAAGTTCACTACAACAAAAAATTAGAAATTGTTCATACAGATCTGAGAAGTCCCACAAGGACTAGAGGATTCTATGGTGAAAGGCATTTTATGATTTTTATTGATGACTTTACTAGAATGATGTGGATAGAATTTCATAAAGAAAAATCTGAAGCATTTGACAAGTTTAGATTGATTAAGAAAAAAGTTGAGAATGAATCTAGAATGAAGATTAAATGTTTAAGGTTTGATAGAGGTGGAGAATTTACTTCAAAGGAATTTAATACTTTTTGTGAAGTGAATGATATTAAGATGATGTAGTAAAGCTCAGAGGATCCAATAAAGGACTATCCAAACTTGCAGCCAAACACCAACAACACAAAATAACACAACACAACATAAATATAGAATCAAAATATTCTTTACTCATCAGTAACCAAACTTAAAAGAAACATACTGAGCTATAAGGCCTTCTTGGTTATGGCCAAATACATCAAATATTTACAACAAGATCTCATAGGATCCAACATGCTTCTCAACTAGCCCAGGTCTATAACACAAAAGGGCACTGGTAGGGACTCGAAGAAAGATCTAGACTTGTGCTCACAAGCCATCAAGAAATCTTCTTGTTCCTAAGCTCGCAAGCTACTAACTATACTGATGGGCTTCTAGATAGCCATCTTTCTCGGTACTTGTTATCCTCTTTTCAAAACAGTTGATTGCACATAGACATGAATTTATTGTTTTCAAGCATATGAACTTATGGTTTTTATGTATATGTTATATATATATATGTGTGTGTGTGTGTGTGTGTGTGAGCATAAGATGAAAATATGGATAATTTAAAGACATCATATTTGTTTGAATTCATGGATAGGAATGGTAAATGTAGTAGCTATACATGTTAATGAATGTTTCCTTGCCTAAGCTATGTTTTGGGTAGTTACCTCTTGTAGCCATAGGACTTGAAAGAGTGTTAATTAGGACTTACACCTTTTCCTAATATTGATGATGTGAATATATATGTATATGGTTGGATGTGTGTGCATTGATTGTTTTGTAGGTGTTGACCATGGACATTCAAAGACCAACATAGTGGTGATGGAGTAATCAAAAGCCAATCATGGATTGCTGAATCTTCACAACCACAGCAAGTCAATTCATGTTTTTTGTTACATGCAATGTGCAGATTTAGTTTCCTTAATGTGCTATATTTATGGAAATTATTCATGGTCAATGATGTTTCTATTTTGAAACTTTATGAGTTGTAACCGATCCTCATTTATGAAGTGATCATAGATTTAGGAGATAGTTGTAGCTTTCCTTTAAATAATCGACTGTTGTGACTCTTTTGGAGTTAGTCAAATGAATTGGTTTTTATAATAGAACTCTTGAATACTATTTTTAATCAAGTGTAATCATTTTGTTATGGATGAATAGAATGTTCAGTTCAAGTTTATATCTTTCATCTTCATTGTATTTCCTATTCACTCATTCAAGGGGCTCCACTTGATGAGTGAATTGTTCTGTTAGTGTAGAGTTCATTTTCTTGTTTATTTTTAGGTAGTTAGAACTCTTCTATTCTTACAACTAATGATAATAGAATTAGTAGCCTATTCCTGTAGCACAATCAGTTAGAGTAATTCCTAGTTGCAATTCCCTTCTTTGTTAGAATAAATTTATTTACCAGTTTTAGCGTAGTTTTCCTTAAGCATAAGCATTTGAATTCCATAGATAGTTTTAGATTGAGAAGGTTTGAAGCATATACTTTGCAAATTCCATTCCAAGTTTACATCCCTAGTTGATAATTAAATGAGACCAAATAATCCATTTAGAAATCATTTGGGTTGTCCAATCCTAAAATAGGCAATCCATTGCTCTGGGTTTCTGATACTATTATTTGGCCAAGCATTTTTGGTGTCATTGTCGGGGATGGTGTTAATTTAAACTTATCCTTGTAGTTACATTCTTAGTTCTAATCTAGCACTTAGTCTTAAGTAAGCATTTTATGCATAGAAGGAGAGATCGCCTTGGGAGATTTCTTCCTCGTAACTACCAAGAGGACCCATTTGATATATTTAATCCTCAAGTCGAAGAACCCCAAAGAGAAAATGAAGAAGAAGAACCCTTTGAAAATCTATTTGTTGATGCTCAAGAACACATATATTCTTCATCATCTGAGGAATCATTTCATTTGAATGACCTATTTTCTAAACCTGAATACCAAGACAACCTACTTTCTCTTATTATCTATCAACCACCACCACCAGGTCCTGCTCCCAGGATGGCTGCTCAGGCTCCCTTTTCTTTTCCTATCCCTCCTCAGTAAGGTAACCAAAATTTGAAGAACATGCCTACTGTTGCACTCCCCAAATTCTATGGTCTCCTTATAGAAGACCCTAAGACCTTCCTCTTTGAGTTTGACATCCTTTTCCAGAGTTATGACTATACCACTGATGCCCACAAGCTGAAGTTGTTTCCATCAAATCTAGAAGAGGTTTCCTTGAGATGGTTCATGGTTTGGGCACTAATGTTGTAGCAGACTAGAATGCCATGCGCAATCTATTTCTTTTAAAGTATAAAGAATACTATAGGGGTCAAGATTTGAAAGGTGATGATAGTTTTAAAATGCCTCAAAAGGAGGATGAAACCTTGGAGGATTATGTATCTAGATTCATGTTCAACCTTCAACATAATACATAGCACTAGCTAAATGAGGCATCTTAGAAACACCTTTTCTTAAAGGGTGTGAATGATGGAAGTATTGAGGCTCTAGACCTAATGAAAGGAGGAGATATCACACAGAAAGGTTGGGCTGACATAAAGAATATATGCCTAAATTATTCAAGGGCCACTATGAAGAAGGGTAGGGGACTTAGAGACCTACCACATAAGTCCAATAGTGGTTTAGGAGTATCCAAAATGGAGCTATCTAATTTGATATCTGACTTCAAGTAGGACACCATTAATGATGTCACCACTCAGCTAGATAGTATGTAGGCAAGGAGGAAGAAGGAAGAGTCAGATGCTATGCTAGACGAGTCTTGTTCTCATTATAGAGAAAAGAAAAGAAATTGTAAATGCAAAATGGTTGCATCTATAGACATCAATCTAATGCCCATTGAGTTTAAAGCCATAGATGAGGAGAATGGAGAATTTTTCTATGTTTCTCAAAGACATCCATTGGCTCAAAGATAAGGTATGCCTCTAGACCCACTGAATAATTTTGGTTATAATAATAATAGTAGTCAATGGCCAAAACATAACCCCCAAAATTCTTCTCCTCACAGTTAGATTTGGATTTATAATTGGTCCAACCAATATTTGTACTATAACCAACCCTATCAGCAACAATCACCATTTAACCCATACTAATAGTAGTATAACTCCTATCAACAGCCACAACAAAATAGCCAATGGCCACCTCATGGTAACTAGAAACCACAACCTCAGTGGGGACCCAATTAGTCTAGTCAGCAATAAGAAATAATGCCTCCACCTCAGCAGCAAGCTATTATGCCCCCACCTCCCATAGAATAGCAACCCTCAAAAGCCAACTCAACTTCCTGCTCAGCCAACTCCAAATCCTAATAACAAGCAACAGGCTTATTCCTTAAAAGTAAATGATATCCATCTCAAATTAGGAACTACACTGCTTACACCCAAGGAGCCAATAATAACCAAAGTTGTTGATGCCGAGGACATACCTGTGAACTAGCCTACTAATGTTCCACCTATTGTTCAAACTGTACAAGTGCCTAAAAATCCTCCTTATCCACAAAGATTATCTCAGGAAGTTCCTCCAAAATAAAATCCTGTAGCAATTGATTTGATTGATCAGCTTAAGAAAATGACAGTGCAAATTCCCTTGTTGGATGCCCTTAAAGAAATTCTAGTCTATACCAAAGCAATTAAAGAGGCTTGTATCAAATAGCTTGGAAGGAAGAAAAAAGACCCTGATACTGTCCATGTCTTAGGCTAGCTCTTTGATCTCATGCTAAGAAAAGTTGTAATGCCTAAGTATTCCAACCCAGGAAGCCTAGTGGTCACCATCCATATCAATGGTATCCAAATTCAGAATGTCCTAATTGACTTGGGAGTAACAATCAATGTTATGACTAGGGAAGTTCTACTTAAGCTTAGTATCATTGGTTTATAGGATACACCTATAATATTGTAGTTAGCTGATAATTCCATAGTCAAGCCAGATGGTATGGTTGAAGATATTGTTGTTTCCTTGGATTCTTTAGATTACCCTTTGAATTTCATAGTCCTATCACCCAAAGCCACCTTAGGAGGATACCCATTAATCTTAGGATGACCTTGGCTAGCCACAGTTGATGCTTGCATTGCATGCTACTCAGGAAAAATTACCATATTAGATGAGATAAATACCAAGAGGATAACTTTGTATTCTCCAGCAAAACTTGAAAATGAAATTGATCAGGTTGTCTGGCTAGATTTAGATGATGCTACCCTTGAAGAAAACTCTGTAAAAACTGATGGTCATTGAGAGAAATCCATTCATGGTATCACAAGAAGAAGATGATATACTAGCAGCAATCCTTACCAATCAGTATGGTTCTAAGGAATCATCTTGTGATGATCCTAATTGTTCCCTTCAAACAATAATGCCCAATCAAACCACATCTCGGCTTCCTGTAGCACCTGATCATCTCCACACCTTGCTACCCCATGAGATAAAGTCTCCATCCATAGCAGAAGTCTAGATGCTAGAAAAAGTCAAAAGAGTTGAAATTGCTTCAGGAAAGGAGTTGAATGTTAATAAGAACCTCATTGAATCTCAGATGTCTAGTCTTCTCAAGATTTTACAAGACAGTCAGCAAGCCTTTGCATGGGACTATATTGATATGAAAGGATTAGACCCTAAAATTTGCACACACAGAATCTATATAAGCCTTGAATACAAGCTAGTGAGGCAAGCTTAAAGGAGAATTAATCCCACTTTGAGAGACATAGTGAAGACCGAGTTGCAGAAGCTCCTTAGTGCTAGTTTCATTTATCCTATCTATGACAGTTAGTGGGTTTCTCCTCTTGTAATTGTTCCAAAGAAGGGGGGAAAGTGGAGAGTTTGTGTTGACTATAGAGAGCTTAAAAAATCCACTAAGAAGGATCACTTTCCACTAACTTTCATTGACCAGGTGCTTGATAATCTTTCTGGCAAAAAGTATTTTTCATTTCTAGATGGTTTTAGTGGGTATAACTAGATACAAATATCACCAGAAAACCAGGATAAGACAATGTTTACCTATCCCTGGGGATCATTTTCTTATTCAGTCTTTCCATTTGGGTCATGCAATGCACCTGCTACTTTCCAGAGAGTAGTGCTGGGTATTTTCTTTGACATTACTGCTGACTATGTTGAAATTTATATGGATGACTTCACCACTCACAAAACCACAAGAGAACTTGGAGAAGGTTCTTAAGAGATTTCAAGATTACAACCTCTCTCTTAATAGTGAAAAGTGTTATATGATGATAGAGGAGGGAGTTGTCCTAGGGCACTACCTCTCATCTTTTGGGATTCAAGTTGACCCCACAAAAATTATAGTTATCAACACACTTCCCACATCAGTTAAGCAGAAGGATGTTAGGAGTTTCCTTGGATATGCCAGTTACTATAGGAGATTCATAAATTATTTTAGCCAACTTGCATCACCTTTATACAACTTGTTGAAGAAAGAAGCTGAATTTGAATGGACAGAGGAATGCGAAGCATCATTCTAGAAATTGAAAGATGTTTTAACAACAACACCTATTCTCAAAGGACCTGATTGGAAGCTTCCATTCCATATCTACATAGATGCATTTGACTATGCCATTGGAGCAGACCTTGGACAGAAGGAAGGTACTATTGAACATGCAATTTACTATATTAGTAAAAAATTTCAAGGACCTGAATTGAATTATACTGTTACTGAAAAGGATTTGTTAGCAGTTGTCTATGAACTAAAAAAATTTAGGCACTACATCACAAGCTATGAATTATTTGTTTATACTAATCATTCAACTATCAAGTACTTAATGAATAAACCTTCCATTAGTGGTAGATTAGCACATTGGTTACTCCTCATGTAGGAATTTGATGTGAAGATAATAGACAAACCATGCAAGGCTAATGTAGTGGCCGATTTCTTGTCAAGATTGCAAGTACTAGATGATCTTGCAACAATTGATGATAGCTTCCCCGATGAGCACTTATTTTCTATTGATTATTTTAATCCATGGTATGTAGACTTAGCCAACTACCTTGCTACAGGCAGAACACTACCTCACTTCTCTCCTAAACAACACCACCTGTTGGTTGAGAAGAGTTTTAACTTCTCTTGGATCTCAAGCTTCATGTTTTATACAGGACCAAACCAAGTCACTAGGATATGTGTTTGTGAAGATGAAACCTATGACATTCTCCGAGCATGTCATGATGAACCATGCAGTAGAAATTTTGTAGCAAAGTGGACCACCTATAAATTTTGACAACTGGAAACTACTGGCCCACTTTGTATAAAGATGCAAAAAAGCATACCCGATACTGTGATAGGTGCTAGCATATGGGACATCCCAAAATTTTTGATGAAATGCCCATGTAGCCTCAGGTAGTTGTCATGCCCTTTGACAAGTGGGGTATTGACTTTGTTGGACCCATTGAACCCTCTTCTCAAGGGAAGTCCTACATCTTAGTATGTACTGACTATTCCACAAAATGGGTTGAAGCCAAAGCTATGAGGCATGCCAGAGACCAAAAATTTATTGAGTTCCTCTATGAATGCATATTCACCAAATTTGGAGTACCAAGGGAAATTTTCATAGATTAGGGAGCACAATTCACCTCTAATCTTAACACAGAGTTGATGCAGGAGTATATGGTGTGTCATGGAAAATCTTCACCCTATCATCCTCAGGCCAATGGTTAGGCTAAAATCACAAACCAAGAGATAGAATCTATTCTAACCAAAATAGTGGTTGTGCACAAAAGGGACTGGGCTACACACCTTCCTAAAGCCATATGGGCCTACCGAACAACCTAGAAAACCACCATAGGGTTTACTCCTTTTGAGTTGGTGTATGGGAAATCAGCCTCCATGTTGATTGAGTTCCAACATAAAACACTCTGCACAGCCTTGGATTTGGATATTGATCTCACCAAAGAACAAGAAGACCAGTAACTGCAATTAAATGGATTGGATGAATACGGGAAGTCTACCCTCCACAATATGGAGTTGATACAGTAGCAAAGGAAAAAATGGCATGAAAATTTCATTCATGATAAGAAATTTTCTGTAGGTGATTGGGCACTTTTTTATGATTCAAGATACCAGCACACACCCAAGAAATTTCATACCAGATGGCTTGGGCCTTATGAGATAATATCAGTATTTGATAATGGAGCCATCTAGCTTTCAACCATTGATCCTATCAAATTTAAGTTACTTGTCAATAGGCATTTCCTAAAACCTTAAAACAAACCTATCAGCCATGATGAGTTCCTGAAGCAACACTAGAGCACAGCTGAAGCAAATGATCTTGTAGTCGAAGAGTCTGGGTCTTCTACCCAAAATTCTACTAATTCTTGATTCCATTCAAGAACATGATAATAAACATTTCACATTTCATGAAATGATATCTCCATAATAATATTCATCTCACCTTCTCTCTCTTCCACCCATCCACCCCATCCCATCACTTCATTCATGTAGATGTAGTTTTCTAGACAACTCTTCTTGTAGCGCTTCCAAGTTGGTGCCACATATACTCATACATATATTATTTTTATTCATTAATTTTTAGGATTTTGTGTCATCTTAATTTTCTACTCTTGCATAACCTGGCTTGGTGGGATCCATGCCATTAATTAGTTGGGGGGGGGGGACTATTCTATTTTCAAAATTTCAAATTAGCATGTAAAAATTGAAGTTTCTTATCTTTGTGTGATGTCTACATCATGACTTGTTGATCTATCCTTCTATTATTGTGTCATCACATTTAAAGTGAATTAAAGATATTAAAAGTTAAACTTAATTTCTAATGATATGTTGCGACGTGTTCGGGGTGGTAGCCTTGGCACATGCAAGCTATTATGAGATGTTATGCAAGAAATATATCATTATATTTCGTGCAAAAATCTTTAATTTCATGAAGCAAGTTGCAGTTGGTATGCCGCATTTTCTTCTACAACATCTTGTTCCATAATGCATTAAGGTCTATGATTTACCATTGTTGAGCTTTGTGGAAATAGTAAGTTCTACAAAATTCAAAATTCTTTGTGTAGCAATGGGAGGTGACCTTCAATGACATGAGCCAATGGATGATATGGTTTTATTAAATGATGCATCCAGTTGTGAAATGTTTAGAAGAAGAGGTTGGCTGGATTATTGCTTAAGTCTTAAAGGGTTTGATGAAGAAGTTGCTCTGCAATTTTTATCCACCTTGTAGGATGGATTTGTAGAGGTCAAGGGCTTAAAGATTGAATTTACAAAGGATGTAGTAGCTGAAGTGACTGGTTTACCACAAGAAGGTGAGCAATGGGTGGAAGACTTCAACCTGCATTTGGTGAGGGCCCAATTCACTTTGCATGGTGATCCCCAGTTAAGCATCGATAGGAAACAAGGTACTTGGTGGTTATCTTTGCCTCTAGAATTCATTCAACCAACTGCATTTGTTATCCAATACTTCACCTATGAGGGACCCTACAATTATTTGCATGCTCTTCATTTCAAAAATTGCAGTCATCTTCACCATGATAACAGACTGGTAAATCTTCCCAGCTTCCTATTTAACATTGTGAAAAAGAAAGCTTTATTAGTCTAGTCAGGAAGAAACCAGTCTATTTTGCATCATTGCTTGATAAAACTAATTGTAGAAAGGGAATTAAATAGACAAATGGTTGGGACATGGGAAGAATTCTTGCAAATGAATGAGGTTGAACCTAGAGTGGCCGGCCCTAGAGGTCATGTTGTTGGGCGGAGAGAGAAAACATCCTATGGGGTTTGCAAAATTATTCAAAGAATTGAAATTGATCCTGAAGCCTCCCCTTCCATTTCTAGGTCACATAGGAAAATAACTTTCAATGCTAGTGCCTCTACTTCTTAGAGGAAGAAAAATAAAAGTAAAGAAGCTCCCAGTATCCCTGAAACATCACCGTCCATAAGGACTAGGTCTACATCTAGGAAGGATAAGGGTAAAACACAGTAGTTAGAAGAAGAAATATTAGAGCTGCAACCTAGTGGTAATACTGACAATGTTGAAGAAACCTTTCATTCCCCTAGGGAAGAAAATTTTGAAAACCCTCCTGAAGCAGTTGTAGAGGAAGTACCCACTGTAATACCCCAAAAATGGGCTATAGGTTCATTAACCTTCTACATCGACAAATCAAATGAAATCGACATCAAAGTCCTAACATAAGGCACATCTGCACATCATTGAATCATAATTGATTTTCTTAAATTCTGCATCGGGGAATATTCCTAATTATCTTAATTATCTTTAATTTAATGATTATTTGACGATAAATCATATTTATCCTAAAGTTTCATTAATTGAATGTTCTAAATATTTAATTAATCAGATTTAATACTACCACTTAATTATTTAATTATATTATTTAATTTTGACAATAAATAAAAAATCTTATGACTAATTGATTAAATTCCTATTTAATTAATTAAATTCAGTTGTCAATATTTAATAATATAGTTTTTGAATAAAAGTTTGATTTAATAATTGATTAACCCATAAATCAATTGTTTTAATTTTAAAATTAGTTAAGTTAAGAATAAATCACTTTATTTTTAATTAATTTATAATTAAATCATGCACAATCTAAAAAGCAGGCAACTAGAAATTAACAATCAATTTTAAAATTAAACTCAACATCTGATGATGAGTTGAAATTTCATCTAAAACTCTATTTTGAGTTAAACCCTGCTTTTGCATGATTTTTGTGAGTTATTATTCTTAATTTCTCGATAACTCAAAAATCAACCCGAGTTTATCAAGAGTGATTTATGGCATTTCTCTTGCATCCTCAAGACCTAGATTTCTATAAAAACAAGGCTCGACTCTTCACAAAGGTCTGTGTTACTCAAAAATATAGCATACAATACAATAAGCATTAATAGGAAAAGGTTGCATTTGTTTGTCTAATTAACACTACCTTGCAGGTTTTGTTAGTTTACATGTCCTTATTGCATTCATTCTAGATGTCATCATTGTACTCTAAGTATTGATCAAATATTGCAAAATTAAAAATTCATGAATGATCATTACATTGTGCATTCAAACTGAATGTAGTATACAAATGTCCTTTCTTGTTTCATATTTCAATTCAATATTTAGAGTACATTACAGAATTGAAAAGAAAGATTGAAGTATGGAATAGGGGTCCCATGCATTGCCTTGTCTTGTCTTTGAGTCAGCTGGTTGTTTTCTAGGTCTCTGCATTTAGGTCTTCATCTTCTGAGTCTCCATCTGCATCTAGGTCTTTAGAGTCTCCATCTGCATGATAAAGAGAAAAATGTGATTAGATCTTGATGGATCTAAGCAATACATGAGAAACAAATAACATACTATAGCAATCAAGTTTTCAATACTGCATCAATCTGGAAAGTTAAATGAAATAAGGAAATGTACACCAACACTCACTGCAAGGTAGTGTTAAAGGGACTTGTTTGTGACATGAAACCTTTTACTACTAATGATCATTGTGGTGTATGTTGTCCTTTTTATTAACTAGGTGTCTGAATTAAAGGGAATTAGTATGTTTCAAACTAAGAAAGGTTTTTCAGATAATGGACTTCATAGTAATGTTATTTGAAAGCTTAACAGGTTATTTTTGTTGATAACAGCTGACTGGTTTTCACTTTCAGTCATTATCAAAGATACAGATCAAGCTAGTTTCCCATGATAAGAAGGTTATAGAAAATGCCAATGATTGCCAACTTTCTAGTTCAAGATACAAATGGTGATGCATAAATACTGGTACAAATATGTCCTTACTATTTCAAAGTACATTTTCAAATCATAAACATAGTTGTTGCTGAATACAAAAGAGTGCTTCAAGATTAAGCTATAAAATCATAAAGTGTTTACAGTTTGTTTTTATTGAGCATCATGAAACCGTGTTCAAACCTCGTTATTTAAAATTCTATTGTTTTTGAGTGTCACGAGCCCATGCTCAAACTTCATTAACAGCAAATAGACATTTTCATGTTGTTGTACATATCATATTAAGTGCAGATTCAACATCAATGCGAATTATTTACAGTGGACAAAGCTACAGGATGCAAGCTAAACATAAAATGGAAAATATGTATAAACTAGAATAGAGCATGTGTAACCAGCAGAAGAATATCATAATGGACAAAGTACTTATCTACTGTGCAAATAAGAAAGTGTGTTGAGCATCTCTCAGTCATAATCACCTTCTAAGGTTTGCGAAGGTTATGAGAGAAAGATGCAATGGTTTTATGTATAACAGACTATATCTTTAACATTTTTCACTCATAACCTTGCAACTTTAGTAAGTCATCAAGAGGTGTTTTCATGGTTTCCTGAAGCAATTTTCCATCATGGAAAAGCTCATCATATTTGGTTTGCAAAGTAGAGAATTCACCACTTCATTAAGTTTATATCTATTGACTACATAGGGTTCTATCTATGTCAACAAAAGAGAGTCAACAATTTGGATGTTCTATATTATCACAAAATATGCTGAGGTAGATACTAAAATTGATAAAGTTGTAGTTGACAGTAATTCAAAGTTCCATCAATGTGAGAAGTGTGTTGCTATGTAATTTTAGGTAATGATCATAAGTTGCTTACTGGTATTCCAGTTATCAAAGTGTGAAGGGATTATTTTTTCCTTTAGTGGACTGAAGAATTCTTATGAACTAGTAACAATCATGGCTTTAAGAATCAAATGGAATAGCAATGGTTAAAATAGTGATTGTTACTAGTTTATAAACAAGTTTATATCTATGCCAGTTATAAGTGCTTCAAATGTGTTCACAAGTTGTCAGTGTAACTGTGGTGAACAAGTTTCGGGTTCACAAACTTTAGAACCCATATAGTAAAAGGAGGTCAACAGTGTTTGACTGTTATTAAAACCAAGGTTGACATCATTAATAATAGTGGATGCCAAGATAGTGACTGTTGGATACAAATCAAAGCCACGGTTTATACTGATAGTGAGTTCAAAATATAAACAAAGAATATCAATGAAGGCAACGACACTTAAAACTCACAATTGATGCTAAGTTATAAACCCAGCTCATGGGTGGTAAGAAAGTCATAGCATGATGAACAGTCATAGTATAGTAAGCATTACACACAATGAGTACCTCATATGGCATGTGAACTATGGTGAACAAGTTCGGGTTCATAAACCTTCAAACTTGCATGTACAAAATAATAGATAAACAATAGTGAGTTCAACAAAATGCATGAAGTCGTATTGGATAAAGCCCATGTAAATATGGGGAATAACATATATAATGCATGAAGCCATGAAGCTGCGGTTATAAGCCATAGCAGAAGAAGATGAAAGTTAAGGAACAGTTCGACAGAGATGCATAACAATAGATATCGTAGAGCATGATATGGGCTCATGGTCATAAAAGAGAACCTTTAGTGTACCCATGACTAATGCAAATTAAAGGAATGAAATAACAAGTTCGATTGTTGAAAACAAAGATACAACTATAACTCATAAACTGTGAGTATATCAAATGCAACAGTGGAACAAACAATTAACAAGGAGAAATGCATGCTCGAACTTTGTAGTTCATTGCAAAATCAATAGGGAGTTCGAGGAATAACTTACAATTCACTGATGGAGAGATGAACAAAAATGTTGAGTTCTAACAAAGTTGCACACAAAGGAAGTAACAGATGAAGGCTTGAGTCCAGCAACAGTCAAAGATTCTCATAGTCAAGCCGAGCTCCTTCATAGTTACAAGAAGCTTAGGGTGTCATTTCCCTAAGATTTCTCTGAGAACCTTCAAGAGAACACAAACACAAATGCCAAGGAAAATGGAATAACTTTTTTGGAGTCCACCAAGTAAAGCAACGCATTCAATGCATGACAATGCTAGCTTAGCCTCAAAAACTGAACATGCCACCTTTCATCCTTATCCCCATCATTCTTTCAAATGTATTGCAAGTGGATTGAGGGTCATGTCGACTTCTCCACTTTGTAATAGTTCACACTTAGATTTTTATCTAAGTTAGGAAATAGGAGTTAGGGTATAGGGGTGGTGTAATTAGTATTAAGTTTTTATTTAATATTAATCCCTTGTATAATTTTTGGCATATTTTATTTGTGTAAAAGGATTAATTCCTCATATTTTTAGGCCAAAAATTTAGGAAAAGAGGCATGTTTGAGGAACTTAATGCAGTGGCATATTTTTAGGCATGCTTTTAGGCTAAGATTGAGGAGCTTAGATTTTCGAATTTGAAGCTGGAGCTGGTTATAAAATTGATTTTTGGTGATCAATTAGGGGGTTGCAAATTTTGGAGAGAGGGCATATAGTGAGCATAATGTTCCTAAGTGTTATTAGGCCATTTTTGTAATCATTTTTGTCAGATTTTTGAAGGAATGATCTAGATTCTTTGATTCATATTTGTGTACTTGTTTTTCAATATTGAATCATGTTTCATCTTTTCTAACAAGTGTCAAATAGTTTATTATCTAAAGGAAGTGAATGAAATTTTGTTCCTTCTCAAGATAATCAATTGCCTCTAGGCCTTGTATGAGAAATGTATGTTTGTTAATTGTCCAAGTTGTTTGTGGTAGAACCTTGATAGCATGAATTTATTAACCTATATGTTGAGCAGAGATTCAGAGTGTTAAGGTATTCATTTGTGAGTCAAGATTGAATTTCATCTCTTTTGCAAAGTCTGAAGTATTCATTGGTGTATCACCCTAATCTTTTTAAGTTATAGTATTCTTTTCCCTTTTCTCAACAATTTGTGGATCAGGAAAGTGATATTCCATATTTTATAGGGACCGGCCTAGAATCTAGAGATTCCTCTTCATTCATAGTCTACCCATAGCTAGGAGAGGTTTCCATTGTCAGGATAGAATTTTTGTTATCCTTAATGCCTGATGTAAGGTAACAATTCTAAGCCTGAATAGTTTTTGGCACGCCCGGTGGGACCACAAACTACATCTCAGTTCTGAGCTATTAGATTTATGGTAGTTTCAAATTTTAGTTGTAGCTCTAAGTGTGGATTTTAATGAGCAGAACTCCAACCAGAGAAAATAAGGAGGGATTCATCTATCAAGAATTACAACCAAGTAGAAGGGGAGGAATGTCATCTAGAGGTGGAAGAACATTGCATGATCCAAGAGGTATATCTTTGAATTCAAATTTCTCATCATTTGATAATCATGTTTTCGAATAGCAAGCTACAAATCCAAAAGAACTTGAGGTTATCATTGAAGAGTTCAATCTTCCTGAGGATCTAGACATTCCTAATCATACCGGATCAGAATTTCCAAGTATTGAAAATTTATCTATAAATAATTTTGTTCTTGGAGCTTCTGTAAGTGGTACTGTAGTAACTCCCCAGCATCTAAAGACTTATCAAAGGAAGGTAGTTCATCCTACTCAACCTTTTGTTACATCGGCTATTCAGCAGCAAGCTCCTCAACATCAAGAAATGGCTAGGAATTTTCCATTTGTTACATTCAATCAAGGAAGTCCTTTGAGGATTATAAATCACAACAATGTTCCATTAGCTACTCTTAAAGGCTTGCCATCATTTACTAGAGAAGGACCAGTGATAGCCATTGAACACATCAGAGATGTTGCAACTCTTCGCAATGTTCATCATGTTACAGAAGAAGATGTAGCTTTGAAGCTATTGGTTGCATCACTCAAGGGTAAAGCCCTTGACTGGTTCAAAACCCTCCCAGTGAATTCTATTGCTACTTGGGATGCCCTACGTGAAAGTCTATCTATATTTTTTGAGGATAAATCAGATAACTTGTCTCTTGTGGAACAATTAACTACAATCAAGAGAGCCCCACAAGAGGAGATGAGTGATTTCAACCTCTATTTTCAGAAGACTTGGAATCAGATCCCTATTATGATAAGACCTTTAGCTGAATATGCATTTCTATATTATTTGAAGAGTCTGAATAGTGATATCTCTATAATAATTCAATCTATGGGAGGTAATACTTTGCCTCAAGCTTTTGATACTGCTATTAGGGTAGAGAATAGTCTTATTTAGGCAGGAAAGATAGCTCCTAGGCCTCCTATGCCTTTGTTTCCCAATATATAGTCTAATATACCATTGGTAGTTCCACCATTATCCACTGTCCCATCTTATAAACCTTGAGAAATAGCTCATACAACCCCTCTAAATGAATTACAGACTATTAAGGACAGTCAGCAAAAAATTGAAAATCTACTGCAATCTTTTGGTAATAATTTAGTGGCCCTAAAGAGGAATCAAGCTCATGTAAACCTTGTTGTTCAAAATTATTTTGCTAGTTCTTCTACACAATATCCTAGTCAACCTAATTTTCAGGCTAATAGGCAGCAATTTCAAGGAAATACTAATGCAAACAGGCATAATTGGAATATGAGACCAAATAGACAATATAATCCAGCACCTCTTAATACTGTTAGGGATATTGTGCCTACTTAGAATAACATTTCTACTGATTGGTGTTTTCCATGTAGTCAGCCACATGATCAATCTACATGTTCTAATGGAATTCTTAGTCGAGCTCTCATGGTACAAAATTCAATGGATTCACAGCAGAATGTGTTTGTTGAAGAGGTCCAAAATCAATCAAATCAAAGTGCTATAGATACTGGATTTTTAAACTAGAAAGAGGAAGAATTTTGTGGACTTAATGAAGATTCATCAATTGCAGAAAATACAAGAGCAAAAAAGAGAGCTCTTGATGCTGATCAATCTGCTGGGAATGCTTCTCCTCCACTAGTTTCTATTTTGAAGAATCCATTAGTTTCCACTAATAAAGATCAAACTCAAAGGAATGTTGATTAGAGTTCTCCTAGATCATCACATAAGGTACATTTTACTATTCCATTCAATAGTGTTGATACAATGAAAAAAATGAATGTTACTTTGTCTGCATGGGAAACTCTGTCTATTCCAGGATAGATTGAAATTTTGAAAGAAGAGTTGTCCAAGTTGGCAACTAATTCTCAGAAAATAGTATAGCAGTCACCAAGGGTGGTCAAGACTAACTTTGAGCCTCCTAAGGTTCAGGAAAAGCCATTAAAGGAAGATAAAAAACCTGCTAAAGTTCATCAGCCAGTAATACCAGAATTCAAGAAAACTGCAAATATTAAGGAAACAATAGTAACTACTAATAAGGAACTGTCAATTGTACAAAAGAAATTAGAAAAGGGAGGTAAGAAATCTGCAAATGAAAATCCTCCTCCTTTCTATGTCTCCTTGATTATTGGAAATAAATTAGTTCATAATTGCATGGTTGATAGTGGTGCAACTAGTACTGTCATGCCTAAAAAAGTGGCAGATTCATTGAACTTAAAATATGAGCCTCTTGAGAAGGGTGTGGTCTAGCTGGACAGAACTTATGTTAAGACTTTAGGAGTTATTAAAAATGCAAGTTTGACCTTGCATTCCTGCCCAAATTTTTCAATTCCATGGGACATATATGTTATTGATTTACCAACATACTTTGCCATGTGTTTGTTTAGAGATTTCATAGCCAAAATAGATGGCTATTTTTCATCAAATTGGTCACATTTGTACTTCAAAACTAGATATGGTACTAAGGTAACCATAAAATCAGAATTATTGGCCGAAAATCACATAGAGCCTTATAATCCAAGTCCTATTAATGCAAGTTGTGTGATAATGGATCAAGATGAAATTCTTAATTATTCAGCATATAATACTCAAACTGAAGCATATCTAGATATTATTCTAGATGAATGGGCTACTAGGAATTAATAGAATGATGATATGTTTGATACTAGTTTTGGAAACTACATGATTTTAGAATCTGATTTAGTTGTTCCTAATTTGATTAAAGATCCAGAATCTAAATCTGATGTGTCTAACCAGCTTTGGGATTTGTATTTTGATGGGTCAAGGAATAAGGATGGTATTGGTGTAGGGGTTATGCTGGTATCTCCTTATGGTGATAAATTTTATGCTACTTATAAGTTGTCCTTTCCTTGTTCTAACAATGTGGTTGAATATGAAAGTTTGATCTAGGGATTAGAGTGGGCAAGATTGAGAGGTATTAAGTGTCTCAGAGCATTTGGTGACATTGAGCTTATTGTTAAATAGGTGAGAGGCATCAATACTGTTAAAAATGATTTTCTTAAGATGTATAAATCTAGAGTTTCTAATATTCTAGATGAATTTGATGCTTTCAACTTGATTACAATTCCTAGAAGGGAAAATATACATGCTGATAGGTTGGCTGGTATTGGTGCTCATAGTGCAATAACAAAAAATAAAGGACTGATTTCAAACCAATCACATATTAAGATAATTTTTAGGCCATCCATTATGGATAATGACACTTATTGGCAAGTTTTTGATACTGATGAACATATATTGAGTTTTTTGATAGAAATAGATGAGTTTTTAGCTTCAAGAGATAACAAAAACATTCAGCAAATGGAAGACTAGATTATTCAATTGAAAATCAATAAGCTACCAAAGGGGTTACTTAGCTTGGAATCAGCTTTTAATTTTGATGATCAGTTTAGGAAGGGTAAAACCAGCTTGCTAATTAAAGAAGATCATTATGAAGAAGTAGAAATTTTTAGAGATAAGCGGTTGAAGGTTGGTAAAATAAACTCTCCTAAAGAAAAGGAACTATTTATTGATCTTTTTAGAGAATATAATGATATTTTTGCATGGTATTACTCTGATCTAAAGGGTTTTGATCCCCAATTAACCCAACATACTATAGAATTGGAGCCTAATGCTAGGCCAATTAGACAAAAGCAAAGGCCTATAAACCCCAAATTAGATCCATTAATGTTAAAAGAGCTGAGAAAACTTTTAGATGGTGGTATCATATTTCCTATTAAACACACATCTTGGGTTTCTAATTTA
Source organism: Chamaecyparis obtusa (assembly GCA_027943335.1). NCBI lineage: Eukaryota > Viridiplantae > Streptophyta > Pinopsida > Cupressales > Cupressaceae > Chamaecyparis > Chamaecyparis obtusa. The sequence continues at coordinate 544,735 of BSBK01000519.1, read as the reverse complement.
GTTCCAGTAAGGAAGAAGAATAGAGAGATAAGACTTTGTGTAGATTTTAGAGACCTTAATGGGGCATCTCTGAAAGATAGACACCCTCTTCCTTCCATGGAATAGATTTTACAATATGTTTCAGGTTCTGAGAGATTTTCACTCTTAGATGGATACTCTGGTTACAACCAAATTTTAGTCAAAGAATCTAATCAATTTAAAATAGACTTTACAACTAAATGGGGTACCATGGCTTACAAAAGAATGTCATTTGGCTTATCAAATGCTGGAGCTACTTTTCAAAAAGCAATGGATATGGCTTTCAAGAATCTAATGTATAAATTTGTTCTGGTTTATCTTGATGATGTGACAATTTATAGCAAGATTGTGAATCAACATATTGATCATTTGAGACAGATATTACAAAGATGTAGAGAGTTTGAAATTTCTTTAAATCCTAAGAAATATGCGTTTGCAGTTCATGAGGGAAAAATTTTAGGGTATCAAGTGTCTAAGGAGGGAACCACAATAGATCCTGAAAGAATTCATGCAATTCTTGAGCTTTCATTTCCTAAACATAAGAAAGGATTGCAAAGTTTTATTGGGAGAATTAACTTTGTAAGGAGGTTTATCCCTGATATTGCAAACCTGCTAAAACCATTGACTCCAATGCTTAAAAAGGATATTCCTTTCAGTTGGACTGATGAAGGAAAGAAGAATTTTGAATTGATAAAACAAGATTTGTCTTCAGCCCCTACTCTTGTTAATCCTAATTTTACTAAAGATTTTATTTTTTATGCCTATGGTGGTTCTGACACTATTTCAGCTATGCTGGTCTAGAAGAATGATGAAAAATAGGAGCAGCTAGTTGCTTTTTTTAGCAAAGGTATGGATGACTATGAGAGAAGGTACACTTTTATTGAAAAACATGTACTAGTTGTTATTAAAGCTTTGAAGAAGTTTAAGCATTTAATTGCTAGAAATAAGGTGCATTTAATGGTTGCTCATCCTAGCATCAAAGAGTTTTTGTTGAACAAGGATGTTAATGAAAAGAGAGCTGGTTGAATAATAAGGGTTATGGAGTATGATGTGTAGATTCATGTAACTAAGTTGGTTAGAGGCAAAGGCCTTTGTGCACAAATGGCAAAAGAAGAAGAACAAATTGAAGCATCTAAAGAATCTAAAAACTTACAAAGTGATTTTATTTTATTTAATAATCATATGACTTGGTTGTCAGATATGACCAGATTATTGCAAATTGGACAATGCCCAAATAATCTTGATAAGGAAAAAAGGAGGTACTACAGGTTACAATCTATTCCCTATGTTCTTATTGATGGTGTTCTATATAGAAAAGACTATTCTAGAATGTTTCTTAAATGTATTGATTCACTAGATCAAGGCAAAATTTTATCTGAATTTCATGATGGATCTTGTGGAGGACATTTCAGTCCTAAAACTACAGCCAGGAAAATACTAAGGGCAGGCTATTATTGGCCTAATTTATTTAAGGATGCTCATGTTTGGGCTAGAAAATGTCAGAAATGTGCACTTTTTGTAGGTAAACAAAGGCTAGCAGCACTGCCATTAAAACCAATTATGGTTGATCAACCATTTGCTAAGTGGGGAATGGACTTTATTGGTCCTATCAATCCTAATTCTAGTGTAGGTCATAAATGGATTTTAACTACTACAGATTATTTTACAAGATGGACCGAAGGAATTACACTAAAGGAGGCTTTTGGACCTACTGTGTTAAATTTCTATGAAGATATTACAACCAGGTTTGGAGTTCCTCAATCAATTATTTTTGAAAATGCTATGGCTTTTATTGGAATAGCTATTATAGAATGGGTTGTGAAGAACAAGATTTATTTAAACACTTCTTCTAACTATTATCCTCAGGGTAATGGACTTGCAGAATCTACAAACAAAAATCTAATCAGACTTATTAAAAAGACCTTGCAGGAAAATAAGAGGGATTGGCATTCTAAATTGAAGGCAGCCTTATGGCTAGATAGGATTACACCTAAACAAGTAATTGGGAATTCCCCTTATGTCTTGGTTTATGGTAAAGAGGCCAGATTGCTAGTTTCTACTAAATTTCCAGCCTTGCAGTTGGCTGATCAGATGTTGTTGTTTGGAGAAGAGGGTCCCTTGAAATTGAGGGATGCTGATTTGTTGTAGCTGGAAGAGGAAAGGAGAAAAGCATTGGATACAATGGAACTTAAGCAAGCACAAACTAAAAGATCTTTTGATAAGAAAGCTAAGTTCAGAGAATTTTAAGGAAGGAGATTTAGTACTCAAGTGGGATGTGCTAAAGAGAAGGTGAGGGCATCATGATAAATTTGATAATTTTTGGTCAGGCCCTTTTGTTATAATAGCCTGTAAGGACAACAATGATTTTCAGTTGTCCACAACTGAAGGGGAAGAGTTACAAATTCTAGTTAATGGAATATACCTCAAGCTTTGCTTTGAGGGTTAGGTTTGTTTCAATTTTTCAAAATTCAATAAGTGTTGTCTAAGCACTAGGTTCTTAGGTTGCATTGAGTCTAGTTTAGATGCATTTTTATTTTCAATAAAGGTTGCATTCATGGTTCAGTTTTCCTAAATTCTGTTGCCCTAAGATAAGCCTACAACTCATGTCTAGTAGGTAGACATCTAGCAGAAGTTGCCAAAATTGTTCCTCAAAAATATAACATACAATACAATAAGCATTAATAGGAAAAGGTTGCATTTGTTTGTCTAATTAACACTACCTTGCAAGTTTTGTTAGTTTACATGTCCTTATTGCATTCATTCTAGATGTCATCATTGTACTCTAAGTATTGATAAAATATTGCAAAATTCAAAATTCATGAATGATCATTACATTGTGCATTCAAACTGAATGTAGTAAACAAATGTCCTTTCTTGTTTCATATTTCAATTCAAAATTTAGAGTACATTACATAATTGAAAAGAAAGATTGAAGTATGGAATAGGGCTCCCATGCATTGCCTTGTCTTGTCTTTGAGTCAGCTGGTTGTCTGCTAGGTCTCTGCATTTAGGTCTTCATCTTCCAGGTCTCCATATCCATCTAGGTCTTTAGAGTCTCCATCTACATGATAAAGAGAAAAATGTGATTATATCCTGATGGATCTAAGCAATACATGAGAAACAAATAACATACTGTAGCAATCAAGTTTTCAATACCGCATCAATCTAGAAAGTTAAATGAAATAAAGAAATGTACATCGACACTCACTGCAAGGTAGTGTTAAAGGGACTTGTTTCTAACATGAAACCTTTTACTACTAATGATCATTGTGGTGTATGTTGTCCTTTTTATTAACCAGGTGTCTGAATTAAAGGGACTTAGTATGTTTCAAACTAAGAAACCTTTTTCAGATAATGTACTTCATAATAATGTTATTTGAAAGCTTAACAGATTATTTTTGCAGATAACAGCTGATTGGTTTTCACTTTCAGTCATTATCAAAGATGCAGATCAAGCTAGTTTCCCATGATAAGAAGGTTACAGAAAATGCCAATGATTGCCAAATTTCCAGCTCAAGATACAAATGGTGATGCATAAATATTGGTACAAATATTTCCCTACTATTTCAAAGTAAATTTTCAAATCATAAACATAGTTGTTGATGAATACAAAAGAGTGCTTCAAGATTAAGCTATAAAATCATAAAGTGTTTACAGTTTGTTTTTATTGAGTGTCACGAACCCATGTTCGAACCTCGTTATTTAACATTCTTTTGTTTTTGAGTGTCATGAGCCCATGCTTGAACTTCATTAACAACAAATAAGCATTTTCATCTTGTTGTACTTATCATATTAAGTGCAGATTCAACATCAATGTGAATTATTTATAGTGGACAAAGCTATAGGATGCAAGTTGAACATAAAATGGAAAATATGTATAAACTGGAATAGAGCATGTGTAACCAGAAAAATAATATCATAAAGGATAGATTACTTATCTACTATGGAAATAAGAAAGTGTGTTGAGCATCTCTCAGTCATAATCACCTTCTAAGATTTGCAAAGGTTATGAGAGAAAGATGCAATGGTTTTATGTATAACAGACTATATCTTTAACATTTTTCACTCATAACCTTGCAACTTTAGTAAGTCATCAAGAGGTGTTTTCATGGTTTCCTGAAGCAATTTTCCATCATGGCCAAGCTCATCATATTTGGTTTGCAAAGAAGAGAATTCACTAGTTCATCAAGTTTATATCTGTTGATTACACAGGGTTCTGTCTATGTCAACAAAAGAGAGTCAACAATTTGGATGTTCTATATTATCACAGAATATGCTGAGGTAGATACTAAAATTGATAAAGTTGTAGTTGACAGTAATTCAAAGTTCCATCAATGTGTGAAGTGTGTTGCTGTGCAATTTTAGGTAATGATCATAAGTTGCTTACTGGTATTCCAGTTATCAAAGTGTGAAGGGATTATTTTTTCCTTTAGTGGACTGAAGAATTATTATGAACTAGTAATAGTCATAGCTTTAAGAATCAAATGGAATAGTAATGGTTAAAATAGTGATTGTTATTGGTTTATAAAAAATTTTATATCTGTGCCAGTCATAAGTACTTCAAATGTGTTCACAAGTTGTCAGTGTAACTGTAGTGAACAAGTTTCGGGTTCACAAACTTTCAAACCCATATAGTAAAAGGAGATCAATAGTGTTTGACTATTATTAAAACCAACGTTGACATCATTAATAATAGTGGATGTTGAGACAATGACTGTTGAATAAAAATCAAAGCCATGGTTTATACTGACAGTGAGTTCAAATATAAATAGAGAATATCAATGAAGGAAACAACACTTCAAACCTGCAACTAATGCTAAGTTATAAACCCAGCTCATGGGTGGTAAGCAAGTCACAACATGATGAACAGTCACAATATAGTAAGCATTACACATAGTGAGTACCTCATATGGCATGTGAACTATGGTGAACAAGTTCGAGTTCATAAACCTTCGAACTCGCATGTACAAAATAATAGATAAACAACAGTGAGTTCAACAAAATGCATGAAGCTATATTGAATAAAGCCCATGTAAATATGGGGAATTATAGATATAATGCATGAAGCCATGAAGTTGTGGTTATAAGCCATAGCAGAAGAAGATGAAAGTTAAGGAACAGTTCGACAGAGATGCATAGCAATAGATGTCGTAGAGCATGATATGGGCTCATGGTCATAAAAGAGAACCTTAAGTGTACCCATGACTAATGCAAAGTAAAGGAATGAAATAAAAAGTTCAATTGTTGAAAAAAAAGATACAACTATAACTCATAAACTATGAGTATATCAAATGCAACAGTGGAACAAACAATTAACAAGGAGAAATGCATGCTCAAAATTTTTAGTTCATTGCAAAATCAACAGGGAGTTCGAAGAATAACATATAGTTCACTAATGGAGAGACAAACACAAATGCTGAGTTCTAACAAAGTTTCACACAAAGGAAGCAACAGATGAAGGCTCGAGTCTAGCAACAGTCAAAGATTCTCATAGTCAAGCTGAGCTCCTTCATAGTTACAAGAAGCTTAGGGTTTCATTTCCCTAAGATTTCTCCAAGAACCTTCAAGAGAACACAAACACAAATGCCAAGGAAAATGGAATAACTATTTTGGAGACCACCAACTAAAGCAACGCATTCAATGCATGGCAGTGCTAGCTTAGCCTCAAAAATTGAACAAGCCACCTTTCATCCTTATCCCCATCGTTCTTTCAAATGTATTGCAAGTGGATTGAGGGTCATGTCAACTTCTCCACTTTGTAATAGTTCACACTTAGATTTTTATCTAAGTTAGGAAACAAGAGTTAGGGTATAGGGGTGGTGTAATTAGTATTAAGTTTTTATTTAATATTAATCCCTTGTATAATTTTTGGCATATTTTATTTGTGTAAAAGGATTAATTCCTTATATTTTTAGGCCAAAAATTTAGGAAAAGAGGCATGTTTGATGAATTTAATGTAGTGGCATATTTTTAGGCACGCTTTTAGGCTAAGATTGAGGAGCTTAGATTTTTGAATTTGAAGCTGGAGTTGGTTATAAAATTCATTTTTGGTGATCAATTAGGGGGTTGCAGATTTTGGAGAGAGGGCATATAGTGAACATAATGTTCCTAAGTGCTTATCAGGCCATTTTTGTAATCATTTTTGTCAGATTTTTTAAGGAATGAACCAGATTCTTTGATTCATATTTGTGTACTTGTTTTTCAATATTGAATCATGTTTCATCTTTTCTAACAAGTGTCAAATAGTTTATTATCTAAAGGAAGTGAACGATATTCTATTCCTTCTCAAGATAATCAATTGCCTCTAGGCCTTGTATGAGAAATGTATGTTTGTTAATTGTCCAAGTTGTTTATGGTAGAACCCTGATAGCATGAATTTATTAACCTATATGTTGAGCAAAGATTCAGAGTGTTAAGGTATTCATTTGTGAGTCAAGATTGAATTTCATCTCTTTTGAAAAGTCTAAATTATTCATTGGTATATCACCCTAATATTTTTAAGTTATAGTATTCTTTTCCCTTTTCCCAACAATTTGCAGATTAGCAAAGTGATATTCCATATTTTATAGGAACCGGCCTAGAATTCGGAGATTCCTCTTCATTGATAGTATACCCACAACTAGGAGAGGTTTCCATTGTAAGGATAGAATTTTTGTTAGCCTTAATGCCTGATGTAAGGTAAAAATTCTAAGCCTAAATATTCTACACAATTTTTGGTTGGCAATCAACACCTCGAAATTGCATCCTCACTCTGGCAAATTTTTTATTGGAGAATCAATCTTTTGTGAATCAAGGCTATTGTGAGATTTTCATTTATTGTTTTGAGCATTCATAGTTTCATACCATAGAATTTATATTAATTCATAGCATTTCTTTGATTAAATCTACATTCAAACTCAATTTCATACATTCTAGCTTAGATTCATACAATTTCTCATTCTTATTGCATAGAAAATACAAAAATATAGAATAATCTGCATTCATACAATCTTTCATTCTTTGTATTCAAATCCTTCGTTTAGGTGTTTCATTGTCACTAATCTCAATTTCAATCTAAGAACACCATACTCACACCTACTAGAAGGCAGTAAATCACCTGGTTAGCATAGTTTCATTTACTTGCAAAATTATGGTTTTTTGCTAACCTCTAATATTTTACTGAAGTGTTGTGTCTATAGCTAGGTACAAAATTCAAACACACATTTTTGGTGACCACTGTGGGGCCTTGAAATGGGTTTCCCTTCTATTTTTTCAATCTTCTATCATTTCTCTATCAAAACTCCTCTACTGCTACCTATTCTGGTGTTTTTGAAGTAGTTTTTGAGGTTAAGGGTTTCAAGTTTTTTTTTTTAGATCTGGTATTCTCTGCACTTTTTCTATCAAAAATGCAATTTTTAATTTTTTGTCCATACTTTCATACATCTCTATATGGATTCTTGCACGAGATTTTTCATCATATCACGTGAAGTTTTGCTGGTTTCAACACTTCCTCGCATGAGATTTCATCCTTCATCACATGAGGTCGTATTTCCTCACGTGGGACCATATCCTGACTCATGCAAGATTTTTCTTCAACGACACAGACTTTGTAGATTTGTATGTTTACATTATTGATTTCTTTATGCTTACTGTTTGTTGTTGATTTGTATTGATTTTGTACTTTTGAATGTGTGCTAAATTTTGGATTGCAGAGCATTGGACCTAAGGTATTCTTCTCAATATGATAATATTTTGATTTGGATTAAAATGAACCTTTCACGTGTCAAGCTTGTGTGACTTTTCTTGCTTTCATATCACGGACTTCATTTTGGGCTATAAAATGAACATAGATTTACTTTCTATATATTTGTTACACATAGTAAATAGGCCCTATGAACAGTATTTGTAGATGATCTTGAGAGATTGAGCTTCTTTCTCTTATTTATTCATGTGAAGCTCTTCTTGATGAAGGATCCCCTTGTAGGTAGGGAAGGTATTGAGAAAGTCTTACATTCTACTCAATTTGTGCATCTTCAACTTTTGATTGATACATTCTCTCTCCAAAGAGCTTGATAGATCATAAGCGGTTGACATCATAGATCTTTGTGAGATAATCTTGGTCTTAGCATGTTGGATTAATCTGTCTACTTTGTTTTGGTTAAAAGTGAAAAGGCTAGAGGACTATGCTCTACTCCATTTTTGGGTAGTATCAGAAACTTAGATCCTTGAATCTGGAACCAATCTCCATGTGGTATCTTTTGTGAGTCAACTTTAGAGAGGGTTAACCATAGCATACATTCCCTTAATTGGGTCAACCACATGGACAAAACCTCAAGTAGTAATAGCCATTTTCACCATGGTAGCAACAACTGCTATATAAATGTCCTTGTGGAGGAAATCTTCACAGGTGTGGTCTCTTGTTGGGCTGTCAGATCTCCCTAGTAGCTCCTGATTGATTAAATTATCAGACTGTGTCAAAACCCTAGTGTGCCTAGATTGGAGTTCACCCTCTTGAGATCACAAAAGTTGTAGAGTCAGACCATTACTACAAACCCTAGTGAGGCCAAATTTTTCATTTTCTAGGAATATGTGTGTTATTGAAAAACTTTTTGGAACATACACAAGTAGTATTTCTAGGGATTAGCATAATAAGTCACTATTACTTGTTCATGTGCAAGGTTTCTTTTTCCCTTGTTTATTATTTTCAGATGATTGTTTGCTTCCCTTGCTTGTTGTTTTGCATGCTTGATATCTTCTTGGTTACTTGAAATGAACTATTACACGGATCTTCAAAATTTTTGTAACAATCTGATACTGAAACACTCAAAAATTGGAAAATCTAAGAAAAAATCCTTTTCTGGTGTGAGAACTGAATATTCTATCAGAGAACATCCAGTGTTGTGTCTCAAAATTTGTGCCTCAAAATCTGTGCCAAAACTGTCAAACTGTGTCCTTTTATCATGTGAGATTTCAGCTTTCAGAGCATTCTTTCACTCGAGACAGCACATTCTCACACACAGTCTGGTATTTCCTCACGTGAAATAGCATTCTCTCACATGAACCTGTCTTGAAATTTGCAAAACAAAGAGCTTATTACTACCATTTGGTCAACTTTTTGTCAAATCTAATTTTTGTCTAGGGTATGTATGCCTATTTTCCTATTACACACTACCTGAAACTAGATGTCTAGAGCTGAGAACCACACAATTACTACTTAAAACCAAGTTGTCCCTCTATTTTGTCAAAAATCCAATTTGCAACAAATCCCAAATTGTGTCAAAATAGCGAACTGATTCTTGTCATTTGTAGTCATCCTTGGTCGGTCTGGGTCAAATCTCAAGTGCTATGACATGTTGCTCAACTTCCAAATGAACTTAAATGGTATCAAGTTGCACAAAATGACTCTTGGTCTTCTTTCTTCCACATCTCTCATGTCTTCCTAGTCTCCCATTTCCATCCTTTCTCCTATTCCTTCATGCTTCTTCCTCTTCTTCCTAAAACTCTTCACGTCTTTTTTATTCTTTTCCTCTTATTATCTACTCTACTTTCTTCTATTCATCTCTTCTGTCACTTCCATGCTTGATTCCTCCTCTTCTAGAACCATGAATTTCAACTATCTTGTTATGGAACCTCTCTTGAAAAGGGGTGATCTTGAACTCATTGCTCAAATCAAAGAGCATTATTCCTCCAAAAATCCCATTAGTGATAAGTTTATGACAAAAATAAAAGAAAAATTGATTAAATCAGATGCCTTTTTTAGGATCATATGCATGATCTTGTCATGACCTCCTTCTTCCAAATGTCTTTCATCTTCTAAGTCTTTTCATTCTTCCTCATCTTCCAAGTCTTCTTCCTCCACTGGGTCTTCACCTTCCTCTTCTCCATGATCTCGTTCCTCTTCTACTTCTCCCAAGAGTCTTACTCCTCATCTCAAGACATACCATGTTGAGCAATGTGATAACCCTTATGATACCTCTTCCACAGAGAGTGACACACCCATCTTTGAAGACTATTATGACTATGATGATGAACAATATAATGATACCTATGACACCTCTATTCCTAAGAGTCCTCCAATTCGTGTGCTCATGCTTACTAGAAATGGGTCGTCACATTGGATAGATCATTATGGTGATCCATATGATTCTAATTTTGAAAGAGACTTTGATGATTTTTGTGAACAATACCTAGATGATACATCTACTTCTATTGAGGAAGAGAAATCTTACCATGCTGATTATAAACATGCATACTATAAGGATCTTTCCTCTAAGAACTCTCATGTGGAAAATAAAGATTATACTCTCAAGAAAGATCATGTTAATGTTGAACCTTTGTTTTGTGATGATTCCCTTCCATCCCCTACTTCCTCCAATACCTATACATTTCCTAAAGCTTCCAAGCCTATCAAATCTTTCATAAATCCTTCATCCACCAAAGGTCCTAATACTTTTCATGTGGTTTCCTATAGTTATCCTCAAGGGATACCTCTTAAAGATACTCAAGATAACCTTCACTAGGCTGAAAATGCTTTCAATAATGCTAAACCTAAAGATCCTAAGCCTTTATACACTATAATTCCTACTTCATCTAGTCCTTCACCATCTCTTCCAAAGTCTTCCATGCAATTCCAACATGCTTCCTTGTCCTTAGAAGTGGCTCCATGTCAAGAGAACTCTAAAAATCATAAAGAAAAGAACATAAAGATAGATCAAGATCAAGAAACCTTCATGTCATCCGATCCTTTTCATGATGTCTCTTATCCATTTCATGGCTCTTTTGATCCTGTGTGCCCTTTTTCATTCATTCCACCCTATCTTAAGTCTTCTCCTAAGCAAGATCAAGTTACTACTTACACTGTTGAGCTTATTGAAAATCAAAATAACCTTAACCTCACTTCCAATTTCCAAAGATGATACTTCCATTAAGGTTGGTAGAAATGGTGTTGTTACTTCCAATGTTAAGCCTATTGAAAATCAAGAGAAAAATTATGCGCCTATTCTATCCAAAGATCCTTGTCAAGATCAAAGACTTCCATCTTCATATTATACCACTCTATGTTCATTTCCACTTTCTACTCTTCCTAAGTCTTTGGAAGCTTTGAAAAATTCTATCAAAGAAGGTGCTCATATTCAAGATGTCCATGATTCTATTGAAAATCCTTATGCTCACTCTAAAGATTCTTATGTCCTTGGTTTTCATATAAATGTTGATGAACTTGTTGATTATCCTTTTGTGTCTTCCACTGCCATCTTTGGACCTCCTCCACCAATACTAAGAGCTTCACGTCTTCCTTCCATCTTGGTCCCTTATGTCCCTTCACTTTCCCCTCCTAACTCTCCTAATTTGTCATCCATCCTGGGTCCTTACGTCCCTCCATCTCTTATCTTTCCTCAAGATCAACATAGATTCATACCCTTGAATCCTTTTCATCCACCCACCCATCTAAACCAGTCATATCCTCCTTCTTCTTCCACAAGTCCCAAGTCTTTTGGAAGTAACTTGAATGTTCAATACAAGAAAAAGAAGCAATACAAGAATCCATCAAAAAAAGAAGATCACCATTTCTCATCTAATCGACATGGAGACATAAAGTCAAAAGATATATCTAAGAAAAAAACTACAAGACAAGTATGGGTTCCAAAATTCATCATTAAAGATATTCTCTCTAGATCATCAAAAAGAAATGAAAAGCCTACGTCTATATGGATTCCAAATTCTCTCTTGAAAGATTTTGGTGTTGAGCAACAAGTGAAGTTGACATTCAAGCTTCCAAAGGCTTCCACTTCATCTTCTTCCAAAAATATTCTTCCATTCCATGCGCCTAAACCACAACCTCTGCTATCCATTCACCATATTCCTTCATGTATTCCTTCATTCACATTTCCTCCATCATCTTGCCACCCTTCAAGGTGTGTTTTGATTTTGATCTTGCCTTCCTTTCCATCTACCCTTTCACAATCCTTCCATTCATCATCCTCCTACCTTCTATCCTTTTTCCCCATTTTCCTATTCCTCCTATCTTCCAACCTCACTCGCTTTACATAAAACCTTATCCTCCATTTTTCTCTTCCATCTCCCTTTCCCTATCAACATCTTTGAGCATATCATTTTGAATCCTTGGAATATCATGGTTTATCCTTTCAAGGAGCATTATCTAAAGAACTTGCCTTCTTCCAAAAAAAAAATTAAAAAAAAATTGAAAATGTGCCTTGGTGAAAACCTGGAAATAGGCACCTTGGCAGCAAAAGTAAAGAGAAATAAATTCATCCTATGGTGAAAACCACTCCCTTGTGGCACCTTGGATAAGTACCATGATGAAAACCTGGCAATCAGGCATCATGCATAATTCTTCTACATATTTCATCCATTCCATCTTCTCTCTTTGATCTTGACAATGTTGACCTATACATGAACATTTGGCTATTTTGTGAGCTATCTTATGATGATCTTGCTTTCATTCCAGTCATGTTTAGCCTTCATATTTATTTTCCTCCATTCATTCTAGCCTTTCACTATCCTTTTTCCCTTTGGCCTTGATATAATAATAAAAGAGTAGAACACAATGCTTTGAAACCTCTTGACATGTCTACTCCTTTGGACTACATCCTTTCCTTCTTTGGCATTATGCTTTTGTGACTTATCCTATGCTAGCCTTTCATTGCTTGTCCAAATGTGCTTTACATGACAATTTTTCCCTAGCTTGGGTACTCTTGAGGAGTTTTCCCTTGAGGATTTCTTCCCTTCATTCTCATTCATTCTCTTGTCTTCCATCTCTTCCACTAGCTTGCTAATCCCTCTTGTTCTCCACCTTGCTAGACATTGGGACTACACGATGTGATCTTGCTTGGGAGTTTCATGCCCATTCTTTTCAGGGGCATCCTTTGTACATACTGATCCATACTACCTATTGAGGTTGAAATCCCATCACTAAGAATTAGAATGCATGGTCTAGTAACTGATGATGACTACAAAGTGTCTAGGTTGCAAGAACTTGAACTACTAGATGAGCGCAGACAAGCAGCATATGATAATCTCAGAGTGTATCAGAAAAGAATGTCTAGAGGCTACAACAAGAAAATTAGACACGGAGAATTTCAAGTTGGTGATCTAGTCTCGAGAGAGAATCCTAAAAATCAATCACATAGAGAATGCAAGGGGAAGTTTGAACCCAACTGACTGGGTCCTTTTGTAATCACTACTACTTTTGGCTCTGGTGCCTATCAACTCTCTACAACTAAAGGATAACAACTTTGAGAACCAATCAATGTTCTCCATCTAAAGAAATTCTATGCCTAAGGCATTCAGTGTATGGTAAAATATCTTGAAAAAATCTTAAAAATCTGGAAAAATCTTTAAAAATGAATATCTTGGTGAAAACCTAGCAATAGGCACCTTGATAATTCACAAAAAAATAAAAAAATATCAAAAGTACAAAAAAATTGAAAAAATGAAAATACAAAAAAATGAAAAAAAAAAAAAGTGCCTTGGTGAAAACCTGGAAACAGACACCTTGGTAGAAAAAATAGAATCTCTGCCAAGATGGTGAAAACCTGGCAAATGAGCGTCACTTGTTTCAAAATGCTCAATCTATCAGCACAATCTTGGTCTTTCCCAGCTTTCAGTCTTGGTTTAGTTTGTACATATTTCCCATTTTATTTCTACATTCCTATTTTCAATCAGTCGGTCTGTACACCAATCAACTCAAGCGTTTGTATCCTATCAATGCTTAATACTTGGGGGCAATCAATGTCATATCCTATGGTCTCAAGTACATCTTAGATGAGTCATATGCAGTTAGAGTCCTTTGAAGCTTCATCTAAGTTTGTCTATCTGTCTCCTCTCCAGAAAGGATTTTTCATCTACAACACAATCAAACACAAATTGAAAACAATCTATGCTTCTTCATGCTTTTATCTCCTTGTATGCTTACTGATTCGCATTGATATTTTTTCATATTATGTCCTTTGAGCTCTTTGATGATGTCCTTTGTAGGATTTAGAGAGTGATGACTGGGGGCATAATCTTTTCTTTGTCTTTTTCTTGTATGTGAAAATCTAACAACTTTGAAAATTTTGGATTGAAATGGTGTCCATCTGTAAGAGCCTCTATCTCATATTGGATGGCCATGCGTACCTCAACCATTGATACCCAAAAAATTCAAGGGAGTTTGATTTAACTATTGTCTTTTTGAGAAATTTCTTACTCCTACTATGAAATGGGATCTTACCTAAGGATGTGAATGATAAAGGGTCACTACGGGTAATTCACATTGGATTTAGAAGGATCTCTTGACTACTTGATGTGTTTGTAATGCAAGGTGTATTTAGGTCATCATGGCATTTATGTTCTGATGCTTATACAAATTTCTATATCAAAATGGACATGATATCTAGGTCATCCTGGCATTTGTGCCTTGGTGCTTATATCTAGTCTGACATTCCGAAAATAAAATCAATATTCATATGTCCATGGTTGCCTAACCAGTGGGTGTTGTATTGATTCCTGTGCATACAAATCGATATTCATATGTCTATAGTTTCCTAACTAGTGGACATTGTATTGATTTATCCAGTTACCTAAAAGTTTAATGATGATAACAAATCGACACATGATCAGTGACTAGGTCCTACATCCTAGGTTTGCATTTCATTCTACATTTCATTTTGCATGTTTGCATGGTCTCACAAATTGCTTGAACACTTATACGATTCTTCAAAGCCAACTATGCTAAAAATGACACAAGGACTGAGCATTATATGAAGGTTCCTCCAATGAAACAACAAGTAGAATCCTTTTTCGGGATCAAAATCAAAATCTGAGATCAGTTATATTATCAACTATTTTCATAATCGACCTTCAATCATCATAAAAATCTAGAATTCAACTTAACTAATTATCTTACATCAAACTATTGAAATTTCAACCTGGTCAACTCATGGTTTAACCTAGTCAAACTTGGTCTCTAGGACCTCCAAACAATGCAAAACATGTTCTCGGATGTGCACAACCATTTCTCAAATCAATTAACATGCTTCTAAACCATTTAATGCTGACTTTTCTTGTCATATTTCAATTTTAATCTCGAAGGGGGCATAGTATTGCACATCATTCAAAGTCTGTGAATCTATTTTTGTCAATCAAATTTTTCTTAGTAATCAAGACAACAACCATGTCTAATTGCTGACTCATCTAAACTCCTCATCTCTTGGGGAAAATCTATTATATCTTGGGGCATATCAGATGCAATTTGGTATCCTAAATCTATCTTGTAAATTGTATCAGCTTTTCGTAACCAATGGTTCATTTGCATCATTTCCTTGTTTCTTCGTAACTGATGGGTTCAAGATGTGATACCAATATGATTCATATAAGGACATTAAGGTCTAGAATCAACCACTCACTTCTTTGCAATCATAAGGTTCAGAATCAGGCATTTTGACACTTTTTCATAATCATCAGTTCATTGCTGATATAGCTAGCATCATCTCGATTCTTGGTCATTCTAGGCCTAGGTTGGTATCTCTTTTTTCAAATCTTTTAAATTAGTTTCAAACATCTTTATCATACACAAACTATTCTTTGAACCACTACGCTTTGCACAAAGATTCAAAGAGGGGGAAAATGTAATACCCCAAAAATGGGTTGTAGGTTCATTAACCTTCTACATCAACAAATCGAATGAAATTGATATCAAAGTCCTAACCTAAGGCACATCTACACATCATCGAATCATAATTGATTATCTTAAATTCTACATCGGGGAATATTCCTTGAATATTCCTAATTATCTTACTTATCTTTAATTTAATGATTATTTGGCGATAAATCATATTTATCCTAAAGTTTGATTTATTGAATATTCTAAATATTTAATTAATCAGATTTAATACTGCCACTTAATTATTTAATTACATTTAATTATATTTATTCCTAAATTGTATTATTTAATTTTGACAATAAATCAAAAATCTTATGACTAATTGATTAAATTCCTATTTAATTAATTAAAGTCAATTGTCAATATTTAATAATATACTTTTTGAATAAAAGTTTGATTTAATAATTGATTAACCCATAAATCAATTGTTTTAATTTTAAAATCAGTTAAGTTGAACGTAAATCACTTTATTTTTAATTAATTTATAATTAAATCATGCACAATTTGAAAAGCAGGCAACTAGAAATTAACAATCAATTTTAAAATTAAACTCAACATCTGATGATGAGTTGAAATTTGATCTAAAACTCTATTTTGAGTTAAACCCTACTTTTGCATGATTTTTGTGAGTTAATTATTCTTAATTTCCCGATAACTCAAAAATCAACCTGAGTTTATCAAGAGTGATTTATGGCTTTTCTATTGCATCCTCAAGCCCTGGATTTCTATAAAAACAAGGCTCGTCTCTTCACAAAGGTCTGCACAATTTCTAGCTAGCAATCAACACCTCGAAACTGCATCCTCACTCTGGTGAATTTGTGACTGAAGAATCAATCTTTTGCGAATCAAGGCTATTGTGAGATTTTCATTTATTGTTTTATGCATTCATAGTTTCATACCATAGCGTTTATATTCATTCATAGAATTTCTTAGATTAAATCTACATTCAAACTCAATTTCATACATTCTAGCTCAGATTCATACAGTTTCTCATTCTTATTGCATAGAAAATACAAAAATATAGAATAATCTACATTCATACAATCTTTCATTCTTTGCATTCAAATCCTTCGTTTAGGTGTTGCATTGTCACTAATCTTGATTTCAATATGAGAACATCATACTCGCACCTACTAGAAGGCAGTAAATCGCCTAGTTAGCATAGGTTTATTTACTTGCAAAATTTTAGTTTTTTGCTAACCTTTAATGTTTTACTGAAGTGTTGTGTCTACAGCTAGGTACAAAATTCACACACACACCCACTAGTAGAAGGAAATGAAAGAGTCCTCCGAGCTCATCCATACCCCCTAGGAGGAGAAGTAAAAGGCTTTTCGAAAAGGATGTTGAAGCCCCTGTTCCTGTTGTTAACCTTGAGTCTTCTGAATCTGTAGAGAATGAATCTTTAGAGAAGTCCTCTTCTGAGAAAGTGTTTCATCAAACTACAACCAGCAACACTACATTAAAAGATTAGAGTCCACAAATAGAAGTTAACCCTGGAGTTAACTACATACTTATTGATAGTGAGGAGGACTTTGAGGAAATAGAGGAATTTGTAAATAACTCTGACGAGCCAGATGTTAGTATGGATTCTGAAGAAACCCTTGAATTTGGGATGGAAATTGTTGAATAAGTACCCAAGCAAAGTAATCAGGATGGGCTAGAAATGATGGCTAAGGTAGCAGCTGATGTTAGTGAGGAAAGAAATGTAGTAAAAATAATTGTTTTATGGAAAGGAGAGTCCTCTACACCAAAGAAAACAATAAAAACTCCTCACTTGCCATATGGATGGGTGGATATACTCAATCAGGAACCTTTACCCCCAATAGATTTGTCTACACCCCTGGTTGTAGGGATAATTTTGTATCAGCAATTGTTATGGGAGAAGACACAATGGGAATTAGAAAAGGAAAAATTAAAATGAGTCATTAGTGAGTAGGGCTCTCAGATAGAACAAAAATCAGATCAGATTGAGGTATTGAAAAGGAGAATTGATCAAATCATAGGATTAATTCCAGAGCTAATGGAATGTAGATCACCATCTCTGGTGTATGCATTATTCCTTAAAGAGAAACTTGTTAATTTCAAATTAACAAAAATTGTGGAAGGAATCAATCCTTCTATATCAACTCCCCATGAATTTTACTATACCTTTCAGTCCACTCCAATGACTCTGAAAAACCTATTGTGTGAATTGTACTTGCATAACCTAGTAGTCCCTGATGATACAGAGTGGAATTCACTCCTCTATGTAGGGGATGTGTAGTTAAGAGTGGTTATGTCTTGGATGCAGAATGAGATAAGTAGGGAACATCAAGATGCACCGTATAGAAATAATGAGATGACAATTCCTTTGATGATGAGGCCTGAAGTTTAGCATTCTAGGTGAACATATTTAGACTGGCTTTCTATCACAGCAAACTCAAGTGGAGCTAATAAAATATATCTAGTACGAGAAAAAGCTTTTGCAAACTGGGACCAGCATTCCTAACATGATATTGCCATAGCAATTAGTGCTTCTAGGTAGAGATGGATAAGGATGTCACATGATCTAAATTCAAAGGAACCTCACTCACCACAAAATTTAACCCTTTCTACAAGAAGAGTTCCATGGTACATTATGTTGGGAAGGACACTCCTTAATTACTGGTTTCCATTGAGGTTTCAGCCTCCGCTCTTCCTATAGCCATTGCTAGTGATGAATAATAGTGTAGTGAATTATGATATGGCCACTAAAGTCCAGCGGTGGGAAAGAGTCAAAGAAACTCAAGGATACTTTGACTATGTTCATGATGAGTATGGGTAGAGAATAGCTAGTGACTTGAGGGTTTGTGCTAGGATTTAGAATTTTATGCTTGTTGGGGACCAGCAATAGTTCCATTGGGGGGAATGATGGGCTTCTAGAGAGCCATCTTTCTCAATACTTTTTATCCTCTTTTCAGAATAGTTGATTGCACATAGACATGAATTTATGGTTTTCAACCATATGAACTTATGGTTTTTATGTATATGTTATATATGTGTGTGTGTGTGTGTGTGAACATAAGATGAAAATATGGATACTTTAAAGACATCATATTTGTTTGAATTCATGGATAGGAATGGTAAATGTGGTAGCTTTACATGTTAATGAATGTTTCCTTGCCTAAGCTATGTTTTGGGTAGTTACCTCCTGTAGCCATAGGACTTGCAAGAGTGTTAATTGGGACTTAAACCTTTTCCTAATATTCATGATGTAGATATATATGTATATGGTTGGATGTGTGTGCATTGATTTTTTTGGAGGTGTTGACTATGGACATTCAAAGACCAACATAGTGGCATTGGAGTAATCAAAAGCCAACAGCGGATTGTAGAATCTTCACAAGAAAAGAAAGTCAATTGATGTTTTCTGTTACATGCAGTGCACAAATTTAGTTTCCTTAATGCGCTATATTTCTGAAAATTATTCATGGTCAATGATGTTTCTATTTTGAAACTTTATGAGTTGTAACTGATCCTCATTTATGAAGTGATCATAGATTTAGGAGATAGTTGTAGCTTTCCTTTAAATAATCGATTGTTGTGACTCTTTTGGAGTTAGTCGAATGAACTAGTTTTTATAATAGAACTCTTGAATACTATTTTCAATCAAGTGTAATCATTTTGTTATGGATGAATAGAATGTTTAGTTCAAGTTTATATCTTTCATCTTGATTGTATTTCCTATTCACTCATTCAAGGGGGCCCACTTGATGAGTGAATTGTTCTGTTAGCGTAGAGTTCATTTTCCAATTTATTTTTAGGTAGTTAGAACTTTGATGTTCCTACAACTACTGATAACAAAATTAGTAGCCTATTCCTACAGCACAGTCAATTAGAGTAATTCCTAGCTGCAATTCCTTGCTTTGTTAGAATAAATTTATTTACCAATTTTAGCATAGTTTTTCTGAAGCATAAGCATTTGAACTCCATAGATAGTCTTAGATTGAGAAGGTTTGAAGCATATACTTTTCAAATACCATTCCAATTTTACGTCCCTAGTCGATAATTAAATGACACTGAATAATCCATTTAGAAATCATTTGGGGTATCCAATCCTAAAATAGGCAGTCCATTGCTCTGGGTTTCTGATACTATTATTTGGCCAAGCATCTACTACACTACACAGATTGACCTCTGGTACTCTAGACTGATCACCAATATACTACTTGTTTCTAATTTTTTTTATTTCTACTACTTTACCCATACCCTCCTTAAATACTACAAAGCCATAAGTCATCTTTACAAACAAATAAATCCCAAAAACCCAGTCGGCTTCCCAAGACAAACAAATATTAAATGCAACAATAGTCAGCTCTCAAATAGCCTTACAAATAATTAATTCTCCATGTCAGCATCTAGATCCATATAGGAGAATGCAACACACTAGATTTAGGTCCCAACATGTCCAACAGTCAATCTATAACTCAAGGAGCATGACCCAAATTAAATGCACCAATTGGCCAAGATGATTCATCCAAACAAATAAGTCAGTCAGTAAGAATACCGAGCGCCAGTAATAAACACTAACCACTAAGAAACAAAAATATTGAGTGACCACCATTGACTGAGCTCCATTGGTACTTCCAACCAAGAACCACTACCATGACCACCGAGCTCCATCAATGAAGCCAAATAGACTTTGACCAAGAACTATCACCAAATAAATGAGTAAAAAGCCTATCTTTATCAAGCTCATCCACCTTGTTCACCGAGTGCTAGAAAATCACAAGGAACTAAACAAGTAGCTAGGATGCCACTGCATCAGACTCCTAGGGTACAAAGAAAAGTGCATCCCACACTTTCTAACCAAAGGGAACATCAGAACAACACAAAATCCACTTCATCTTCACCAAAGGTTTCCACTCCATCATAGGAAAGAGAACCAATCTGCAACTCAACCATCTCATATTCACCCACACAATTATCACAATCCATTGTATCTCAAAAACCCAATTAGAATGCTCACCCTCAGGAAAAAACTGAACAACATCATGATCCTCTAACAATCTTAGCAACCCATCATTCCCATCATTACATAGGGAATCCAACTTCACATCCATCTCAGTCAACTGAGTAGAAGACCAAGGCCACCAAGAAATTATTTCATCCACCGACCTCGCAACCTATTTGGTTATATCTTCACCACTCAAACTAGCAACTCCAAATTCATCAACAACACAAGTCAAACTCACACTACTAGAAATCTCATTGCGCCCAACAAGATGCTCTACAAGTTCCATACCAAATCCACACATCTTCTCATGTGAACCAATATATAGCTCATCAACTCTAGCCAAGTCATCAGGGATTTCTACAGGTTGTCATCATCTCTGGACAATCTTCTTCAGAGGCCATACAATCCTCTTCTTTCTCAAGATATGACAACTTGGTACAGTACAATACTCAAGGAACTCTTCCCACATTATAACCACAACAAGTTCTTTCGAATACCAACTCATAGGCTTCCTTTTTCTTTCACCATGTGTCTTTACATCATCACAAAATTCCAATGATCTACTAACCACATGATCCATTTGTAAGTCCTCTACAATTGCAAGTGAGAACCACGATCTATCACCTCACAAAAAATAGCTATGACTCCAGAAATGAATCATCTGCCACACAAAATACCACACAACATCACATAGATCTTCAATCTCCCTAGGGTCCAATATTCTTGGATGCATCCTTCAAGATCTTTGAAAACCTTCTGGAACAAACCCTATACTGACCACCTTGTGAAAACCTCTAAGTTATAGGCAAGTTAGATTACAACTTGCCACCTTGCATGAACAACTAGGCCACAATTTCACAAGTTTAGTAACACAGATCTACAACTCAGATCACCCATAATCTCTTCAACAACCTTTCTCCCAACAAGATCAACTCGCTCTAATGCCACTTGATGTAGTAAAGCTCAGAGGATCTAATAAAGGATTGTCCAAACTTGTAGCCAAACACAAAAACTATAGAATAACACAAACACAACATAAATATAGAATCAAAATCTTCTTTGTTCATCAGTAACCAAGCTTATAAGAAACATGCCAAGTTGTAAGGCCTTCTCAATTTAAGGCCAAATACATCAAAGATTTACAACAGTTCAACAAGATCTCGTAGGATCCAACACACTTCTTAGCTAGCCTAGGTCTATAACACATTAGGACACTAGTAGGGACTCCAAGAAAGATCTATAATTGTGCTTGAAAGATACCAAGTAATCTTCACTTTCCTAAGCTCACAAGCTACTAACTCTACTTGTGTGCTAGAAAGTAGTCACACTTTTATGAATCATTACATCCAAGAACACTCAACAGTGAGGTCTCGGATAGTGATTCACAGCTCTCTATTCATGGAGTGCAAAGGTTGTATTATGAGGCCCTCAGAACGACCTAGTGAAACCCATGCAAGTACACCAAGAAACAAGAGATTCAAGGATGAGAAGAAAGAATGCTAATCTGCATTGATCTTCAAGTTATTGTATGTTAAATGAAACTAATCTAGATGATAACAATGCAAATGAATAAACTATGCTATTGAAATGCAAGTTTTACTCTCCTTTAATAATTACATATGTGAAGATTAAGCTAATGTAAATATGAAAGCTAGAATGTAATAATCTTCAAAACTCCAAATATCGCCAAGAAAACCTGTAGCATAACAACAGTATGAAAATTCAGAGATCTGAAATGAGAAGGAGAGGGATCCTTATATAAGAAAATGTGGAAGAGAATGCATCTCTAAGAGCAATGTGGGATAAATCAAAAAAGAGGAAACAAAGCTCTTTTTTTTTGGAAAGTGTGGAGAGAAAAGGAATTTTCTTTATTTTTAATTATTTGTTTCCCTTTTTCATCACAAAAGAGCTTTACGAGGATTATTTATTTAAAAGAATGATTCTCTTTTAATTAAATAAGATAAAATTATATATTTAAAAGGGAGATATTATTTAAACAAGGTAAAATCATTTAATTAAAAGGGATTTTAATTAAGTAAAATTATTTTATTTAAAAGATATTTCTTTCAATTAAATAAGGCTATTTTATTTATTTAAGAGAGAATATTTCTTTTAATTAAATAAATTGATCAAACCTTAGGAAATATTGAAATGATTGAACTAATTAGGATTGATCAAAGGAATTGATTTGAATTTTGTAAAGTATTGATTCGGGAATTTAATAATTTAATAAATGGGGCCCAAAGTCTAGGCAACCATTTTAGGGTGTATACATTTGCCCCTCTTTGACTAATGTGAGGTCGATTTGGGATCACATGCAGTCAAAGAATGGAATTGAAGTGTGAGATCAATTTGGGATCAAAAAACAACCCAGATGGGTGTTCGATGGATGGAAACACATCAGGACAAAGATAAGCTAACTGAAAAAGATAAGGCCAACACCCCTATAAATAGGTAATTGTCAAGTCTCAAGCAAGGTTTGATTTATAGGTTTGAGAAAGCTGAATCAAGGATTGAATTTTGATAGGTACTACCCCCCTCGTGATTGAAATTGAAATGAGAAAGAGGAGAAACAATAAATTGATAAAGTTGATCAAATCGAACTAAAGACAAGGTTCTTGATGTAAGATGAAAGATATGAGGATCACAAAACCAAGGTAGATCAGTAAGAAATATTATGCCCCAAGGTTGAATCAGAAGAAAAGAAGTGGCTTGAAAGTGAATGGAAGATAGAAGTTTGGAAGAGATGGAAAGAAATGGAGATAAGGAAGAGAATTTGCCTCAGGAAAGAGAAAGCCTCAAAATCAATCAACTATTTAAGATAGGAATTTTGATTGAGATCACAAAAGAAGATAAGGAAATGAGGATAGTTATGACCCCTAAACAAAGATAATTACCAATTCCAAACCAAGGCAACAAGGACAAGGCATGATGGAAAAAGGCTAAGTGTCAAGTATGCATGCTAAGAAATAGGGGTATAGAGGCCTCAAGTAGCGTCGGCTTCCAAGTTTTCACCACTTGGATTTTATTACAATTTTTTCAGGACTTTTTATAATTTTTTGTATTTTTGCTACCAAGGCACCTGTTTCCAAGTTTTCACCAAGCCAATTTTTCTATTTTTTTTCAATTTTTTAATTTTTGAATTTTTTTTGTGAGACATCAAAGCACCTATTGCTAGGTTTTCACTAGGACGCTCTTTTTTCAGGACATTTTTTAATTTTTTAGAATTTTTTCAGCATCATTTATGAATTTTTTTGGTATTTTTTTCAGGATCAATAAATATGTACAAAGGATGCCCCCAGATAGAATAGGCATCATGGATAGAACTTCTTCAGGTGCAAGATATTGATAGGCTCAAGGAGCCGCTCCCCCTCTTCAGTCGATAGTAAATAAGCACCTATCACAAAATTTGTTATGATGATGTAGGGTCCAAGCCAATTAGGTTCAAATTTTCCCTTTTATTCTCTATGTTGTTGGTTCTTAGGATTTTCTCGTAAGACAAGATCTCCCACTTGGAATGCTCTAGGGTGAACCTTTTTGTTGAAGGCTTTGGACATCCACTTTTGATAGACCCTCATATGGTCAAATTATGCTTTACGCTTCTCATCTAGAAGTTCTAACTCTTGCAGTCTCATGGTGTAGTAGTCTTCATCGGTAACTAGACCTTTGACAAAGACTCTAAGTGAAGGAATCTCAAACTCTAAAGGTAACACTGCTTCAGCACCACAAGTAAGGGCAAAAGTAGTAGCCCCTGTTGGAGTACAAATACTCATTTGATAAGCCCATAAGGTTGGATTTATCTGTAAATGCAAATCTCTACCATTCTTATGAACTATTTGATGGAGAATTTTGAGAATGGTTTTATTTGAAGCCTCTGCTTGTCCATTTCCTTGCGGGAAGTAAATGGAGGACCAATGTTGTTTTATCTTGAATTTCTTGTAGAGTTGTGTAAGGTCCTTGTTTTTAAACTGACCTCCATTGTCAATGATTATCTCAGATGGCACTCCATATTGACAAATGATATGGTTCAAGATAAATAGAGAAACTATCTTGATTGAGGCAATAGAAAGTGGAACGACTTCTACCCATTTGGTAAAGTAGTCATTTGCAGTGATGATAAATTTATGTCCACCTGATGAGTTGGGATGAATCTATCCAACAAGATCAAAGGCCCAGTGTTGAAATGACCAATGAGATATGGAAGGAATGAGCTCCCTACCTAGGGCATGTATCAGGTGACCATGTTTTTGACATTTTTTGCATGATTTCTCAAAAGCTACTACATCCATCTGCATGGTAGGAAAATAGTACCCCACCCTAAGCAACCTTTGAGCCATAGAAAGACCATTAGAATGTCCCCCATAGATGCCCTCATGAATATCAACTAGCACTTGATCGGATTCCTCCTTTTCTAATCACCTAAGAAGTGTCCCATCTAAACCCCTCCTATACAAATCACCTGAGATGAGGGAATGGTGAGAGGAGTTTCGGGTAAGGTTTCTTCTTTCAGATCGATTAAATGTATCAAGGATGATGCCATCATGCAGGTATGAGTAAATGACACCGTATCAAGATGACTCATGACCAACAAGGGTACAGATGACATGGCTTTCTTGGGAGTCATAGATGGGATAGTGTAACTCTTCCACTAGAAATTCAAATCTAGACTCATGCTGCTCTAACTAAAGAAGCAAAGAAAATGTGGCCATAGCATCAACTGCTTTATTTTCTACTCTAGGGACTTGCTGAAATGTGATGAATGTGAAATACCATCTCAATGAATCAACCATTTTCTTATAAGGTACCAGTTTCTCATCTTTGGTTTGATATTGTTCATTAACTTGGTTGACTATCAATTGTGAATCCCCATAGATGTACAATTTTTTGATATTCCATTCAATAGCCATCTTGAGTCCATTTGTCAAGACTTCATATTCAACAATGTTGTTTGTGCATGGGAACAATAATTTTTAGGACTTAGGAATTGTGTACCCATGAGGAGAAACAAACAACACTCTAGCTCCTGAACTATTTTGCATAAAAGAGCCATCAAAGAACATCTTCCATGTTCTCTCAGTCATGTACATTAGGTGCTCATCTGGAAATTCAACTTGAATAGGCATGGTATCTTGAATTGGGAAATCAACCAATTGGTCTGCTATGGCTTGTCCTTTTATAGCTTTACGCTTAATGTACTCTATGTCAAATTTTGAAAGAACCATCATCCATTTAGCAAGTCTACCTGTGAGGGAAGCCTTACCAAGAAAATACTTGAGAGGATCAATTTTTGCTATGAGGTGTATTGTATGTGCAAGCATGTAATGTCACAACTTTTGGGAAGCAAACACAACAGCAAGGCAAGCTTTCTCAATACTAGTGTAATTGACCTCATATGAAACAAGGGTACAACTGATGTAATATATGGCTCATTCTTTCCCAGTGTCATCAAGTTGAGTTAATAATGCCCTCATGGAAGATTCTATTGCTGAAATATATAGTATGAGAGGTTTTCTTGGGATAGGAGGCATCAAATTGGAGGATTTGCCAACTATTCCTTAATCTAATCTATGCTCCTTTGACAATCCTCATCCCAAACACATTTGACCCCCTTATGCAAGTTCTTATTGAAGGGTTGAGCTCTATCTGCTACTTGTGAAATGAACCTCCTAATAGATTGAAGATGTGCTTGCAGACTCCTCATTTGGCTAATGTTTTTGGGAGGTGGCATACCCAATATTGCTTAAACTTTCTCTGGGTCTACCTCTATTCCTTTAGCTGAAATGATAAATCCTAGAAGATTTCTAGAGGTGACTCCAAATGCACATTTTTTTGGATTTAATCTTAACTGAAATTGCTCCATATGATCTAGAATGACTTCTAAATCACCTAAGTGTGTGTCTCTTTTCTTTGACTTAGCCAGGGTTTCATCCACATAATCTTCCATATTCATACGCATCATGTCATGGAAAATTGTTGTCATAGCTCTTTGATATGTAGCTCCCACATTTTTCAATCCAAAAGGCATGATGTTCCAACAATAAGTACCCCATGTGCAAGTGAATTTAGTCTTTTCCTGGTCTTTAGGAGCTATTTTAATTTGATTATACCCAGAAAAACCATCCATCAAGGAATAGATCTCATAACCTCCAGTCATGTCCGCTATGATGTCTATGTTGGGTAGTAGAAAATCATCCTTTGGGCATGCTCTATTGACATCTCTGAAATCTATGCAAATTCAAATGGATTTATCATGTTTTGAAACTAGTACAATATTGGATATCCATTCTAGATAGTCAATAGCCCTTATAAATCCTGCACTAAGGAGTTTTTCCAGTTCCGCTTTGACTAAAAGAGCAATGTGAGGATGCATTTTCCTCAATTTTTGTTTAACAAGTCTAACACTTGGAGCTATGGACAAATGATGCATGATTAGATTAGTGTCCAACCCTGGCATGTCTGAATAAGTCTAAGAAAATTTAATCTTCTTTCTTTGTAAGAACTTGGTGTAGGCTTCTTTCTCTTGAGATGATAAGGATTGAGCCAAATGTACAATCTATGGAGCCTCTTTTGTATCCACATTAACTGCTTGTGTAGGTTCAACAAGCACTGACGATCTATCTTGAAAATAACTGGGGAGATGATCAAGTACCTCATCCGTAGGTGCCTCTAAGAGGTTTTCACCTTAGGATACATCATTTTTTTTTACCTTTTTCAGTTTTGACACCGCCACACAGTGGTTTTTGCCATCAGAAATCCTATTCTTTTTATTTTCTTTTCTCTTTATTTTTTGACTGAGGTACTTGATGTCTGGTTCAATCATGCTAGTAGTTGGTTCACTGGTGGAAGAGACTACAGGTTCAATGGCATTTATGTAATAGGTTATCTCATAGTCATTCTAGAAAGTTAAGAGCTCAGGCTCTTGATAATGTTTGGACCAATCAATGAGATGAGGATTAGCAAGGGGTAAGTCAATGGCTGGTTCAATGTTGTGGATATAGATGGTATCATCTCTGGTGACCATAGAGTTAGAGTCTATCAAGTATTCTTCTAAGTTACCCAAATCAAGATTTAGCCTAACAAGCGAAGAATTGTCCACTAATGCAACATGTGGATTCCAATCCTCTAGCCCTACACGTGACTCGTCAGCTAACTCAGGTTGAGAACTATAAGTATGGATGACATCAACACCCATGTCAACTATGGAACAATCAGAGAGAGAGTCCCATTCATACTCATGTGAGTCTATTTCTAAATCTCAGCTGGGATGTTTACACCAGAAAGGCTTGGGATGGCTTGATGTAGAAGCTTTGATGTCATGAAGGGTAACACCTTCTCTTGGGTCAATGTCTAATCCATCTTATTCTATGCTTGCAACCATTGCATGAGTGGTTGGATTATTTGAATCTACCCAAAGGAGACTAGTAGAAGGAATCTAATCATCACACATCTTATTGATTTTTCAAATTTGGTATGTACTGTGATTCATCCTCACTATCCAACTCATCAAGGATAGGAACAATATTCTTGTTATTATTTAGAAAATCTAGGCCAACCATCTTCTTAGACCTACGTCCAAAAATAGCATGATTGAGAGGTTTGGCTCTAGTGTCTAATATGTGACTGAGAGGGCCACATTCAGGATAGTCCATTTGTTTGACCAATGTATATCCTCTCCCATAAGCCTTAGGAGAAGTACAGAAGTTATCATTATGCATATACTTCTCCTCTTTGTAGATCCAATCTTTAACAACTACTTCTTCTTTCTCATCCTGGATAGGCACTAAAGACTTGACAAATGTGTCAAACAAAGTCATGGCCAAAGAAGAAGGTCTCATCTCTTGAGAAGGCTTACCATAAGACCTAGGGGAAATGAGAATCTTTATAAAGGAGTTAAGTTGGTATCCCCCCATACCAAGGTCTATTGATTTGAACTTATCTTTGCACTATGCTAGAGTTGCATTGAAATCCTCTACTTCTCTATTGAGGGGAACATGGGTCCCTACCAAAATGGAGTTGACAGATAAGGTTCTATCCCTAGGTATAAAAACTTTTACCCCATTGTAGGGGAATTTAACACATTGGTGGTAGGTGGATGGTACTACTTGCATGTCATGGATCCAGGGCCT
The DNA here is from genome assembly GCA_027943335.1 of Chamaecyparis obtusa. Taxonomy (NCBI): domain Eukaryota; kingdom Viridiplantae; phylum Streptophyta; class Pinopsida; order Cupressales; family Cupressaceae; genus Chamaecyparis; species Chamaecyparis obtusa. Next base: position 515,976 of record BSBK01000519.1, on the reverse strand, counting down.
ACCAAGGAATATATTGTATGTCAAAGGACTAGCATCAATAATTTGGAACAAAATGTGTTTCTCAATGGGACCAATCCTGATAGGAAGAACAACCAACCCCTTGGAACTCCTTTCTGCCTCATCATAGGCTTTTATAGTGATCTTCTTTCTGGTATCAATCACTTCCTCAGAATAGCCTAAAGTTTTTAATAGACTCAAAGAATAGATATTGAGCCTAGCACCCCCATCTATCAACACATGCCTGGCATGGATTTTATGGATCATGCTTCGATGTGAAGGGAAAGATTATGTGGGTCATTCAAAGCTTTGTCATCATCTTCTCAAAATGTAAGGTAGTGAGGACTGGTAATATGATTAACCATGCCTTGGAACTGGTCGACATCTAAATTGTTGGGAACATTGGTTATGTGCAAAGCATCCTCAAGGACTTGTTTGTGTCTTGGGGACAACTCTAAAAGCTTCAAGATTGAAATTTGGGTTGGTGTTCTTTGTAACTGATCAACAAGGTTATAATTTGGCTTGGGGTTGACAGCTAGTTTTGTGGTGGCATTCTTGGATACCACTGGCTTTGGTTTATTGGGCTGACCTAAACTAGGCCCCCTAATGATGATAGGGCCTTGATTTCTTGTGACAGCATTAAGATCCTGGGATGACATCCTAGAGCGAGGACCCCTCAGCACTACAATAGGTTCTTCATCAAAGATAGGGGGAGAGTTCATGTAGGAGTCATAACCATAGTGATTCTTGTTCCTCATCCTATTGACACTTTCTTCCACAACTTCAAGCATGTTAACAACATTTTCCACAGCTATGTAGGTGTAGTTGATCATAGCCTTTCCATCCTTGGTTTTAGAGGTTCCCCCCTTCTTATACTTAGGCAATAGCTCTTTAAATGCTTTGTGATCAGCATTAGTGTTCAACACATCCACCTTAAGATTTCCATTCTTAATGAGATCTTGGATAATGTGCTTGAGTTTCCAACAATTCTCAATGGTATGCCCAATGCCATTATGAAACTTGTAGAAATCCTTTTCATCCCACCAATGTGGCTTAATGTTAGGTATGTAATGCTTTGTGGGGTCTTGTGGATGTGCAAGATTGTTGGCAATGAGCATTTTGAAAACATCCTCATAGGAATCACCAAGCTTTGAAAATTATCGCCTCTCTTTCTTGAGATTCTCTTGGTACCTTGGCCTACTCTTTTGTTGAGGAGGTGCATTGAGCTTCATAGCTTGAACTACACTAGACAATTGAAGGACACCTTGATCCTTAGGTTGGGGAGAATCCACAACTCTATCATTAACCACTTTCTTGTTTTTGTTCCAATGTGCATTCTTCCCTTTATCTTTGTTGGAATTATTATTGTTGTGACCATTGTTGTTATTGTTGCCATGTCTGGTCAAAATTCCTTACTCTTTTAAGACATCCTCAATTATACATGCAGTCTTGACCATATTATCAAAGGAATTGAAGATCATCTTTCAAACCTAATACCACATTTCAAGCACCAAGTTGCTGATAAAGATGTCAATTTTCCCATCTTCATGAATGGTCCTAGGATAACGAGAGCACTGTCACCTCCACCTTTGCAAGAATGAGACAAAGGGTTCCCCTTGGTTTTTCTTTAGGTTGCATAGGTCCAACATAGTGACAGATCTTGAAAGATTGTACACAAAGTGTTGAACATATCTATGGACAAGCTCTTTGAATGTCTTGACGGGGGGAGTTATGTTGGTAAACCATTCCATTGCTTGCCCCTTAAGACTCCTTGGGAATAACCTCATCAAATAAGAATCATCTTGGTGAAACTCAAAGCTCATAGTGTAAAATTGGCACACATGATCATGTGGATCACCACTACCATCATATTTGTCATATTGAGGGAGTTCAACCCTTATGGAAAAATGCTTCATACTCACACTCTTGTTGAAAGGATTAGGAAAAATCGAGTCTAGTGAGAATGAACTCTTAGGTGCCAAAATTTTTTCCATCATTTTCTTCATTTGTCATATTTCTTCTTCTTGTGATGGACTTTGTTTCTTAATTTTGTTATCCACATCAAAATTATAAGGGACTCTTGCACCCTTGTTGATTAGGCTTTCAAGGAACTTATCTTTGTTTTGTTCTAGGTACTTTTCCACATATTGTTGGAAGAGTAGCTCTTGTTGCATTCTCATGAAGTCTTGAGAATTAAGATCAAAGTCTGAGCTACTACCCCCATGTTGAGTGTTGCCCAAAAATTCCCTATCATTCTTTTTGGCCACGGTTCCTATTTTCCAAGAAATGCTCAAAGTGTCGAAAACTCTCTGTGTTTTCTGCCTTTAAATGTCAAGAGTCCAGTGTGTTTTCTTCCCAAATGTTGACAACCCAGTGTGTTTTTGACTCCCTCTCTACAGGTTTGGTGTGTTTTTGACCTCTCAGCTCTAAAAATTTGGTGTGTTTTTGACCCTGGCTCGAAAACCCTTTGTGTTTTCGACACCCTTTCTATGTTTTTGGCCCTAAGTGTGCAACTTCAACGGGTAGGTCCCAGTGCCTAAAATTGTGCTAGTGTAGCAAAAGATCCGACGGCTGTCGCATGATCACATGGGATCTCCTGATCCCATGAGGTGGTATCTCCAACATCAGCGGTCAAGATCACCAGTCAAGGCAAGCGGTAAGTGATCAAACCACAGTGCCACCAGTGGTCAACTACTAAGCTCATGCGGTTAGTTGCATGATCGCATGGGCTCTTCCAAGCCCATGCGACCATGCAGAAAATAGTGTTTAGTTTCAGTGTTGGCGGTTAGTGGTTAGCAGAGAAATGATCATGCGGTTGGTCACATGATCGCATGCAGCCCCTTGGCCACATGCGACCATGCGACAGGTGGTCTGTAGGGGGCCTCAATGACTGGTGATGTGTCCCAGTTTTGGTGGTAGCGGTGACGGTCGGTGGCATCACACGGTCTGTCGCATGATTGCATGGGCTCTCCTGAGCCCATGTGACCATGCAACAAACCGTTAGCAGTTTTTGTAGTAGTGGCTCACGATTGCACAGTTGGAGGTGGGCCCATTTCTATGCTTAGTCAGGTAATCTCGCAATGAAAAGGAGAATATTCCTTCCATCTGGCAATTGTGAGGTTTCCTTTAGTCAGGTAATCTCCTAACAGAGGGGAATATGCCAAAGGGATTGCGCGACTCAATGACCACCATCGGATGAAGCAATGATCAACGGTCTTCATGTGGTCACTGGATGTGGCCAGGGTTAGTTAAATTATCAAGTGGTTCGGCGACTGGAGGAAAAGATGACCCAGGGTGAAACTAGGGTTAAGGTCACAGTGCAGTCTTGAGCCCAAGCATTTGCGGAAAGTGGGAGCGATAGTTTTCAAAGCTTCTCACATGATCGCATGAAGCCTTTCAGCCTCATGTGATCATGCGACCGCTGACTTTTCAAGGCCGTGTGGTCAGCTCCTATTGGGCCACGTGGTAGGCTTGACAGGTGGTGGGTTTCATGCGACTAGTGGTGTCATTTCGGTGGTGGCAAGTGGCTGGTTTCAAAGAAGATTGTCGCATGATCGCATGAGGCTCTTTTAGCTCATGTGATCATGCGATCAGTGATGTTTTTAAGCCATGCAACCTTTTTCACGGGGTTTTTCTTCCAAGGTGAGCATTTGCAAAGTGTGGGTAGCCGAGAATTGATGACTTTGGAGGTGGTTGCAGTTGGGAGAATTGGCAAAGGATTTTTAGGTGCCATTTTGAGTCCTTTCCAAGATCTGATCAGATTTGGAGCATTCATGGAAAGGCCAATTTGCAGAGAGGTACATGAGTTGAGGCTTTTTTGTCTGCAAGCATAATCAAGTACAGGGCATGGGCACGCAAGCTAAATATCTGATCGGCCACAATATTTGCAGAAACACATTTATGATCAAATTTTGATTGGCTTTAGGGTTGAATTATTAAATTGTAAATCTGGTAACCCTGGTTAATTTTTTGACTCCTACCTGCGTGCAGTTGAGGGATGTATATAACATTTTTTGGAGCCTGTTGTGCTCAGAATTTGCATTTTGTAAAAAAGAAAGTCTTTTCTTGAAGAACCATCTGTAGCATTTTTCCTGCTCCTTGGTTTTCCACAAATTGTAAGTTTTCATTGATAAATTCAAACATTGCAAAGTATTTTGTGGCATTTCTCCTGTCCCTATGCTTCCTTGTCTAAGTTTGTCTCTTATTGGATTGAGGTTTATGAATGCTATTAATGGAAATTGGGGTTCATGTTCCCTCTCTCTTTCTGTAGCTGTGTGTGTTATTGTGTTTGATCTGATTTAGATGTTTTATGGGTATTTTTCAACCCCTAACAGTCTTGTCTCAATCCTGCACCGAGCTATAGGAGTGGATGTTTGTTTGCAAGTCATAGGTTGAGTCTTCTATCCAGGCCTTCCTATGAAACACTTATGCAAACCTATATAGTGAGTGGTGACCTATTAGACCTGATTCTTCCACTAGTTTCATTCCTCTATACTGAGATCCAAACCCTAGTTTCGATGCATCACCTAATAGGTAGATTTGCTTTCAGTCATTTCCTTTCATGCACTCCTTCTAACCCTTTCCCCTCAAAGTTTACATTTCTTGTTAAGAGCAAATCTGGGTGACTATCCAAGAGGAACTAGCCTAGAACCTGGAGGTCTCATCTCAGTTAGCAAAAGGTCCCACAACCTTGAGATGATTCCCTTGTTATACTGAGTTATCAAGACTACGAGAGCTTGAACTAAGGGTGCAAATTTAGTGTATAACATTGAGAACTATGATGAGCATGCTACAAAGGCTACCTTGAGTGCCTAGGAGGTGTTTGTCTCCTATAATGAGCATTTTGTGAGGTCCTCCTTCCTCTAGGACTAGGAGATCTTGAAGGGGTTCTTGAATGCCTTCTACTATGTGGTGTTCTGGAAGGGGTGGAGGGAGGAGAGTTGTTTCCACTATTGGCACCCCTATTGTTAAATTGGGTATTAAGTTGTTGGTCTAAAAGCCTATCTTGCTCTTCTTGAGAGGCTTTCCTTTCTAATTCTAACAAAGCTTGTCTCTCCACCTCAAGTTGTCTAAACTTTCCTTGCTTCACAGCTTGCTCATCTAGAAAGGCTTTCTTCTTGTGCTCAATCCTTTTAAGCCTTTCACTTGTATACCTTGAGTTTGTTTGAAGTGGAGAGTTTAGTCTTGACTATTTGTACAAATCATTGGTATACGTTGCATTGACATGAGCATCACCAGGCTCATTGTCTTGGTCTTCATGTTGTGACCATTGTTCTGGGTGAGCTCATCTCTCATGCCTTGTGGCTCTTTGATGTGCATCTAGATACCTAGTATTGATGGGGGGTGAACCAAGTTGAGCATCATGAGAGGAATTACCAAACAAAATGTTGTCTTTATGTCTTTCATAGAGGTCATCAGGATTTTGAACCATAGCTTCCCTCTCCTGCTGAGTCATGGTATAACTCATATCCATACCTGAATGGGAAGATTTTAAGGGGGTCCTCAGCTTAATAGACTTTCTCTTAGGTGATTGGTCAAATATGGGTTCCTTTCCTTTATGCTTTTGATGAGTTTGGACTAAGGGTAATTGATTAAAGACAACCTAAGGTCGTTTCCCTTGACTCACTCGATACCTTGTCATAATTGACATGAAAGGAAAAGCACTCGGTGATAAGACAACCCTAAGATAGGTTGGTATCAAACTAGGATAGTAAAAGTGTTCAATCGTCCAAAAGAGAGATGTTGAGATAGAAAATTGCAAAAGGTGTTAATCAACACTGCCACAAAGGTGCCCAATCAATGGATAAGTATCCTAGGACATATGGATCAGGAGGATGATTTTAACCAAGTTATATCTAATTGAAATTGATTTTGGGTGGAAGTGAATTGGACAAGAGACTAATAAGACTCTCCAAGTATGTTATCAAAGAATCCAAGGGTTTATCTACTCAACAAAGATGATTTTTGACTTATCAATTCCAAGCAAGGTTACTTGTAAAATCAAAGGTCACTAATTCAAGAGGTCAAAAATACAAGAATCCCAAGTGAAAATAGGTTTCTGATGCAGGAGCATCCTGGGTGTAAGAGCAATCTTGCATCACCCAAAAAATTTTTTTCTATTTTTATATTCAATAAGGGCTATTTTGTGCAGAGTTGCTATTTATGGAAAGTTACTATTTTTGATAATTTTCGTATGTGCTCAGAATGATCTGATTTCTTTCTTGGAGGTTAATTTTGGTCATATAAGTCTGCCAGTAAAGTTTCATTACCAGATCAAGTGTATATTTGAAGATATTGAAGATTTTCGGTATTGGCAGTAGGGTACAGAAACTTTAAACTTAGTTTTGAAGGCTTTAGAGGCCCCGAATGAGGTCAAAAATTTGGGTGACGGGTGCTTGCGTGGGTCAAGCCTGTAGAGCACTTTGTGGCGTTTCTGAAATGGGGTTATAATAGCCGATCGGGTCAACTAGTGATGACTTATGGTCTTCAAAAGTTGGGCCACCTGAAATGGCGAAAAATAATTTTCTTCAAAAATTTTATTCAGGTTTCAAAGGTTATCTGAGCCGACTATGATGTAATAAAATGTAAAATAAAATAATTCCAAGTTTGGTCGGCCTTATTGGCTAAAATTCTGGAACCTTCCCAGGCGGTGGAAAATTGCCTATATAAGGAAGGCTATATTATTGTCTTAAGCAGTTCAGAATAGTTCTAGGTAGTAGATTTGGGTAATAGTTCGAGGCTTTGTCCTACAGAATATTGTAAGGGAATGCCCATGTGGCTTTGCATATTGTAATTCTGAAAGTTTGTAATTCCACATTTGTGGAGATAATAAAAAGCCAATTTTCTGTTCTTGCATATTGTTGTTGTTTCTCTATTTCTGTTATGTGTTTGAGGTATTAAGGGGAGCACCCTTATCAAGTGGTATCAGAGCAGGGGTTCTTGAGTGTGTAAATAGATCGCTGACTATGAGGCAGTTTGCACTAGGACCGTGGTTAGGGTTTCAGCGCACATCGCGAAAATGCCTCCACGAAGAGAACGTGGCAGAAGACCTGGTGTTGTGACACTTGAGGTTAGAGAGTTGCAGAGACAAGTGCGAGCATTGCAAGAAGAGATTCGTAGAGGAATGAATCTTAATGTCAGAGATGAAAGTGAGGATGAAGCCGAAGAAGAATATCAAGAAGGAGAAGTTGAAATTTTGAACCAGGAGGAAGAAAGACTTTTTCGGGCGATTTTCAAGATTGGAAAAAGACCTAAGATTGAGGTTCCTACATTTTCTAGAAATCTTAACCCAGAGGAATTGATCGACTGGATCAATGAATGTGAGGAATATTTTGAGTATGAAGATGTTGAAGATCCTGATAGGGTCAAATTTGCGAAGGCCAGATTGAAAGGTCATGCGAAGATCTGGTGGCAAGAAATTCAATTGGAGCGAAATAGAAGAGGGAAAGATAAAATCACAAGATGGGATCGGATGGTGGATAAATTGAAGCGACAGTTCATTCCTGTTGATTATGAGCTTGACCTACTAAAGAAAATGCAGAGTTTGAAGCAAGTAGGAAGATCTGTTAAAGAGTATACAGAGGAGTTCTATCGACTTCTCATCAGAACAGGCCATGCAGAAGCTGATAAGGAGAAAGTTGCCCGATACCTTAATGGGTTAAGGCCAAGCATCTAGGAGGAGCTGAATCTGGTTTGAATGAACAGTATTGAAGAGGCATACTAGTTTGCCCTAAAAGTAGAGGAAAAGCTGAACAAGAAGTTTGAGAGAAGACAAAACGGAAGAGGTCGCAGTGGACGATCTGGTGGATGATCATATGGTGGCCGAAATGAAGATCTGAAAAAGAAGGATGAGGCTAGTAGTAGTCAGAATCAGCGAGAAAATAATTCCAATCGCTTCCAAGATTAGAATAATAGAGATCAGAGAGGAAGAGGAAGAGGACAAGGATCTGGAAGAGGTGGCTTCCGTGGAACATGTTTTCACTATGGAGAAGAAGGTCATAGGGCATTTGAATGTCCTCAGCGCCAAGGCAGAATAGACAGGAGAAATGAAGGCCAGGCCAGAGTTGCACATGTAGATGAAGATGCCAGATCATCAAATTCTAAAGATGCTGAAAGAGGAGAAATGTTGATTAACAGAAGAGTCTTGTTGAGTGGTGAGAATGAACCTGAGCAAAGGAGGAGCCTGTATCGCACCAGGTGCAAGTGTGAAGGTAAATATTGTGATGTGATTATTGATAGTGGAAGCACTGACAATTTGGTGTCAGAAGAGATGGTGACAAAGTTGAAGCTCAAGAGACAGAAACACCCACATCCATATCAGATTGCCTGGGTACAGGATGACCACAGGGTCATGGTCAATGAACAATGCCTGGTGAAGTTCAAGATTGGTGGATACCAAGATGAGGTATTGTGTGATATCATATCTATGGATGCATGTCATATGTTGTTGGGTAGACCATGGCAGTTTGACAAATGTGCTGTACATGATGGCCGTGCGAATACCTATTCCCTGACAAAGGATGGAGTGCGGCATAAGCTAAATCCATTGAAGGAGACCGAAAAAAAGGTATGTGGTAATGCAAGGATAACTTTTGTTGATGGAAGACATTTCTTAGATGGTATGAGGCATGAGCATGTATGTTTTTCTTTAATTCCAAAAGCTGGTAAAGAGGAAGTAGAAGATGTTCCTGTAGAAGTTGTAGATTTGTTGAATGAGTTTCAGGATATTCTATCTGATAACGTGCCTGATGGATTACCACCAGTCAGAAAGATCAGTCATCAGATGGACTTGATCCTAGGAGCGATTTTGCCAAATAAGGCAGCACACAGAATGACACCTGCAGAAAGTGAGGAGTTGAATAGACAAGTACATGAACTGTTACAAAAAGGATTGATCCATGAGAGTCTGAGTCCCTATGCTGTACCAGTGGTATTAGCACCAAAGAAAAATGGAGAATGGAGGATGTGTATGGATTCTAGGGCAATAAACAAGATCAAAATCAAGTACAGGTTTCCATTGCCACGAATGGATGATATTATGGACTGTTTGAGTGGAGCTGTGTATTTCTCAAAGATAGATCTGAACAGTGGATATCATCAGATTCAGATCAGAGAAGGAGATGAATGGAAGACTGCCTTCAAGACAAAGGAAGGACTGTATGAGTGGTTAGTCATGCCTTTTGGGCTAACCAATGCACCGAGCACTTTCATGCGGCTCATGAACGAGGTTTTGAAAGAATTTCTGGGTAAGTTTGTCATTGTTTACCTAGATGATATTTTGATCTTTAGTAAGACATTGGATGAGCATATGATGCATATTCGTATGGTATTTGAGAAGTTGAGAGAAGAAAAATTGCTGATTAATTTGAAGAAGTGCAGTTTTGTGAAGAAAGAGTTGGTGTATTTGGGGTTTGTAGTTTCAGGAGAAGGTATAAAAATGGACCCAGACAAGGTACAGGCTATCCTTGAATGGCCTACGCCAAGGAGTGCTACTGAGGTAAGATCTTTTCATGGTCTAGCTAGCTTTTATAGAAAGTTTATCAGAAATTTTAGCAGTATTTGTGGACCCTTGACTGAAACAATGAGAGGGGATAGAAAAGAGTTTAAGTGGACTAATGGGGCAGAAAAGAGTTTTCAAATGTTCAAATGAAAAGTTACAGAACAACCTATTTTAGCACTTCCAGATTTTAATAAGGTATTTCAAGTAGATTGTGATGCTAGTGGTACTGCAATAGGAGTTGTTATGAGCCAAGAAGGTAAACCTATTGCTTATTTCAGCGAGAAGTTAAATGGCACCAAGAGGAAATATTCTGTTTATGATCAAGAATTTTATGCTATAGTTCAGGCATTAAAGAAGTGGAGACATTATCTGCTTCCTAAGGAGTTTGTTTTGTATACTGATCATCAAGCTTTGCAATATTTGAATAGTCAAGAAAAATTGAATCAAAGGCATTTGAAATGGGTTGAGTTTTTATAGAGTTATACATTTGTTTTGAAACACAGGAGTGGAAAGTCTAATAGGGTTGGAGATGCTCTTAGAAAAAGGGAACTATTGCTGACAGAAATGCAGATTGAAGTGGTTGGGTTCAAAGAACTCAAAAATTTGTATCCAGAGGATCCTGATTTTGGTGAAGCTTGGAAAGCTTGTACAGAACCTGTTACTCTAGACAGAACGAAATGGTTGGATTTCATCATCCAAGATGATATGCTATTCAGAGCGAGTCAGTTGTGCATTCCATGAAGTTCTATGAGGGAGAATCTCATCAAGGAGAAGCATAGCGGAGGATTGGCTGGACATTTTGGTCGTGATAAAACCTTTGGTTTGGTTAGTGAGAATTATTATTGGCCACAGTTGCAGCAAGATGTGAAGAAATTTGTACAGTGTTGCAGAGTATGTCAAATGGCGAAAGGAGTGAAGCAGAATACAGGGTTGTACCAGCCATTGCCTATACCAGAGAAGCCTTGGGAGGATATCAGTATGGACTTTGTTCTTAATTTACCGAGGACACAGCGGGGACATGATTCAATTTTTGTAGTAGTTGACAGATTTTTTGAAGATGGCACATTTCATTCCCTGCAAGAAGACTAATGATGTTGTTCATGTAGTAGAATTATTTTTCAGAGAAGTAGTGAGACTTCATGGTTTGCCAAAGACCATAGTTTCAGATCGGGACACTAAGTTTGTTGGATATTTCTGGTGAACATTGTGGAAGAAGTTGAAGATAGATTTGAAGTTCAGTTCATCACATCACCCACAGACTGATGGACAGACAAAGGTGGTGAATAGGAGTTTGGAAAATCTGCTGAGATGTTTGGTTGGGGATAAGCCAACAGGATGGGATTTGATTTTACCATAGGTAGAATTTGCATACAATAATTCTATCAACAGGAGCAGTGGTAAATCACCATTCCAGATTATATATGGAATTAGTCCAAGAAATGCATCTGAATTGAGAAAGATAGATAAAGGAGAAATAAGTAGTGCTGAAGCTAAAGATTTTGTAGAACACTTGAAGAACATCCATGAGGAGGTGAGGAAACATATTAACAAGATGAATGCGCAGTATAAGGCTAAGGTAGATGAGAAGATCTGGTGGCAAGAAATTCAATTGGAGCGAAATAGAAGAGGGAAAGATAAAATCACAAGATGGGATCAGATGGTGGATAAATTGAAGCGACAGTTCATTCCTGTTGATTATGAGCTTGACCTACTAAAAAAAATGCAGAGTTTGAAGCAAGTAGGAAGATCTGTTCAGGAGTATACAGAAGAGTTCTATCGACTTCTCCTCAAAATAGGGCATGCAGAAGCTGATAAGGAGAAAGTTTTCCGATACCTTAATGGGTTAAGGCCAAGCATCCAGGAGGAGCTGAATCTGGTTCGAATGAACAGTATTGAAGAGGCATACTAGTTTGGCCTAAAAGTAGAGGAAAAGTTGAACAAGAAGTTTGAGAGAAGACAAAATGGAAGAGGTCGCGGTGGACGATCTGATGGACGATCATATGGTGGCCGAAATGAAGATCCGAAAAAGAAGGGTGAGGCTAGTAGCAGTCAGAATCAGTGAGGAAATAATTCCAATCACTTCCAGGATCAGAATAATAGAGATCAGAGAGGAAGAGGAAGAGGACAAGGATCTGGAAGAGGTGGCTTCTGTGGAACATGTTTTCGCTGTGGAGAAGAAGGTCATAGGGCATTTGAATGTCCTCAGCACCAAGGCAAAATAGACAAGAGAAATGAAGGCCAAGCTAGAGTTGCACATGTAGATGAAGATGCCAGATCATCAAATTCTGAAGATGCTGAAAGAGGAGAAACGTTGATTAACAAAAGAGTCCTGTTGAGTGGTGAGAATGAACCTGAGCAAAGGAGGAGCCTGTTTCGCACCAGGTGCAAGTGTGAAGGTAAATGTTGTGATGTGATTATTGATAGTGGAAGCACTGACAATTTGGTGTCAGAAGAGATGGTGACAAAGTTGAAGCTCAAGAGATAGAAACACCCACATCCATATCAGATTGCGTGGGTACAGGATGACCACAAGGTCATGGTCAATGAACAATGCCTGGTGAAGTTCAAGATTGGCGGATACCAAGATGAGGTATTGTGTGATATCATATCTATGGATGCATGTCATATGTTGTTGGGTAGACCATGGCAGTTTGACAGATGTGCTGTACACGATGGTTGTGCGAATACCTATTCCCTGACAAAGGATGGAGTGCGGCATAAGCTAAAGCCATTGAAGGAGACCGAAGAAAAGGTATGTGGTAATGCAAGGATAACTTTTGTTGATGGAAGAAATTTCTTAGATGGTATGAGGCATGAGCATGTATGTTTTGCTTTAATTCCAAAAGCTGGTAAAGAGGAAGTAGAAGATGTTCCTGTAGAAGTTGTAGATTTGTTGAATGAGTTTCAGGATATTGTATCCGGTAACATGCCTGATGGATTACCACCAGTCAGAAAGATCAGTCATTAGATGGACTTGATCCTAGGAGTGAGTTTTCCGAATAAGGCAGCACACAGAATGACACCTACAGAAAGTGAGGAGTTGAACAAACAAGTACATGAACTATTACAGAAATGATTGATCCGTGAGAGTCTGAGTCCCTGTGCTGTACCAGCGGTACTAGCACCAAAGAAGAATGGAGAATGGAGGATGTGTATGGATTCTAGAGCAATAAAAAAAATCACAATCAAGTACAAGTTTCCATTGCCACGAATAGATGATATTATGGACTGTTTGAGCGGAGCTGTGTATTTCTCAAAGATAGATCTGAAGAGTGGATATCATCAGATTCGGATCAGAGAAGGACATGAATGGAAGACTGCCTTCAAGACAAAAGCAGGACTGTATGAGTGGTTAGTCATGCTTTTTGGGCTAACCAATGCACCGAGCACTTTCATGCGGCTCATGAACGAGGTTCTGAAAGAATTTCTGGGTAAGTTTTTCATTGTTTACCTAGATGATATTTTGATCTTTAGTAAGACATTGGATGAGCATATGATGCATATTCGTGTGGTATTTGAGAAGTTGAGAGAAGAAAAATTGCTGATTAATTTGAAGAAGTGCAGTTTTGTGAAGAAAGAGTAGGTGTATTTGGGGTTTGTAGTTTCAGGAGAAGGTCTAAAAATGGACCCAGAGAAGGTACAGGCTATCCTTGAATGGCCTACGCCAAGGAGTGCTACTGAGGTAAGATCTTTTCATGGTCTAGCTAGCTTTTATAGAAACTTTATCAAAAATTTTAGCAGTATTTATGGACCCTTGACTGAAACAATGAGAGGGGATAGAAAAGAGTTTAAGTGGACTAATGGGGCAGAAAAGAGTTTTCAATTGCTAAAATGAAAAGTTACAGAACAAATTGTTTTAGCACTTCCAGATTTTAATAAGATGTTTCAAGTAGATTGTGATGCTAGTGGTACTGCAATAGGAGCTGTTATGAGCCAAGAAGGTAAACCTGTTGATTATTTCAGCGAGAAGTTAAATGACACCAAGAGGAAATATTCTGTTTATGATCAGGAATTTTATGCTAGAGTTCAAGCATTAAAGAACTGGAGACATTATCTGCTTCCTAAGGAGTTTGTTTTGTATACTAATCATCAAGCTTTGCAATATTTGAATAGTCAAGGAAAATTGAATCAAAGACATTTGAAATGGGTTGAGTTTTTGCAGAGTTATACATTTGTTTTGAAACACAGGAGTGGAAAGTCTAATAGGGTTGCAGATGCTCTTAGCAGAAGGCAACTATTGCTGACAGAAATGCAGATTGAAGTGGTTGGGTTCAAGGAACTCAAGAATTTGTATCCAGAGGATCCTGATTTTGGTGAAGCTTGGAAAGCTTGTACAGAACCTGTTACTCTAGACAGGATGAAATGGTTGGATTTCATCATCCAGGATGATATGCTATTCAGAGGGAGTCAGTTGTGCATTCCATGAAGTTCTATGAGGGAGAATCTCATCAAGAAGAAGCATAGCGGAGGATTGGCTGGACATTTTGGTCGTGATAAAACCCTTGGTTTGGTTAGTGAGAATTATTATTGGCCACAGTTGCAGCAAGATGTAAAGAAATTTGTACAGAGTTGCAAAGTATGTCAAATGGCGAAAGGAGTGAAGTAGAATACAGGGTTGTACCAGCCATTGCCTATACCAAAGAAGCCTTGGGAAGATATCAGTATGGACTTTGTTCTTGGTTTACCGAGGACACAGCGGGGACATGATTCAATTTTTGTAGTAGTTGACAGATTTTTGAAGATGACACATTTCATTCCCCACAAGAAGACTAATGATGCTGTTCATGTAGCAGAATTGTTTTTCAGAGTAGTGAGACTTCATGGTTTGCCAAAGACCATAGTTTCAGATCGGGACACTAAGTTTGTTAGATATTTCTGGCGAACATTGTGGAAGAAGTTGAAGATAGATTTGAAGTTTAGTTCATCACATCACCCACAAACTGATGGACAGACAAAGGTGGTGAATAGGAGTTTGGGAAATCTGCTGAGATTTTTGGTTGGGGATAAGCCAACAGGATGGGATTTGATTTTACCACAGGCAGAATTTGCATACAATAATTTTGTCAACAGGAGCAGTGGTAAATCACCATTCCAGATTATATATGGAAGTAGTCCAAGAAATGCATCTGAATTGAGAAAGATAGATAAAGGAGAAATAAGTAGTGCTGAAGCTGAAGATTTTGCAGAACACTTGAAGAACATCCATGAGGAGGTGAGGAAACATATTAACAAGATGAATGCATAGTATAAGGCTAAGGCAGATGAGAAAAGGAGGCATAAGGAATTTCAAGTTGGCGATGAAGTCATGGTTCATTTGCGGAAGGAGCGGTTTCCGGTTGGTACATATAACAAGTTGAAAATGAAGAAGTTTGGACCATGTAAGATACTGAAAAAGCATGATTCGGGAAATGCATATGAGGTAGAATTGTCTAGTGAGCTGAATATTTCACCAGTGTTTAACATTTCAGATTTGACAGAGTATCACGAAGGAGGTGTTGAGGATGAGGTTGCAACAGCACAGTGGAGTATTCCAGCAACTAGTTCAGACACTAAGGAGATCGAAGACATACTGGACAGTCATGTTGGGAGAAGCACAAGGAATAGGACATATGAAGAGTATTTGGTCAAATGGAAAGGATGACTTGTAGAAGATTCATCGTAGCTAACAAAGGAGGAGGTTAACCATCTTGGTTTTCCTCTGCACACCTGAGTCGTGACAGGGTCACTTCTCAAATTACCCTGGGTGTCTGATGCAGGAGCATCCTGGGTGTAAGAGCAATTTTGCATCACCCAAAAAAAAAATATTTATTTTTATATTTAATAAGGGTTATTTTGTGCAGAGCTGCTATTTATGCAAAGTTACTATTTTTGGTAATTTTCGTATGTGCTCAGAATGATCTGATTTCTTTCTTGGAGGTTCATTTTGGTCATATAAGTCTGCCAGTAAAGATTCATTGCCAGATCAAGTGTATATTGGAAGATATTGAAGATTTTCAGTATTGGCAGTAGGGTACAAAAACTTTGAACTCAATTTTGAAGGCTTTAGAGGCCCTGGATGAGGTTGAAAATTTGGGTGATGAGCGCTTGCGCGGGTCAAGCCTATAGAGCGCTTCGTGGCATTTCCGAAATGGGGTTATAATAGCCGATCGGGTCAACTGGTGATGACTTATGGTCTTCGAAAGTTGGGCCACCTGAAATGGCGAAAAATAATTTTCTTCAAAATTTCTGTTCGGGTTTCAAAGGTTATCTTGAGCCGACTATGATGTAATAAAATATAAAATAAAATAATTCTAAGTTTGGTCGGCCTTATTGGCTAAAATTCTGGAACCTTCCCATGCGGTGGAAAATTGACTATATAAGGAAGACTGTATTATTGTCTAAGGCAGTTCAGAATAGTTCTGAGTAGTAGATCTGGGTAATAGTTCGAGGCTTTTTCCTATAGAATATTGTAAGGGAATGCCCATGTGGCTTTGCATATTGTAATTCTGAAAGTTTGTAATTCCACATTTGTGGAGATAATAAGAAGCCAATTTTCTGTTCTTGCATATTGTTGTTGTTTCTCTATTTCTGTTATGTGTTTGAGGTATTAAGGGGAGCACCCCTCATCAAGTGGTATCAGAGCAGGCGTTCTTGAGTGTGTAAACAGATCGCCGACTGTGAGGCAGTTTGCACCAGGACCGTGGTTAGGGTTTCAGTGCGCATCGCGAAAATGCCTCCACGAAGAGAACGTGGCGGAAGACCTGGTGTTGTGACACCTGAGGTTAGAGAGTTGCAGAGACAAGTGCGAGCATTACAAGAAGAGATTCGTAGAGGAATGAATCTTAATGTCAGAGACGAAAGTGAGGATGAAGCCGAAGAAGAATATCAAGAAGGAGAAGTTGAAATTGTGAACCAGGAGGAAGAAAGACTTTTTCAGGCGATTTCCAATATTGGGAAAAGACCTAAGATTGAGGTTCCTACATTTTCTGAAAATCTTAACCTAGAGGAATTGATCGACTGGATCAATGAATGTGAGGAATATTTTGAGTATGAAGATGTTGAAGATCTTGATAGGGTCAAATTTGGGAAAGCCAGATTGAAAGGTCATGCGAAGATCTGGTGGCAAGAAATTCAATTGGAGCGAAATAGAAGAGGGAAAGATAAAATCACAAGATGGGATCAGATGGTGGATAAATTGAAGCGACAGTTCATTCCTGTTGATTATGAGCTTGACCTACTAAAGAAAATGAAGAGTTTGAAGCAAGCAGGAAGATCTGTTCAGGAGTATACAGATGAGTTCTATCGACTTCTCATCAGAACAGGCCATGCAGAAGCTGATAAGGAGAAAGCTGCTCGATACCTTAATGGGTTAAGGCCAAGCATCCAGGAGGAGCTGAATCTGGTTCGAATGAATAGTATTGAAGAGGCATACCAGTTTACCCTAAAAGTAGAGGAAAAGCTAAATAAGAAGTTTGAGAGAAGACAAAACGGAAGAGGTCGCGGTGGACTATCTGATGGACGATCATATGGTGGCCGAAATGAAGATCCGAAAAAGAAGGATGAGGCCAATAGCAGTCAGAATCAGTGAGGAAATAATTCTAATCGCTTCCAGGATCAGAATAATAGAGATCAGAGAGGAAGAGGAAGAGGACAAGGATCTGGAAGAGGTGGCTTTCGTGGAACATGTTTTCACTGTGGAGAAGAAGGTCATAGGGCATTTGAATGTCCTCAGCGCCAAGCCAAATAGACATGAGAAATGAAGGCCAGGCCAGAGTTGCACATGTAGATGAAGATGCCAGATCATCAAATTCTGAAGATGCTGAAAGCGGAGAAACGTTGATTAACAGAAGAGTCCTTTTGAGTGGTGAGAATGAACCTGAGCAAAGGAGGAGCCTGTTTCATACCAGGTGCAAGTGTGAAGGTAAATGTTGTGATGTGATTATTGATAGTGGAAGCACTGACAATTTGGTGTCAGAAGAGATGGTGACAAAGTTGAACCTCAAGAGATAGAAACACCCACATCGATATCGGATTGCCTGGGTACAAGATGACCATAGGGTCATGGTCAATGAACAATGCCTGGTGAAGTTCAAGATTGGCGGATACCAAGATGAGGTATTGTGTGATATCATATCTATGGATGCATGTCATATGTTGTTGGGTAGACCATAGCAGTTTGACAGATGTGCTGTACATGATGGCCGTGCGAATACCTATTCCCTGACAAAGGATGGAGTGCCGCATAAGCTAAAGCCATTGAAGGAGACCGAAGAAAAGGTATGTGGTAATGCAAGGATAACTTTTGTTGATGGAAGAAATTTCCTAGATGGTATGAGGCATGAGCATGTATGTTTTGATTTAATTCTAAAAGTTGGTAAAGAGGAAGTAGAAGATGTTCCTGTAGAAGTTGTAGATTTGTTGAATGAGTTTCAAGATATTGTATCCTATAACGTGCCTGATGGATTACCAACAGTCAGAAAGATCAGTCATCAGATGGACTTGATCCCACGAGCGAGTTTGCCGAATAAGACAGCACACAGAATGACACCTGCAGAAAGTGAAGAGTTGAATAGACAAGTACATGAACTGTTACAGAAATGATTGATTCATGAGAGTCTGAGTCCCTATGCTGTACCAGTGGTATTAGCACCAAAGAAGAATGGAGAATGGAGGATGTGTACAGATTCTAGGGCAATAAACAAGATCACAATCAAGTACAGGTTTCCATTGCCACGAATGGATGATATTATGGACTGTTTGAGTGGAGCTGTGTATTTCTCAAAGATAGATCTGAAGAGTGGATATCATCAGATTCAGATCAGATAAGGAGATGAATGGAAGACTGCCTTCAAGACAAAGGAAGGACTGTATGAGTGGTTAGTCATGCCTTTTGGGCTAACCAATGCACTGAGCACTTTCATGCGGCTCATGAACGAGGTTCTGAAAGAATTTCTGGGTAAGTTTGTCGTTGTTTACCTAGATGATATATTGATCTTTAGTAAGACATTGGATGAGCATATGATGCATATTCGTATGGTATTTGAGAAGTTGAGAGAAGAAAAATTGCTGATTAATTTGAAGAAGTGCAGTTTTGTGAAGAAAGAGTTGGTGTATTTGGGGTTTGTAGTTTCAGGAGAAGGTATAAAAATGGACCCAGACAAGGTATAGGCTATCCTTGAATGGCCTACGCCAAGGAGTGCTACTGAGGTAAGATCTTTTCATGGTCTAGCTAGCTTTTATAGAAATTTTATCAAAAATTTTAGCAGTATTTGTGGACCCTTGACTGAAACAATGAGAGGGGATAGAAAAGAGTTTAAGTGGACTAATGGGGCAGAAAAGAGTTTTCAAATGTTCAAATAAAAAGTTACAGAACAAACTGTTTTAGCACTTCCAGATTTTAATAAGGTGTTTCAAGTAGATTGTGATGCTAGTGGTACTGCAATAGGAGCTGTTATGAGCCAAGAAGGTAAACCTGTTGCTTATTTCAGCGAGAAGTTAAATGACGCCAAGAGGAAATACTCTGGTTATGATCAAGAATTTTATGCTATAGTTCAGGCATTAAAGAAGTGAAGATATTATCTGCTTCCTAAAGAGTTTGTTTTGTATACTAATCATCAAGCTTTGCAATATTTGAATAGTCAAGGAAAATTGAATCATAGGCATTTGAAATGGGTTGAATTTTTGCAGAGTTATACATTTGTTTTGAAACACAGGAGTGGAAAGTCTAATAGCATTGCAGATGCTCTTAGCAGAAGGCAACTATTGCTGACAGAAATGCAGATTGAAGTGGTTGAGTTCAAGGAACTCAAAAATTTGTATCCAGAGGATCTTGATTTTGGTGAAGCTTGGAAAGCTTGTACAGAACCTGTTACTCTAGACAGGACGAAATGGTTGGATTTCATCATCCAGGATGATATGCTATTCAGAGAGAGTCAGTTGTGCATTCCACGAAGTTCTATGAAGGAGAATCTCATCAAGGAGAAGCATAGCGGAGGATTGGCTGGACATTTTGGTGATGATAAAACCCTTGGTTTGGTTAGTGAGAATTATTATTGGCCACAATTGCAGCAAGATGTGAAGAAATTTGTATAGAGTTGCAGAGTATGTCAAATGGTGAAAGGAGTGAAGCAGAATACAGGGTTGTACCAGCCATTGCCTATACCAGAGAAGCCTTGGGAGGATATCAGTATGGACTTTGTTCTTGGTTTACCGAGGACACAGCGGGGACATGATTCAATTTTTGTAGTAGTTGACAGATTTTTGAAGATGACACATTTCATTCCCTGCAAGAAGACTAATGATGTTGTTCATGTAGCAGAATTGTTTTTCAGAGAAGTAGTGAGACTTCATGGTTTGTCAAAGACCATAGTTTCAGATCGGGACACTAAGTTTGTTGGATATTTCTGGCAAACATTGTGGAAGATGTTGAAGACAGATTTGAAGTTCAGTTCATCACATCACCCACAGACTGATGGACAGACAGAGGTGGTGAATAAGAGTTTGGGAAATCTGCTGAGATGTTTGGTTGGGGATAAGCCAATAGGATGGGATTTGATTTTACCACAGGTAAAATTTGCATACAATAATTCTGTCAACAGGAGCACTGGTAAATCACTATTCCAGATTATATATGGAAGTAGTCCAAGAAATGCATCTGAATTGAGAAAGATAGATAAAGGAGAAATAAGTAGTGCTGAAGCTGAAGATTTTGCAGAACACTTGAAGAACATCCATGAGGAGGTGAAGAAACATATTAACAAGATGAATGCGGAGTATAAGGCTAAGGCAGATGAGAAAAGGAAGCATAAGAAATTTCAGGTTGGCGATGAAGTCATGGTTCATTTGCGGAAGGAGCGGTTTCCGGTTGGTACATATAACAAGTTGAAAATGAAGAAGTTTGGACCATGTAAGATACTGAAGAAGCATGATTCGGGAAATGCATATGAGGTAGAATTGCCTAGTGAGCTGAATATTTCACCAGTGTTTAACATTTCAGATTTGACAGAGTATCACGAAGGAGGTGTTGAGGATGAGGTTGCAACAGCACAATGGAGTATTCTAACAACTAGTTCAGACACTAAGGAGATCAAAGACATACTGGACAGTCATGTTGGTAGAAGCACAAGGAATAGGACATATGAAGAGTATTTGGTCAAATAGAAAGGACGACCTGTACAAGATTCAACGTGGCTAACAAATGAGGAGGTTAACCATCTTGGTTTTCCTCTACACACCTGAGTCATGACAGGGTCACTTCTCAAATTACCCTGGGTGTCTGATGCAGGAGCATCCTGGGTGTAAGAGCAATCTTGCATCACCCAAAAAAAATAATTTCTATTTTTATATTCAATAAGGGCTATTTTATGCAGAGCTGCTATTTATGGAAAGTTACTATTTTTGGTAATTTTTGTATGTGCTTAGAATGATCTGATTTCTTTCTTGGAGGTTCATTTTGGTCATATAAGTTTGCCAGTAAAGTTTCATTGCCAGATCAAGTGTATATTGGAAGATATTGAAGATTTTCGGTATTGGCAGTAGGGTACAGAAACTTTGAACTCAGTTTTGAAGGCTTTAGAAGCCCCAGATGAGGTCAAAAATTTGGGTGACAGTCACTTTTGCAAGTCAAGCCTGTAGAGCGCTTCATGGCATTTCCGAAATGGGGTTATAATAGCCGATCGGGTCAACTGGTGATGACTTATGGTCTTCGAAAGTTGGGCCACCTGAAATGGCGAAAAATAATTTTCTTCAAAATTTCTGTTCGGGTTTCAAAGGTTATCTTGAGCCGACTATGATGTAATAAAATGTAAAATAAAATAATTCTAAGTTTGGTCGGTCTTATTGGCTAAAATTTTGGAACCTTCCCAAGCGGTGGAAAATTGCCTATATAAGGAAGGCTGTATTATTGTCTTAGGCAGTTCAGAATAGTTCTGGGTAGTATATCTGGGTAATAGTTCGAGGCTTTGTCCTACAGAATATTGTAAGGGAATGCCCATGTGGCTTTGCATATTGTAATTCTGAAAGTTTGTAATTTCACATTTGTGGAGATAATAAGAAGCCAATTTTCTGTTCTTGCATATTGTTGTTGTTTCTCTATTTCTGTTATGTGGTTGAGGTATTAAGGGGAGCACCCTTCATTAAGTGGTATCAGAGTAGGGGTTATTGAGTGTGTAAATAGATCACCGAGTGTGAGGTAGTTTGCACCAGGACCGTGGTTAGGGTTTCAGTGCGCATCGCAAAAATGCCTCCACGAAGAGAATGTGGTGGAAGACCTGGTGTTGTGACACCTGAGGTTAGAGAGTTGCAGAGACAAGTGCAAGCATTGCAAGAAGAGATTCGTAGAGGAATGAATCTTAATGTCAGAGACGAAAGTGAGGATGAAGCCGAAAAAGAATATCAAGAAGGAGAAGTTGAAATTGTGAACCAAGAGTAAGAAAAAAATTTTCGGGTGATTTTCAAGATTGGGAAAAGACCTAAGATTGAGGTTCCTACATTTTCTAGAAATCTTAACCCAGAGGAATTGATCGACTGGATCAATGAATGTGAGGAATATTTTGAGTATGAAGATGTTGAAGATCCTGATAGGGTCAAATTTGCGAAGGCCAGATTGAAAGGTCATGCGAAGATCTGGTGGCAAGAAATTCAATTGGAGTGAAATAGAAGAGGGAAAGATAAAATCACAAGATGGGATTGGATGGTGGATAAATTGAAGGGACAGTTCATTCCTGTTGATTATGAGCTTGACTTACTAAATAAAATGTAGAGTTTGAAGTAAGCAGGAAGATCTGTTCAGGAGTATACAGAGGAGTTCTATCGACTTCTCATCAGAACAGGCCATGCAGAAGCTTATAAGGAGAAAGTTGCCCGATACCTTAATGGGTTAAGGCCAAGCATCCAGGAGGAGCTGAATCTGGTTCGAATGAACAGTATTGAAGAGGCATACCAGTTTTCCCTAAAAGTAAAGGAAAAGCTGAACAAGAAGTTTGAGAGAAGACAAAATGGAAGAGGTCGCGGTGGACGATCTGGTGGACGATCATATGGTGGCCGAAATGAAGATCTGAAAAAGAAGGATGAGGCCAGTAGCAGTAAGAATCAGCGAGGAAATAATTCCAATCGCTTCCAGGATCAGAATAATAGAGATCAAAGAGGAAGAGGAAGAGGACAAGGATCTGGAAGAGGTGGCTTCCGTGGAACATGTTTTCACTGTGGAGAAGAAGGTCATAGGGAATTTGAATGTCCTCAGCACCAAGGCAGAATAGACAGGAGAAATGAAGGCCAGGCCAGAGTTGCACATGTAGATGAAGATGCCAGATCATCAAATTCTGAAGATGCTGAAAGAGGAGAAATGTTGATTAACAGAAGAGTCCTGTTGAGTGGTGAGAATGAACCTGAGCAAAGCAGGAGCTTGTTTCACACCAGGTGCAAGTGTGAAGCTAAATGTTGTGATGTGATTATTGATAGTGGAAGCACTGACAATTTGGTGTCAGAAGAGATGGTGACAAAGTTGAAGCTCAAGAGACAGAAACACCCACATCCATATCGGATTGCCTGGGTACAGGATGACCACAGGGTCATGGTCAATGAACAATGCCTGGTGAAGTTCAAGATTGGCGGATACCAAGATGAGGTATTGTGTGATATCATATCTATGGATGCATGTCATATGTTGTTGGGTAGACCATGAAAGTTTGGCAGATGTGCTATACATGATGGCCATGCGAATACCTATTCCCTGACAAAGGATGGAGTGCCGCATAAGCTAAAGCCATTGAAGGAGACCGAAGAAAAGGTATGTGGTAATGCAAGGATAACTTTTGATGATGGAAGAAATTTCCTAGATGGTATGAGGCATGAGCATGTATGTTTTTCTTTAATTCCAAAAGCTGGTAAAGAGGAAGTAGAAGATGTTCCTGTAGAAGTTGTAGATTTGTTGAATGAGTTTCAGGATATTGTATCCGATAACGTGCCTGATGGATTACCACCAGTCAGAAAGATTAGTCATCAGATGGACTTGATCCCAAGAGCGAGTTTGCCGAATAAGGCAGCACACAGAATGACACCTGCAGAAAGTGAGGAGTTGAACAGACAAGTACATGAACTGTTACAGAAAGGATTGATCCGTGAGAGTCAGAGTCCCTGTGCTGTACCAGCGCTATGAACACCAAAGAAGAATGGAGAATGGAGGAAGTGTATGGATTCTAGGGCAATAAACAAGATCACAATCAAGTACAGGTTTCCATTGCCACGAATGGATGATATTATGGACTGTTTGAGTGGAGCTGTGTATTTCTCAAAGATAGATCTGAAGAGTGGATATCATCAGATTCGGATCAGAGAAGGAGATGAATGGAAGACTGCCTTCAAGACAAAGGAAGGACTGTATGAGTGGTTAGTCATGCCTTTTGGGCTAACCAATGCACCGAGCACTTTCATGCGGCTCATGAACGAGGTTTTGAAAGAATCTCTGGGTAAGTTTGTCATTGTTTACCTAGATGATATTTTGATCTTTAGTAAGACATTGGATGAGCATATGATGCATATTCGTATGGTATTTGAGAAGTTGAGAGAAGAAAAATTGCTGATTAATTTGAAGAAGTGCAGTTTTGTGAAGAAAGAGTTGGTGTATTTGGGGTTTGCAATTTCAGGAGAAGGTATAAAAATGGACCCAGACAAGGTATAGGCTATCCTTGAATGGCCTACACCAAGGAGTGCTACTGAGGTAAGATCTTTTCATGGTCTAGCTAGCTTTTATAGAAAGTTTATCAAAAATTTTAGCAATATTTGTGGACCCTTGACTGAAACAATGAGAGGGGATAGAAAAGAGTTTAAGTGGACTAATGGGGCAGAAAAAAGTTTTCAATTGTTGAAATGAAAAGTTACAGAACAACCTGTTTTAACACTTTCAGATTTTAATAAGGTGTTTCAAGTAGATTGTGATGCTAGTGGTACTGCAATAGGAGCTGTTATGAACCAAGAAGGTAAACCTGTTGCTTATTTCAGCGAGAAGTTAAATGACGCCAAGAGGAAATATTCTATTTATGATCAGGAATTTTATGCTATAGTTCAGGCATTAAAGAACTAGAGACATTATCTGCTTCCTAAGGAGTTTGTTTTGTATACTGATCATCAAGCTTTGCAATATTTGAATAGTCAAAGAAAATTGAATCAAAGGCATTTGAAATGGGTTGAGTTTTTGCAGAGTTATACATTTGTTTTGAAACAGAGGAGTGGAAAGTCTAATAGGGTTGCAGATGCTCTTAGCAGAAGGCAACTATTGCTGACAGAAATGCAGATTGAAGTGGTTGGGTTCAAGGAACTCAAGAATTTGTATCCAGAGGATCCTGATTTTGGTGAAGATTGGAAAGTTTGTAC
This sequence comes from Chamaecyparis obtusa, assembly GCA_027943335.1. NCBI lineage: Eukaryota > Viridiplantae > Streptophyta > Pinopsida > Cupressales > Cupressaceae > Chamaecyparis > Chamaecyparis obtusa. The sequence continues at coordinate 491,132 of BSBK01000519.1, read as the reverse complement.
AGAACCTGTTACTCTAGACAGGATGAAATGGTTGGATTTCATCATCCAGGATGATATGCTATTCAGTGGGAGTCAGTTGTGCATTCCACGAAGTTCTATGAGGGAGAATCTCATCAAGGAGAAGCATAGCGGAGGATTGGCTGGACATTTTGGTCGTGATAAAACACTTGGTTTGGTTAGTGAGAATTATTATTGGCCACAGTTGCAGCAAGATGTGAAGAAATTTGTACAGAGTTGCAGAGTATGTCAAATGGTGAAAGGAGTGAAGCAGAATACAGGGTTGTACCAGCCATTGCCTATACCAGAGAAGCCTTGGGAGGATATCAGTATGGACTTTGTTCTTGGTTTACCGAAGACACAGCGGGGACATGATTCAAGTTTTGTAGTAGTTGACAGATTTTTGAAGATGGCACATTTCATTCCTTGTAAGAAGACTAATGATGCTGTTCATGTAGCAGAATTGTTTTTCAGAGAAGTAGTGAGACTTCATGGTTTGTCAAAGACCATAGTTTCAGATCGGGACACTAAGTTTGTTGGATATTTCTGGCGAACATTGTGGAAGAAGTTGAAGACAGATTTGAAGTTTAGTTCATCACATCACCCACAGACTGATGGACAGACAGAGGTGGTGAATAGGAGTTTGGGAAATCTGCTGAGATGTTTGGTTAGGGATAAGCCAACAGGATGGGATTTGATTTTACCAAAGGCAGAATTTGCATACAATAATTCTATCAATAGGAGCACTGATAAATCACCATTCTAGATTATATATGGAAGTAGTCCAAGAAATGCATCTGAATTGAGAAAGATAGATAAAGGAGAAATAAGTAGTGTTGAAGCTGAAGATTTTGCAGAACACTTGAAGAACATCCATGAGGAGGTGAGGAAACATATTAACAAGATGAATGCACAGTATAAGGCTAAGGCAGATGAGAAAAGGAGGCATAAGAAATTTTAGGTTGGCGATGAAGTCATGGTTCATTTGCGGAAGGAGCGGTTTCCGGTTGGTACATATAACAAGTTGAAAATGAAGAAGTTTGGACCATGTAAGATACTGAAGAAGCATGATTCGGGAAATGCATATGAGTTAGAATTGCCTAGTGAGCTGAATATTTCACCAGTGTTTAACATTTCAGATTTGACAGAGTATCACGAAGGAGGTGTTGAGGATGAGGTTGCAACAGCACAGTGGAGTATTCCAACAACTAGTTCAGACACTGAGGAGATCGAAAACATACTGGACAGTCGTGTTGGTAGAAGCACAAGGAATAGGACATATGAAGAGTATTTGGTCAAATGGAAAGGATGACCTGTAGAAGATTCATCGTGGCTAATAAAGGAGGAGGTTAACCATCTTGGTTTTCCTCTACACACCTGAGTCGTGACAGGGTCACTTCTCAAATTACCCTGGGTGTCTGATGCAGGAGCATCCTGGGTGTAAGAGCAATCTTGCATCACCCAAAAAAAAAAATTTCTATTTTTATATTCAATAAGGGCTATTTTGTGCAGAGCTGCTATTTATGGAAAGTTACTATTTTTGGTAATTTTTGTATGTGCTCAGAATGATCTGATTTCTTTCCTTGAGGTTCATTTTGGTCATATAAGTCTACCAGTAAAGTTTCATTGCCAGATCAAGTGTATATTGGAAGATATTGAAGATTTTCGGTATTGGCAGCAGGGTACAGAAACTTTGAACTCAGTTTTGAAGGCTTTAGAGACCCCGGATGAGGTCAAAAATTTGGGTGATGGGCGCTTGCGTGAGTCAAGCCTGTAGAGCACTTCGTGGCATTTTCGAAATGGGGTTATAATAGCCGATCGGGTCAACTGGTGATGACTTATGGTCTTCGGAAGTTGGGCCACCTTAAATGGCGAAAAATAATTTTCTTCAAAATTTCTGTTCAGGTTTCAAAGGTTATTTTGAGCCGACTATGATGTAATAAAATATATAATAAAATAATTCTAAGTTTGGTCGGCCTTATTGGCTAAAATTCTGGAACCTTCCCAGGCGGTGGAAAATTGCCTATATAAGGAAGGCTGTATTATTGTCTTAGGCAGTTCAGAATAGCTCTGGGTAGTAGATCTGGGTAATAGTTCAAGGCTTTGTCCTACAGAATATTGTAAGGGAATGCCCATGTGGCTTTGCATATTGTAATTCTGAAAGTTTGTAATTCCACATTTGTGGAGATAATAAGAAGCCAATTTTCTGTTCTTGCATATTGTTGTTGTTTCTCTATTTCTGTTATGTGTTTGAGGTATTAAGGGGAGCACCCTTCATCATTTTCCAACAGTAGGGTGAGAAGCTTGATCTGATCTAGATCAACTAAGGAGGATTAAAGATGAATAAAAATAGCTCATTATTTTGACAGACCAGGGTACAGGTTCATGCGAGGGAATGTAGTCCTGCACGAGGAAAAACTAGGAGTCACACAAGGAAACACTAGGGGTCATGCAAGGAAATGAAATCTTGTGCAAGAAAATACCAGGCTCACGCGAGAATGTGCATAGCCAGGTGATGAAATAGGATCAGGCCACTTAATCAGCAAGTTTTTAAACTTAGGAACTTAGTTTTTTTGTTCATTTTAAAAGATTAACCAGGCATATTAACAGATATTCAACATTTATCAATCACATAGAATAGCAACCATGGATTTTTAGCAAGCAAACATCTTCAAACAATGAGAAAGGGACAAACCAACCTTGCTCATGAACATGGATATTGACTTAGTATGTTATTCCTTAAAGATACCACTTGTGTATGTTCTCCAAAATGTTTTTCCAATCACACACATAGTCCTAAAAAGAAAAATTTGGTTGCACTATGGTTTTTAATAATGGCTTGACTCTGCAACTTTTACAATTTCAAGAAGGCAAACTCCAATCCAAGTGCACCAGGGTTTTGACACATTTCGAGAACTTAATCAATTGGAGATGCTGAGGAGATCTAACAGCCCATCAAGAAACTGTACCCATGGAGATTTCTTCCACAAGGACATTTGTATAGCGGTTGTTACTACCATGAAAAAAGTGGCTATTACCACTTGAATTTCTAGCAATGTGGTTTACCCAATGAAGGGAATGTCCACTATGGTTAACCCTCTCTACAAGGTGACTCACAACAAGGACCACATGGGTACTTAGCTTAGATCCAAGGGTCTGAGTTTCTATTACTACCCAAAAAAGGAGTAGAGCATAATCCTCTATCCTTTTCTCTTCACCCAAACATAGAAGATAGATTCATTCCGACACGCTAAGACTAAAACTATCTTGCCAAGATTCGTAATGTCAATAATTCATGATCTATCAACCTCTTCAGAGAGAGAATGCATTAATTAAAAATTCAAAGACTACAAATCTAGTAGAACACAAAGAAAGTTCTAGTAACCTCCCTACCTACAAGGGTTCTCTCATTGAGAAGAGTTTCGCTGGAAACCCACTCTCTCAAGAACCATGAATAGTGTTAATAGGGCCTACTTATCTATGTGGAACACTTATCCAAGAAATCAATCTATATTATTTTTAAAGTCCAAAATTGAAATGTGGTTTATGGGACTGATAAATCACTCAAACCAAACACACAAGAGATTAATTTTATGCCCAAAAACAAGTTTTATAGAGATCAAAAAATTACCTTGGGTTCCAAGCAATGCGAGGTCACTGATGTGCCATCTTAGAGAATCGGAATCCAGAACAATCTTAGCAATCTGGAAAGGTCATAAAATAGGAAATAGTAAGTAAAACTAGCAACTTTGGAATTCTAGGTCTCTGCTGTCATGGAATTCCGCATGAGACAATACCCAAGGTCATGCAAGAAAGTACCAAACCGTGCATGAGAAAGCACAAGCCCGCATGAGAATGTACGAAGGCTCACGTGAGAAAGTACAAGAACTCATGCAAGAAAGAACATAGGCCGACGTGAGAAAACCCCTTTGTCATGTGCAGAGATGCTAGTACTAGCAAAACTTCATGCGAGATTCCGTAACAGTGACACATGGAAGTATGGATAGAAAATTAAAAAATCATAGTTTTGATAGAAAAAGTGCTAAAAAAAAAAAGTCCTTTTTTGCAGGCAAAAAAGAAACAAAAAATAACGTCCCATAGATAATACCAGATCTAAAAAAAAAACTTGAAGCCCTTAACCTCAAAAACTATTTCAAAAACACCAAAACAAGCAGTGGAAATGTATAAAAAGAAGGACAAAACAGAGTTGTTCTGCCCCATGGTGGTTGCCAAAAATGTGTGCTAGAAAGTATTCACACTTCTGTGAATCATTACATCCAAGAACACTCAACAGTGAGGTCTTAAATAGCAATTCACAGCTCTCTATTCATGGAGTGCAGAGGTTGTATTATGAGGCCCTCAGATCAACCTAGTTAAACCCATGCAAGTACACCAAGAAACAAGAGATTCAAGGATGAGAAGCAAGAATGCTAATCTCCATTGATCTTCAAGTTATTGTATGTTAAATAAAACTAATCTAGATGATAACAATGCAAAGGAATAAACTATGCTATTGAAATGCAAGTTTTACTCTCCTTTAATAATTAACTATGCGAAGACTAAGCTAAAACAATGAAGGAAACTAAGCTAAGATGCTATGAAGATTAAGCTAATGTAAATATGAAAGCTAGAATGTAATAATCTTCAAAACTCCAAATATCGCCAACAAAACCTATAGCATAACAACAGTATGAAAATTCGGGGATTTGAAATGAGAAGGAGAGGGATCCTTATATAAGAAAATGTGGAAGAGAATGCATCTCCAAGAGCAATGTGGGATAAATCGAAAAAGAGGAAACAAAGCTCATTTTTTTTAGAAAGTGTGGAGAGAAAAGAAATTTTCTTTATTTTTAATTATTTGTTTCCCTTTTTTATCACAAAAGAGCTTTAAGAGGATTATTTATTTATTTATTTAAAAGAATAATTCTCTTTTAATTAAATAAGATAACATTATATATTTAAAAGGGATATATTATTTAAACAAGATAAAATCATTTAATTAAAAGAGATTTTAATTAAGTAAAATTATTTTATTTAAAAGATATTTCTTTCAATTAAATAAAGCTATTTTATTTATTTAAGAGAGAATATTTATTTTAATTAAATAAATTGATCAAACTTTAGGAAATATTGAAATGATTGAACTAATTAGGATTGATCAAAGGAATTGATTTGAATTTTGCAAAGTATTGATTTAGGAATTTGATAATTTAATAAATGGGGCCCAAAGTCTAGGCGACCATTTTAGGGTGTACACACTACTACACTTCATAGATCAACCTCTGGTACTCCAGACTGGTCACCAATCTGCTACTTCTTTCTACTTTTCTTTCTTTCTATTACTCTACCCATACCCTCCTTAAATACTACACAACCATAAGTAGCCTTTACAAACAAATAAATCCCAAAAACCTAGTCAGATTCCAAAGACAAACAAATATTAAATGCAACAATAGTCAGCTCTCTTAAAGCTAAAATAAAAAATCTTTCTGATATTATGTAAATGGTTTCGGGTTCCATTCAAAACTTATTTTTACCTTAATAAAAAAAAATAACAGTCGACTCTCAAATAGCCTTACAAACAATTAATTGTCCATGTCAGCATCTAGATCCATATAGGAGAATGCAACATGCCAGATTTAGGTCCCAACACATCTAATAGTCAATCCATAACTCAAGAAGTGTGACCCAACTTAAATGCACCAGTTGGCCAAGCCAATTCATCCAAACAAACAAGTTAGTCAGCAAGAATACCGAGCACCGGGAATAAACACTGAGACCCAATTGGTAACCAAGCACCGAGCAACACAAAAAATGAGTCACCGAGTGACCACCATCCACTGAACTCCATTGGTACTTCCAATTGAGAACCACTAGCATGACCATTGAGCTCCATCGGTGAAGCCAAATAGACTCTGACCGAGAACTATCACCAAATAATCGAGTAAAAAGCCTATCTTTACTGAGCTCATCCACCTCCTTCACTGAGTGCCAGAAAATCACAAGGAACTAAACAAGTAGCCAAGATGCCACTACATGATAAGAGACAATTTTCAGCCCCTAGAACACTTGAACAAAATGGTATTGCAGAAAGAAGAAACAAATCATTAACTGAGGCAACAAGAGCTATGTTATTTGAGAATGATTTGGCAAAGACATTCCGGAGAGAAGCAATGAATGCAACAATATATACAATGAATAGAGTACAAATTAGAGTAGACATAGACAAGATTCCCTGTGAATTATGGTTTGGACATGCACCATCAGTTAAATATTTTAGAATTTTTGGAAGAAAATGTTATATTAAGATAGATGATGACATTGGTAATTTTGATCCCAAAAGTGATGAAGGTATATTTCTTGGTTATTCATTGAAAAGAAAATCTTATAGATGTTTTAATAAAAGAACTAAGACTATTGTTGATAGCACAAATGTTAAAGTTGATGAGAAGTTCAAAATTTAGGAAAGAATAATTGATTATGAATCAAATGAAGAAGTTTGTCCTAGAATTGATCAAGAAAATATTGAATTATTTTATGAAACTGACAGTGACTTGTAGAATGAGAATTACATTGAGGAAATAAGAGAAGAATCAAGATTAGAATAAAGAGTTGAAGAAATAATTAAGACACTGACAACGAATAAGAATCTAGCAAGGAATCATTCTGGTGATCATATTATTGATAGCATAGAAAATAGAGTTCTGACAAGAAATAAGGTACAAGAAGAACTATGTTTGATTTCTCAAATTGAACCTAAAACTACTGAGGAAATCTATAAAGATGATAATTCGATTCAAGTAATGAAGGAAGAAATAGATCAAATTGAGAAGAACAAAACTTGGGAGTTGGTCCCTTGACCTAAAGATAAAAATATTATAGGAACTAAATGGGTATTTAGAAACAAGATGAATGAACAAGGTGAAGTTGTAAGAAATAAAGAAAGATTGGTATGTAAGGGATACTCTAAATAAGAAGGAATTGATTATGAATAAAATTTTTCACCTATTGCAAGAATTGTAGTAAGAATTTTTTTGGCTTATGCAACTTAATTCAAAGTGTATCAAATGGATGTGAAGTCAACATTTTTGAATGGAGAATTGGAAGAAGACGTCTACATTGAGTAGCATGGAGGTTTTCCTCTAACTCAAGAAGGAGAGATGGTATGTAAATTAAACAAAGCTCTATATGGACTAAAGAAACCACCTAGAACATGGTATGCAAGATTATATAAATATTTGATAAAATTGGGATTTACTAAAGGAACTAAAGACACTAATTTGTATCTGAAAGAGATTGAGAATGGTTTATTGATTGTAGTTATTTTTGTTGATGATATTATCTTTGGAGGAGAAGATGAAGCTAGTGATAAATTTGCTAATGAAATCAAGATAGAATTTGAAATGAGCTTGATTAGTGAGATGAAATATTTTTTAGGGTTATAGATAGTACAAAATAGTGATGGTATTTTCTTATCTCAAACAAAATATCTAAAAGACTTGTTGCAAAGATTTGAAATGGAAAATTGCAAGCCTATTGCACACCTATGGTAACTGGCCAAAAGTTATCTAGCATAGATGAAACTCTTGTAGTTGAACAAAAGAAGTACAGATCAATGATTGGAGGATTGCAGTATTTAACTCATACAAGACTAGATATATCACATGCAGTTGGTATTGTTGCAAGATTCCAAGCTGTTTCTAAAGAGTCACCTTATGCAGTAGTAAAAAGATGATTTCGGTATTTGAAAGGCACAGTTGACTATGGGTTATGGTATGATAAATTATATGACTTTACCCTATGTGCATATACAGATGTAGATTGGGGAGGTAGTGTTGATGAAAAAAAAAGTGCAAGTGGTGGAGCATTTTCTCTTGGAGGAAGATTGGTTTCTTGGCTAAGTAAGAAACAAAACTATATCTCACAAAGAACAATAGAAGTAGAATATGTAGTAGCAACAAATAATTATAATCAAATAATATGGATGAAAAAAATATTGAAGGATATTGCAATCAAGTTCAATGAACCTATTGTCATACATTGTGATAACACCAGTACAGTAAGTATGTCTAAGAACCTATGTTGCATTCTAAAAAAAACATATAGAAATCAAGTATCATGTTCTAAGAGAAAAAGTTGCAGAAAAAGAAGTCAGACTTGAATATATTAGTACAAAAGAGTAGATTGAAGATATATTTACAAAGACCGTACCTAAAGATACATTTGAGTATTTGAGAGGCATGCTTGGGGTTATGCCCCAGCCTACTTTTGAGTAGTGATGTAGAAAGTTGCATTAGTCTAGTGGTATATGAGCTTTATCCATTCTTGACTATATGATGATACTTCCTCTATGGGGGAGTATGTGTGTTTTTGAGTTGAGTCATGAAGGACTTGTGAAATTTTTTTAATAGTGTCTTTTGACATTCGAGCTTGTATTGGATTGACATATTGATGTTTACTTTGTCATTAATGTCAATGGGGGACAATGATACATGAAAAACACTTGGTGATTGATTTATTTGATTGATGAAGAGGATTTTAAAAAGTAAAGTACTAAGGAGAAGGATACATTCGATGATTGATTTATTTGATTGATGAAGAGGATTTGAAAAGATAATGGAGAGCAATAGTGTTGCAGTTTGGTATTCATGGAACTTGGATATTTTTTATCTATGTTTCCATCAATGCTGATGGGGGAGATTGTTAGCAAAGAATGTTGAATATGTCCTATGGGGGAGTATTTAGAGTAATTATGTAGTAATTGTATGTTGCATTCATGACTATTTTTTTCATTGATGTCAACACATTGATTTATTGGAGAATAATAGAGGAGCAGACATTGTTTGTATTAGTGCACATGGAGAATTATAGATCAAGCTATGCAGAGTTGAGGACTTGTTCTATATTGTTTCCTAAGATTATGGTTAAGAGCACATACAAAAATTCTATTATTCATGATAGTTATGTGTAATTTAGTGGAAACTGTATTCTGACAGTGTTCTTGAGAAGCGGCTTGTGATAACCAGATTATATCTCCTAATTGGGATAGAATCTGGACATGCAAACTTGTACAAAGGTTGATGATATTTTAGAGATGACCTAGATAAGAAAACACAGTCCAAGGTCACACGTGTGAAGAATTATTTAGTTTGGAAGCCGACAGTTTTTTGTGATTATGAAATATTATGTAACGTGTAATGATTTATATTTTCTATTTGGTTAAGCCTTGTTGGCTGACTCTATTGTAAATTATTTGAGTATGGTATAAAGGAAGGATTTTTTTCCTTGATTGTAATATGCATGAAGTAATATAAAAGATATATGATGATATTTTAAGAGGATATGCAAATTAAGAAGATCTAGTATTGAGATCCGGTAAAGAAGTTGGTGTGGTTGTGTCATAGACAAAGGAGTTGCTAAGATAAGTAATTATTGGTATTATTTTGTTTGGATAATACAAAGATCAGTTGGATAATGAGTTTGGTGATCTTTCTCTTGAAGTTGTTTGGACTATGGGTCCTTATGCCTCCCATAACTCTTAACCAGGTTAAAATCTTTTAACAAGGATTCAAAGTCTCCTAACATGGACTAATATGTACTAAATGTATTTCATAGACTCTAAGCAAGGTCCATCCTCTCAGAAGGAATTTTTATATTAGTACATCTTTTGTGGGTACCATCCCCATCAGGGTTTACTCTTTGATCAAGAGGTTCCCTAGTCAACATATCTAGTGTTATTGTGTATGTTTATCTTTCTATGGTTGTTGTTTATCTTGGTTACATGGTTGAAATCTAATAATGGTATTATAAGTTATTTTTATCTGCTAACTGATCCCCCCCTCCCCTAGTTATATTGGTGGACTTTACTTTCTAACAGTAGGACCAATTTTTGTAGGAAAAATTTTGTAGAACCAATATCAACAAAATCAAAATTAGCATGTACTTGCAAGACTAACTCAAAAGAAAAGGTCTGTGTATATTCAACAACTTTTTCAATTTGCTAGTTTTCATGAAGTCAATCACAACAAAAGAATTATACATGCAATTTAATCTATGGTCAAAATTTAGATTTATCTTAAATATTATAGGCCCATTTATTAGGTGTATGTCAACTCACATGATATAAGTTCCACACAACCAGAGTTAAAAATCATTTGATGGTGCCTATTCTATCACCTTTTCTAGGTATTGTTTTCATGTTAATGAAGATCTAATTCACAAAACATATTCCTAGGACATATATGATTGGGATCTTGGGGGGAGATTATTTTTCAGCCTCCCCTTGCACTATAATAAGACAAATGTTCAGAGATAAACTAGGTGGCCTTTATTTAATAGGGTTGTAGTAAGTTCTCTAGAATCTCCCCACTCATGTTGTACATGCGTGACTCACTTAAGAGCCTATTTGATCATGATGGCTTCCTAGAGATGCTTCACCTGGTCCAGACTATTATTAACACACCTCGCTCAAGCTTGAGGAGATAAGACCAGAGTTTACTCAAAGTCTTATTTATATACTGACCAAAAGGACATCTTTGCACGGTTTGAGGTATTCCTCTATAATGGGTTAATTGAACCCTCCAGATAGGCCTCTCTAAAAAAAAAAATGGTTTCTAATAAAATAGATTGTGCAAGCATACCAAGAACTCCAAACATCTAGTTAATTGTATTAAGCACCAATAGTCAAATTTGAATTGAGCTATCATCCATACAAGCAAATGAGCTCAATTTTAAGCCCAAACCAAATGAGATTTGCCTTGTTCAATGTTAGAAGAACCAAAATTTAAATGTATTTTTCTTTGTTCAATTTTATTACACCAATCTCAAATTTTCTTTGCCTTGTTCAATTCTTTAAACCACTATATCAATTTTAAGCACATAATCGAGATATGAAATGTGATGTTTGAGCATGCATTGTCATTTTAAATCACCAAACCAAATGGATGATTTTTTTAGAATAAAAGGATAACCTTGGTTCCAAGCCATGTACTAAAAGAAAATTTAGTATTGAAAAGACCTAGAAATTAGTTTTGATAATTATAATTATTTCTCATATCAACATGTAGATTATTGTACTTATTCGATAGCTTGATCATCTGGTCTATGTATGCATTAAAGAGCCCCTCATATCTGAATTCTACTTCCAATCGATTAAGGACACTATGTGATATGGTTATTTGTTTTCTTCTATCTATCTCTCTATTCTTCATTGTTCTATCGGTAGTTGGACTCTGAATTTCTTATGCTTAGGAGGCCCACTACATTTTTTCATTACATCAAGTGCACATTTTCAACAATGAAAATGCGTCATTTTACAATAGAGAATGATATTTTAGATAGAAGAGAATGAAAATAAGTTTGTACTTTCGAAACAATCTTTTTTGATAAAATTATTATCACCTGCACTTTCACACAAAAAGAAAAGTTATATATATATATATATATATATATATATATATATATATATATATATATATATATATATATATATATATATATATATATATATTCTCATCAAAATTAAAATCAAAGAGTACAAACCCCCTATAGAATTTCAAGACCTTCCAAAAATGTAACTTTTTCAAAAAGAAATGTTGATTTGTGTCTAGAAATTTTTTTAATGATATCTCATAAAAATTTGAAAAAAAAATCATAAAAATCTAAAATTTAAACTGTAGCTTCCTTATGTCAAAACAAACTTGCAATAAACATTTCATAGCATAATTCTTTATTTTGTGCCCCAAGGACTCATTTTACTAGAACATACTAGTTTTAATAGATCTTTTTTTTTTTGTAAATATTTTTCAACAAAATTAAAATTATAGAGAATAGACCCCATTTATAATTTCAATACTTTTCCAAAAATGTAGATTTTTCAAAGAAATGAGCTAATTTGTGTCCAAGATTGATTTTTTATGAAATATCATTAAACATTTATTAAAAAAACAAATAAAATAAAAAATCTAAATATTGGACTATAGCCTCCTTATATCAATGCAAACCTAAATAAAAAAATCATATAAAAATTTGAAGCAGTTTGAAAGATATGACCAAATTTCACTTCTAGTTCACCATTTGTAATCTAATAAGATCATTAAAAACCTACAATAACATAGAAATCTCAACCAAAAATAGATAGTTAATGAAATTAATATTCCCAATAATCAAGAAAGGATGCAAGATAAACAATAAGCATAAAAAACAATACATAATGAAATCAATTCAAGAAACAAATGAATATGAAAACCATGTATTCCTTCCTTGGTGTTCTCCTTCTCATGCAATGTGGACTCTCAAAATTGAGCTCAAAATCATGTGAGCATAAGAATTCAAAGAAATTGTGGTGTTTGAAATATGATAATTTAGGATCTCTATTTATAAGATTTTAGGGGTTTCAACCAAGAATCTATGATTGAAGGGTTGATTGATTGTGATTGAGGAGTTTAACTCAGAGTGAGTGGGAGTTCAACTCTACTTGACTTCCTTGATTGGGGGATTGATTGATTTGTTAGCAAATAGATTGGAGAGATGACTTGAATGGACTAGTGAGATAATAGAATAGACTAGCGAATTAACAGATTGCATGGATGAGTCAACTGATATCATGGATTAGAAGACTGAATTGAGTGAATACTTTAACTGATTGTTAAGGGAGGAATTAACAATATCGATTGAATAGTTAGGAGAAAGAATTATGGAGTGAACTGAAAGTTAGTGTGAGTTAGTTTTGGAGGAATAAATCATGATTAAATAAATAAAACAATTATTTACTTGCACATGTCACAATTAATAAATAAATAAATAATATTTATTTATGAGAGAAGAATAATTAATTTAATTAAATAAACATAATTTATTTAATTGTGATAGGGACTTTGATTTAATTATTACATAAATACAATAACTAGAAAGATGAAAAATAAATTAAATATGATTGATTAATTAATTGAATAACATAAGGAATAATTAAATAATGTTTAATTATTTAATTACTTTATAGACAAATAATTAATGAAATAGTTGATTCAATAATTAATAATTAAGGAAATTAATTAAAACCACTTAATTAGTTTTTACTTTAGAATATGGTAGAATGACATAAATAATTAAATAATCAAAATTATTTAATAATTTAAGAGGAATATTATTGAAATTTTCACTTGCAGGCATAGGACATTTTTAGGTGTCTACACATACTAGGGTTTATTTCATTATGTATTTCAAATTCCGTTATGGGTGTGGGGAGTTTAACTTGATTTTATGGTTGGGTTCGCAAAGTTGGTGTCTTCTATTAATTTGAACAAAAGTCTTTGTTTAAGGTTGTAGACAACTAAATTCATCCTTTAACATTAATTTAATTTAATTTAATTAATGACTCCAAATAACATTATAGTTAAATTTTAATTAATTATATTTGTTAAATTCATCTATTTATTTAATTAAATAAATTCACTAATTATAGTATTTGAATTAAATTTAAATACTACCTTTCATAATGTATTAAATTAAATTTAATACATGTTCCTCCATAGTCCCCTTTTAAATAAATTTTTAATTTATTTAATTCCCTCACATTCTTTATTTCTACTAAGCCATGATTAAATTAAATTTTATTTAATTTAATCTTAAATCCAACCTAGATGTTATCCTACACACATCACTTTCTATCTAATAAACCTACTCACTAATTAACTAAGGTTAATTAGGCTAATTTTTTGGTTCCTACATCCATTAGTCCTAATTATTTTCTCACACAAGTGTGAGCAAATTTCTAAAAATTGTCTTTTCAAAAATTTCTAAAATTTGCATAAATAAGGCTTCTTACAATTTTGATGACACTTCTTACACCTTCCAAAATTATGAAAATAGACTTTTTCTTTTACACATCTCTTACACACACTTACACATGTACTTGAAGTACACATTGACCTCTCACATCCCAAGTTGCTCACACATGTGTGAGTAAGTCTTGAAATTTTCATGGCTTATGTGTCTCCTTGGTGGCACCTATGTGGATTCTACATAGATGCCACCTCACCCCAGCCCTCCAAAATCCTATAAATAGGACCCTTGTCTCAAGAAAAATCATTCATTTTGCATTAGAGTTATTATGCTAGTTTAGACTTAGAATTTCTTTCTTAGAAAATTTTCTAACCATTTGGTAGTTGTTAGAATGCATAGTAGAGTTTGATTTCATGCTTTACTTTGATTCTATTAGTAGCATTAGGCTTGCATGTCATTGAGCTTGGGATTTGCTTCCATAGCACCTTATTGAACTTTAATGACTTCTTATTGAATGCTTGAGGGTTTCTTCCATAGCTCCTCCTTGAGTAGGTCAATCTTTATTTTACCTTGCATTCATAGTGGGATCTATACTTGTGTTGGGAGAGCACACCCACAACACTATCTAAGAGCTTAAATCAAGCAAGGCTTGGGTGCACTTGCTTCTTGCTCATTGGAGGTTGTAGTGGAAGCCTTTTGTTTGGTTCTTGCAAGTTTATAAAATGTTAGATTAATGATTGAATATCTTGTTTATCGCTAACATTTGCATGTTTGAACTTTCTCCCGACAGGTTGGTTTGCATAATATACATTTTGGCACACCCGATGGGACCCACAATCTTATTTTCTAACTATTTTTATTGATCTTGTGAAGATTTCTCATGAATTTTCCAGACAGGCGTCTCCGCTCGACCAAAGGCATCTTTGTCTAGAAACAGGCATCTCTGCACACAGGCGTCTCTGTCTATAGACAAGTGTCTTCGCCTACAGACATGGGTCTCTGCTAGAAAAGAGTTTTTCTCTCATTTTAGTTTGTTTTAATCAGAAAAATTTGCATTTGGTAATCACATTAAGGCTAATGATCATTAGTAAAATACCTAACTGTATTTGCAAATGAAGAAAAATACATGAAACTAATAAAATCTTTTTTTTTGTGTAGATAGGTGTCTCTGCTAGAAAAGGGAGTTTTCTTTGTGTTGTCTTTACTAAGCAGATTAAGTAAAGTTTTCTGACATATTAAAGTTAAAAAATCATTGTGTCTTTTTCATAAGAAACCTTTTTATGCATTTGAAACTTAATGGGAGCATAAAACTTTAAAACATTGGTGGTTAATTTGTGTTTTTGTGCAGACAGGCGTCTCTACCTATACATAGGCGTCTCTTCCTAGAAACAGGTGTCTCTAAAAAATAGGTGTCTCTATCTATGCACATGTGTCTCTACCTGTAAACAGGCATCTCTACCTGTACATAGGCATCTCTATCTGATTTTAGCATGTTTTCATAATATCTTGCACTTTAATTTTGTTGATCTAAGTTTTTTGCAAGATACTAACATTTTGTGACTTCTAACAGTAATTTTGCAAAATGTTGACCAAGATTTGAACATTCTAAGACTACTAATTTTTTTGTTTTGCAGGACATTGTTAGAATACCAAACACATTAAACTACTTACCAAAGTTGTTTTGTAGGTTTCCAAGGAGATTCAATCAAACAATATTGTTTTTTCTTAATGATTTCTTAGGCACCTAGCATTAAATAGGAAGTTTATTTTTTTGATAATGATTCATTAGCTATGGGATTATGCTCTTTTCTCCAAATGAGAAAATCAGAAACTCAGAACCTTTTGAATTGTTGTCTTAAAGAAAATACTTGGAATTGAGCATTTATTTGGTTTTTTTGGGAGAAAACCTTGTTGGATAGGAGATTATGCTCTTTTCCCTATGAGGGAAAATCAAAAATCAAAAATTCTTCTTGGGGCCGATCCATGCATTTATTTTCAATCCTTTAGATGGGCCTATCGGCGAGGTAAAAAGCTCTCAGGAATGATCTAGAGAACAAGGTGTTTAGCCCACCACTCTAACTCACGTTAATAAAAAAACAAAATTTGGGGTTAAAACCTCAGAAGCTAGATGACATTTAAGCTTATAAATGGCTCTCACCTAACATTTAGTAGGGCCTCACAGTCTCAATCACATTTGCATGATACTTGTATCAAGGTGCTTTGTGGGACTATATGTCCTAGTCTCGCTTAAGCAGACACAAAGAGTGTGTTCAAACGAAGACCCTCACTAAAAGAAATTAGTTAGAAGACACCTAGTTCACCTCCAAAAGGTTGATAATCTACGTGTGAGGAGAATAGTAATCTCCCCAAGACACTCACCATATTGAGCCTCGTTCAACATTAACACTCTAATAATATGACATTATGGCTGGAGCCATTGCATGCTTGGTGATGGCCTTATTCTAAGGAGTTGTTGGGTGTGTTCCTAAGTTAGTGAGCAAAGGTTTTCATCTCATCCAACTTCCTTCTAGGGATAAAGAGTGTTCTTGTTACTTTCATTACAAAACAAACTCATACACTTGAATCCTGCAAGGTTTCTTTATCCCTTGCAGGACTATTTTTGACAAATGTTCTTGTAACCCAAATGTTTGAGGTATGCATGAAATTGGTTCTTGCCAAGAACATCCTTTGATCTATCAAGATATTGTCCTCAAGTCATGACTGATAGTGTTAGACATAAGAAAGCAAAACTCCTAGTTGTATGAGTCCATAGAGAGAAGAAAATCATTGATCAAAAGATTAAAGCCAACCAATCTTATTTGCAACCCATTCAAAATTTTCTAGAGGATATTGAGAAATCAGATAAAATCATCTACAACAACCAAGTTGCTAATTTTGTTGCCAAGAACAAAGTGAACATGGCCTTTGTCACTTGGGAATCCTACGACTAAGTACCTGTGACCTTCTTTCTTCATCCTTTTTAAGTCAGTCATCCCTTTCTCATCTTTTAAACACCCCTTTCTTCATCCACATTCCAAAAAATTAGGAACATCAATCAGTATCTTGTACTTTAAATCAAAATTAGATCAATCCATCTTTCACACCTTCATCAAGCCATAGGGTGAAAGAATCATTCCAATAGTGTCTCATAGAACTTAATTCCAAGGCAAACATTAATCCCTTACTACTTTAAGAACTGAGTCTTTCTCTAGTAGTCCTAATTCAGTCCTATTTTGTTTGGGGATCATTAGTCTATCACCCAAATAAAAGAAGACTTTAAATCAAAACCAATCTTATGTTTGCATAATCACAAGGTCTTGTTTCACCTAGGTTTTTTCCAAACCATTACATCCAATCAATCCTTGAGGCTTAGTTCCTCTTTAATCCAATCTCATCAATCAATCCAATCCTTAATCAATCTAATCAATCATCAAGACTTAATCATTAGTCCAAGTTTCTCCTAGTTCACCAAATCCTTTTCTTTAAAAACCTCATCGACTATTCACCCTTCTTTAATTCAACCATTCTAAGGTCACTCATGCATGGTACTTACCCAATCAAAAGAAAAGCTAAGACAAGAATATCTCACCATGGATAATGATTAGGAAATTGACTATCAAGAAGAATTTAATGATGAAGAAGAACCCCACATGGAATCTGACATAGTAATACCTGAAAGTTTCTGTGCCAATCCATGAGCTAAAGAATTCTTTGAGGATCCTAACAATTTAAGCTTATTGGAAGACCTAATCCAAGCCAAAAGTTCCAACATCTTCATGAATCTTATCCAAAGGGGTGTTACCCGCCCTGATAATTTTGATGAAACTTTTCTTGAGAACAACTTGATTTGAACCAACAAAAGCAAAGTAGTGCCCATAATGCCATCAACATCTGATAACACAACTCAACCTCCCCTGATACACTTGAATTAATCTGACAACTTTTAAACAAGCCTAACTCAAATAATGAGGTGAGTAATAATGGTTTAGGTGCGGGTTGTGCATATGAACAATAGCCAAGGTCCTTAGGACGATGCTCTACTTCTATCTTCTCAAAGCCTAGTGGAGTCCTAAAACATCAAAACTCCACACAAAAAAACAACACCAATCAAAGACATAACACCAATCTTCCCCCTCTGGGAGGACATAATGCATCATTAGGAGGAGGAACACATCAAACCCATATGATCATAACTAATCCTCCTAAATTAGTCCAACAAATTGATGAGCTCAAAGGCATGATGATGGATATGTAGAAAGGCAGGAAGAAGGAATTTTCTTTTGCATAAATATGTCCTTATCCTTTTGACAAATCAATCACTCTCCAACCATTCCCTACCA
Source organism: Chamaecyparis obtusa (assembly GCA_027943335.1). Lineage (NCBI taxonomy): Eukaryota > Viridiplantae > Streptophyta > Pinopsida > Cupressales > Cupressaceae > Chamaecyparis > Chamaecyparis obtusa. Next base: position 473,013 of record BSBK01000519.1, on the reverse strand, counting down.
ATTTTGAAATGCCAAAGTTTGATAAATACAAGGGAGACTCATGCCCTATGCAAAATGTCAAGGAATTTTATGTAGGGGCATAAGAAGTTTCCCACAATGATCGTCATTTCCTAAGACTTTTCACTAGGAGTCTTGGAGGACCAGCCTTAGAGTGGCTATTGAACCTTCCTCTAGGTTCCATCTCCACCTTCCATGATCTCACTAAAAAATTTGTTACACAATATTCCTATAACATGGAAAATCAAGCATCCCTCAGTGATTTGTGTAACATGAAAAAAAGAAATGGAGAAACCTTTGCCAATTTTCTCCAAAGGTGACAACATCTCACCAATCGCATGCCTTGGAAAATCCTAGATTCACATCTACTTGATATCTTTACTAAGAATCTGGTTAGAAAAAGGTCATTTCAGATGAATATGGCTACCCCAGATTCATTTGAGGAACTCATTAAAAAGGGGAAGTCTATTGAAGATGGAATTTTGATGAAAGGAGAAATTAAACACTATGACCCTAATTCATCTAACAATACTAATGATAAACCCAAGTTCTATTCTAAGAACAAAGGTGTTGTTAATGATGGAGTGACAAATGCTAAACACATCCAAATGTTCAAGCATCCACAATAGTAACCAAGGCAATTGCAAAAACAATGATTAGAAAAATCACAACAATAATCAAACCAATCCAAATAATCTAAGCAATCAGAATAATTCAAATAACTAGAGTCAAAATCAAGGATCTAGTTATTGTGGCTCTCTATTGTCATGATATAATGGAAACAACAACAACAAAAATCAAAAACAATGACGATGACAATTTACATAGCTAGCAGATTCTCTTTATGTGATCTTTCGATGTCTAGTTGATCAAGGGATGATGGTTTACCCTAACACCAAGCCTTTCAATGAAAATCAACCTAAACCCAACTGGTATAAGGATAATGAATACTATGATTATTATTGCATAAAAGGCCATGAGATTAAAAAATGCATGAAGTTTTGTCATTTTGTGCAAGATTTGATTGATGATGGTAAAATTGAAGTAGAAGGAAAAAATGCCTCTACTTCTAATGCCTAGCTAAAAATGTATTCTAAACCTTTTCTAGAACATAATCAAAACAACATATCCACGTCCAAAGGATTTTCTTAGGATTATTCAATGAATAAAATCTCAGAAGATGAGCACACTTGTGGAAAATTAGTTGAAAATGATGTATGTGGCTTTGACTCACTATGTGTCCATATTGAACAGTCTGAAACTCATGTAAATACCTTGACTTTAAAGAGTGTGGATTGCAATGTTACTACCCACCGCCCTCGTGTAACTGTACAAGCTGCTATCAATCCACCTATTATAGATCCACCTATAGCACCATCTACCTTGACATGACCTACATCACATTATGACTTGATTTCCCAACTGAAGAAGACCCCTACATAGATATCCATACTAGAGTTTTTACACACATCTCCCATTCACAAAGAGGTCCTTGAGAATTCCTTAACTGAATCTCATGTCCCAGAAAATATCAATGTCTCTTAATCACAAGAAATGATCAGAAATTTGGCTGCCCAACAACACCTGGTTTTCACTGACAAAGATTTTCATGGTCCTGACCCTCATCATAATAAACCCCTGCATATCCAAGTCACCATCCATAATACCTGAATTAAAAGAGTCCTTATAGATAATGGATCTGGTTTGAATCTTTGTACTTTAAGCATGATCTGCAATATTGGTCTTTCTAAGGATCTCATTGATGTAAATAAAAGAATAACAATAAAAGCATATGATGACAGAGAAACGGTGAGTAAAGGTATCATTGCACTCCCCTTAATAGTGGGCCTAAACCTTATTAAAACTATTTGTCAAGTGCTTGACTTGGATCTACCCTACAATATCCTTTTGGGTAGGCCATAGATACATGTTATCTCAGGTGTCCCATACACATTTCACCAGATTTTGAAATTCCCACATCATGGAGCTGAAATAACCATTCCTGGAGATAGTGAACCCTTTCAATATTGCAAGAGGTTGGAAGGAAAGAAATCAAACTAGTTCCCATTGAATGAATATGTTCATCTACTTTCACAAGATATTATCATCTAGCACACTTCTTCTAAAGAATAGTTGTCTAAGAAAGCCAAGGGAAAAGAAAAGGTTACCCAAGAAAATAATACTAAACTTGAAAAGAAAGTTAGGTGCACCGATCAAGGCCCGGGAGAATACAAGTTTGAAAATGCCATGTGCATTGGTCATTTCCCCCTCTCTCCCAAGTCTTTTGGAAAACCTTCACAACTCTTCCCTAAGGAAAATAAAGAAACTATGAAGTGTAAAAAGACTACATTTGAACATTGGGGATCTCTTTTAGATGAACATATGGAACATAATGTTCTTTCATGGCTTTTTGATGAAGAAGAAGATAAACCTACAAACATTCATTAAGGGAAGTATATAAAGGCCACACCCATTGTTGAAAGTATGGCATATCACAACATTGACCTTGGAGAAAATGAAATAGGAAGAAAAACTCTCATAAAAGAAACTAGATACCCCAGAGGAAGAGGACTAGGTTCCATAGAAACTGAGAAAACCTTTTCCAAGGACTATTGTTTGATTGAATCTGATTCAGACACCAAAGAAGAGTTCTTCAAAGTTTATTTCCAATACATTGAAGATGACCTTGATACCCATGTCCTCCATATCGACCAATCTAACCTTTCCTCAACTGATCTTCCCCTTACCAATCTTGAACTAATCAATTGGGACTAGCAAGATTCACCACCTGCCTTAGACATATGTGATTCAGACAAGGAAATTCTAGCACTTTTCAAACTAATAAATCTCCAAGACAATGAACATTAGATTTACTATAGCAAGAAAGCCTACTTCTGTAGCCAAGTGAACTCCCTTAGTTGTGAAAATGAAGAAAAAGAAAATTAAAAAAATGATAAAACATCCTTGGGTGAAAACCTTTCTGAGGCACCTTTGTATGGAGAAAAAGAAAAAATAAAGGATGCATCCTCTAGTGAAAACCTCTCTAAGGTGTTAGAGGAGGGGGAAGTTGAATTTCCATTCATGTCATTACCATCAGAGAAATCTTCTATCCTCATAGAAGAAATAATTGCAGTTAATCTGGGCATTGAAATAGATCCTAAGATCACCTATATTACGGCCTCTCTAGATGAGACAAAAGAAGAGTCCATGATTACATTCCTTAAGAAATCCCACATTAATTTTGGATGGATGTATAAGGATATGCCTGGACTTGATACTAACTTGGTTGTGCGTCATCTTGTTGTGGATCCTAAAATCAAAGCTGTCAAGAAAAAATTACACAAGATGCATCCACAAGTAGCACTCCTGGTTAAAGTTGAATTACAAAAAATGCTATATATAGAATTCATCAGGCTCATAGACTATCCTAAATGGGTCTCTAACATTGTACCAGTAGGTAAACCCTCTAGGGGCATCTAGATTTGTACTGATTTTAGAGATATTAATCTCGCCTACCCTAAGGATGATTTTCCACTTCCAAACATTGACATGATAGTGGATTTGACTACTAGGCACAAGATGTTGTCCCTCATGGATGATTTTTCTGGATATAATTAGATTCACATAGTAGTGGAAGACCAACATAAAATTTCATTCAATACACCATGGGGTACATTTTGTTATCAGGTCATGCCCTTTGGTCTCAAGAATGAAGGTGCCACATACCAGAGAGCCATGATGACCATATTTCATTACCTTCTTCATGTGATCATGGAAGATTATGTGGATGATATCTTAGGAAAATCCAAGACATGAGAATCACACATTTCTATTCTCACCACCATCTTTAATAGATTGGAAAATTATAAGGTCTGATTGAATCCCAAGAAATGTGTCTTTGGTGTGCAAGAAAGTAAGCTCTTATGCTACATTCTATCTCACAGAGGAATAGAAGTGGATCCTAAGAAGGTGAAAGCCATTTTGGAGATGCCACCTCCAAAAACTTTGAAACAATTAAGGAGCTTGCAAGGAAGACTTCAATCCATCTAGAGGTTTGTGTCGCAACTAGCAAACAAGGTGCATCCTTTCTCTCACCTACTAAGAAAGGATATTAAATTCATTTGGGACTACTGGTGTCAAAAGGATTTTGAACAGTTCAAGGTATATCTAGCTAATCCACTAGTGTTGGTCCCACCTATTCTAGGAAGACCTTTGATTCTCTACATCTCCGCAGCTACAATAGCATTGGGTGCTCTCCTAGCACAGTTCTATGACAATGGAAAAGAGTGTGCAATATATTATCTTAGCAAGACTTTAGTGGGTTATGAACTTAACTATACAACTATTAAGAGAGCTTTCCTAGCTATAGTCTTTTGTATGTAGAAGCTACATCATTACATGATTAATCACAAAGTATAGTTGATAGAAAATATTGACCCAAATAAGTACTTGTTATCTAAAGCTGCCCTGATAGGTTGCATGGAAAAATGGGTCATGATCCTTAGTAAATTTGATATTGTGTATATAGAATGTAAAGCCATCAAGGGATAAGAAATAGCATATCAACTTGTAGAGGCTCCCATTCCTGGAGATCATCCTATTGTCATAGACTTTCTTGATGAAACTACCATGACTATCATTCCCAACATTCAGTGGAAGCTTCATTTTGATGGATCTTTCACCCAGAAAGGATCAGGGGTAGGAATTCTATTTGTGACACCTCAAGGGGATTTTATCCCTAAATCTTACAAAATGACATTTGCTTGCATAAACAACATAGCAGAATATGAGGCCTTGGTCACAGGACTTTGTCAAGTTGTCAGATGGAAGATCACAAGTTTGCATGTTTTTGGTGACTCCCAATTAGTTATCAAACAAGTCAATGATGAATTTCACACAAAGGATGATAATTTGCATCCTTACTAACTCATGGTCGAAGATCTCAAACAAAATTTTGCAAGCATTATTTTCCATCAAATCCCAAGAGAAAACAATAAAGCAACAGATGCCATGGCTACTATTGCTTCACTAATATCTGTGCCAAAAATAAGAACATAGTGTGAATTTCTTGTTGATAATCTTATGGTCCCTGCCTATGACCAGCTAGATTATAAGATGGTGTGTGAAATTTTTGGTTCTGAATCACCTTGATATCAGGAAATCCTTTCCTATCTTCATAATAAAACAATTCCCCTCACTCTTACGCCTAACGAACAAAAAAAATTTGTTTGTCACACTTCTTGTTACACAATCCTTGGAGACACTCTTTTTCGTAAACAATTTGATGGAACTCTTCTTCGATGTCTGAATTCAGAGGAAGCACACACAGACTTGGAAGAGGTGCATCAAGGAATCTGTGGAACCCATTCTAGTGGTCTCAGTTTAGCAAAGAATTTGCTTTGCACTGGATACTATTGGCTGACAATGGAGCGGGATGCCTATCATTATGTGAAGAAATGTGTTCCTTGTCAGCAGCATGGTGATTGGATACATGATCATGTGTGTGAATTTTGTACCTAACTATAGACACAACACTTCAGTAAAACATTAGAGGTTAGCAAAAATTGAAATTTGGAAGTAATTGAAACTATGCTAACTAGGTGATTTACTGCCTTCTAGTAGGTGCGAGTATGATGTTCTCATATTGGAATTGAGATCAGTGACAATGCAACACCTAAACGAAGGATTTGAATGCAAAGAATTGACAAACTATATGAATGCAGATTTAATCTATATTTTTGTATTTTCTATGCAATAAAAATGAGAAACTATATGAATCTAAGCTAGAATATATGAAAACTGATATGATATGCAATTAATCTAAGAATTGATATGCTAAATGATATGAATGTTCAAAAACAATGAAAATCTAACAACAACTTTGATTCACAAAGATGGATTATTTGAACACCAATTCGCCAACGTGAGGATGCAATTTTGTGGATCCTTTTAGAAGCGCTGAAGCCTTCATTTTATAGAAATCTAGGGCTTTGGAGGTGCATGAGAAAAGCCATAAATCACTCTTAATGAACTCAGGTTGATTTTTGAGTCAACAAGAAATCAGAGAAGATTAACTCACATAATCATGCAAAATCATGCAAGAACAACTTTTTAACTCAAATAAGAAGTTTAGATCAGCTTTTGAACTCAAAATAGAATGTTGAGTTTCCAAAAGTTAACAACTTGCATTGATTTCCTGATTTTGAGTTTAACTTCTTTTTGAATGTGCACAATTAATTAAATAAATAAAGTGATTTATCCTCAACTTAACTGATTTTTGAAATTAAAACAATTGATTTATGGGTTAATTAATTATTAAATCAAACTTTATTCAAAAACTATATTATTAAAAACTGACAATTGACATTAATTAATTAAATAAGAATTTAATCAATTAGTCATGAGATTTTTAGATTTATTGTCAAAATAAAATAATATAATTTAGGAATAATTAGAATTAAATTTAATTAAATAATTGAGTGGCAGTATTAAATCTGATTAATTAAATATTTAGAATATTCAATTAACTTGAACCCCAGACAGTAGGAGATTTATTGATTCGGCTAGTCAAACTGGTTAGTTAATACCCAGCTCAGCCAAGGCAGTGGGAGCTCCTATCCCCATCTCTGTTCCTGAGTTCCATACCCCTTTCACCTGTCCCTCCTCCCCGATTGATAATGAACTAGTTGGGGAGGGTTCAAGTGTTTCCATCCATTCAATACGGGGATTAACCACTTCAAACTTTAGAATAAATAGGATTTATCACCAAATAATTATTAAATTAAAGATAATTAGGATAAATAGGAATATTACTAGGAATATTCCCCGATGCAGAATTTAGGATAAAATCAATTAGGATTCAATAATGTGCAAATGTGCCTTTGGTTAGGACTTTGATGTCGATTTTGTTCAATTTTGAAGATGTAGGAGGTTAATGAACCTATAGCTCATTTTTGGGGTATTACAGATCCCACTCAATCCCTCCAACCCACCATCACACCTTGGCCTTTCTACCACTAGGGTTATCATCTTATAGGCTAGATATTTCCAAACTCTGCCGGTGGTCACAAGTATGTCCTAGCCACCATCAAATACTTTACCAAATGGGTCGAAGAAATCCCCCTCAACTAAACAACTGGTAAGAAAATTTCCAAGTTTATCCTAAATTATATCATTTTCCGCTATGGCATCCCCAAAGATCTCCATACTAATAATGGAATGACCTTCAAGAATTAGGATGTCTCTGACCTTTGCAAGAAATTTGGCATTACCCAGTATTGTTCATCCAAGTACTTTCCGTAGGGAAACGGTCAAGCTAAGGCTACAAATAAAACTATATTAAAAATCCTCAAAAAGACTGTTGATGACAATGGTTGTGATTGGCACTTGCAACTCAATCATGTCCTCTGGGCCTACCACACCTCCATTTGTACTCCCACTGGTGCCACTCCATTATCCCTTGTCTATGGTTCTGAGGCTATCTTACCCATTGAAATTGAGCTCCATTCCCTCTAGATTTCTCTCAAGAACCAGATGTCCAAAGAAGAATATAGGGTTTCTCACTTGCAAGAGCTGCAACTCCTCGATGATAGATGCCTCAATACCCTTAACCACCTCTGTGTGTATCAAAATTTCTTGTGCTTACATTTTAACAAGAAGAAAAAACCTCATGAGTTTGATGAAGGTGATTTGGTCCTACAACAAAACATGAAGAATCTCAAAAAGTGAGAAAAGAAAGGGAAGTTTGAACCTAATCGGTTGGGCCCATTTGTTATTACTGCTGAATTCAATTCTGGAGCATATAAAATTGCAACACCTGAGGAAGATCCACTCCTTGATCCTATAAATATTCTACATTTGAAGCACTTTTATGCATAGCTCAACATTCAGTTCTTGTACAGTGTTATTCAACAAAAATTCCTAAAAATTAGAAAAGATCCTAAAAAGAAAAAAAATTCCTAAGGAAATCCTAAACATGAGAAAAGAAGAAAATCCTAAAAAGAAGATAATGGTCCTGAAAAAATCATTGTTTGGTAAACACTTGGTAAACGGGCACCTTACAAAAAAAAAAAAAAAAGAATTCATCCAATAGTGAAAACTTGGAAAACAACCACTCTGGGCAAGCATTATGGTGAAAACCTATTTCAGGCACCATGATAGCAGATTTGGATCCATTGTCTTCTCATCTACTATACATATCCATCCTCATCCTAGTCCTAGTTTTCGGTCATCGCTTCCTACATTATCGTAAAGATCCAATCGCACTTCCCAACAAGTGGAGCTTAACACCATCACATTGAACTTTTCCCAAATATAGTGATCACAAAAGTGCTTATCAAAATCAACATCAAAATCAAATCTCTGAGTTATTATTCCTTTCACCTCTATTGCCAGTGAATATCCATTTCAGTCAATCAATTTTTGCCCTACAGGATGCGTCCTTCCTCAGTCGGCTCATATCAATCTCGTCAATCCTATCCCATTCATGGAAAAAACTATGGACTGAAAGATAACTTGGTCAAGAGGCCTTCTTTGTTGATTTTATCTTTTTGTATCAATAGATCTTACTCATGATTACCTCAATCTTCCATATCTTGGTATATTGTGACTAGTAAAATTTGATGCAAGTGTCAGTTGTGGTATGATCTATTTGTGGATACTTAAGGAGCATTCTTTTTGGTTTCCTAGTTATGATTATGTGTATCTTAATGGAGGAAATAGGTTAGCATACTTATGTCCCTTAAAAGACCTAAGTGTGCCCATACCTCTCCAATAAGTATATGTCACAGGTTCCATCATAGTCAGGAAATCTACATCTTTGTTTCTAGAACTATCTGAGAGTCTAGTCCACATAATAGAACAATGTCATTTGTGATTTTATCACACATGATGCATACCCCCTATTGCAATATTAAACTAGGGTGTTCTCTCCAGCATAAACACAAGTGATCCCACTAAATCATGTAGTCAGGTTGCATTATAGCTCAAATTTATTTTAGTTTGTTTCTTGTCTGCATTTTTGTTTGAGACAAGGGTCTTGTTTATTCATCACCCCCTCCCTCTTCTTTAGTGGTTCAGTTGATCCTATTGGTTATATCGGATACACAAAATAAAAAAATATAATAATAAAGTGACACTAGCTCCTTCCATTGCATTCTACCTCATATAGTTAAGTTCATTTAGCTACCATTGCATGTCAAATATATCTCATTAATCATTAATCATTAAATACACATTGCATGTCAAATATATCTCATTAATCATTACTCATTAAATACACATTGCATGTCAAATATATCTCATTAATTATTTCTCATTAAATACACAGTGCATGTCAAATATATATCATTAATCATTACTCATTAAATACATATTGCATGTCAAATATATTTATTTAACCATTAATCATTACCTATGCATTGCACATTCATAACCATCACATATGCATAATAAAACATTAATTCATATCTACATAATCCATCAGATAAACTCATGAAATTGCACCACAAATATATATATATATATATATATATATATATATATATATATATATATATATATATATATATACCATAACATCATGGTACATCAAATTGATATAGCAGGCACCTCAGTGCTGCTATACATATGCATCTCATCTAAAAATCCACAAAATATGTATCCTTTATAATCAACTAGATCTCATGACCACTGGAAGATATCCCTGTCATCCTGACCTCATGGAGTAGATCTCTCTGCTCCTCTACCACTATCACCTCCTGTCATCTTGTCCCTCGGTGGCCTAATTACTGATCCTGATGACACCCCTTGAGTCCTCTATGATATCCCTCACTTTGAATAAGGGGCCTATCTCTTCTTCAGAGGTACAACTTGGTGATAGAGGCCCATATAATAGGCTGCCTCTCTCCCCATCCTTAGTGCATCTCATTGTGCATCAAACATGGCTATCAATAACTTCCCTACACCTACCATTGTCATTCCCTATCTCACTAACTCCTGCTCCCCTTAGTATATCTCTACCCATCTCTACCACATGTCCTTGTCCTCTATTAGTCACTGGGTGCGAATGTCTATCTGTCTCTACATCTCCTTTATCTAGCCCAACAATCAGGCTACCTCCCCTGCCATTCTCTCTGTACCCATGTCATCTCCTATCTTGGTAATCTCTCTTATACCCACTTGACCCCATAGTATGACCAAATCCCATCACATAGTCTCTATCTGAGCCTCTCTCTCTCTCTCTCTCTCTCTCTCTCTCTCTCTCTCTCTCTCTCTCTCTCTCTCTCTCTCTCTCTCTCTCTCTATCTATCTATCTATCTCTCTCTACCACCCTGGCTTCCTCTGCCCTAGCTACTCTATCCCTCTCTACTACCACCAAAGCCTCTAATCATGTCACCTCAACCTATTGAATGACTACCTGCTCCTAATCACCCTATCTCTCATCTCCTCTTGATCCTCCTAGCCCATCTCATCATCCTCTGGTAATGACTTGTAGGCTTCCTCCTCTCGCCCCCTCTACACTGCCTGTACTGGGCCACCTACAATAGATCTCTGCACTATCCCTATCTGCCACTCTTTCACCTACCTATGTTCCCCCCACCTGACTCCCAACACTATTTTTGGTCTCTCCTCCTCATCCTCCTCCTCAAACATTATCTTTGACTCTATCTACTCTATGGCCTCTCCTCCTCGCTCTGTCAGCCTCACTAGCCTACGCCTCTTCCACCAGGTGGGATACTTAGCTATCACCCCTGCATCTGCCACCTGTCCCTAGGCTGATGTCCATGGTACTAGTTTCATCCATCTCAAACTACTCTTGGAATTCCAAAGATGTACTTTGATGCCCCATACTAACCCAATCTCCCTCAAGACAATCAGATACAGGTAACTATCTGGAACTATACCCTGCCTCATGCTAAACAGTCTTCATACTCATGATGGCATGTATCTCACTATCTGAAATATCATCCTCCCAATCAACCAACAATTTGTCTAGATGTATCATAAATACTCTACATCCAGAGCACCATCATCTCTCTCTACTTGCTCATCCTAGTACCCCCATGCCTCACAACCTCTATATGGTGTCCACTCGAACCATATCAGCTCATCCAATATCCTTTGCCAGGTCTCTACAAATCTCACATCCCCATATGATAAGGGTGATTGGTACCAACACACAAATGGCTCATATCATTGTCATCGACCCCCCCTGTAGTGGTCATACCACTACAATATGCTCCCATGCCCAGACTAGTAGCAGTGTAACTCTGGATCCCATCATCCACTAAGTACGATATGCGCACATATGTAGGTCATAATATACCTATGCTAAAATCATATATCCCCAGTAATACTATGTACCATCTTCCTCCAGCATCTGGCTCACTAATCTCACCTCTCCAATCAGAAAACCATGCCCTAAGTGATTTGACATCAACCTCCCTCCTACCAATTTGACTAAATACAGTGCTAGCCGGGGCAATCCTACCTCCATCCCCCTCACCATAACATCCACTGAAAATTAATCAATAACTGGTCTACCCAGCATCTGAAACTCTCCTCCATAAACTACTTTTCTCTCTCCAACTGATACTCAGCCATCTCCCCCCGAATCGGTATCCCCAAAATCCTCCATATGCCTAGCAACATCATTGTTGCCTCCTCGATCAGCAAATGGAAACTCAATGTATTTGAGTGTCATCTCTCGATCAATGTTGTCATTAGCACATTATGCACTCTTAGGTGTAGCCACTCATGCACATGCTATAGGCTGCATATGGTCACCTATCCCTACTATACCTCAGTCATCTCCTATTGGAGCATCATCATGTCTAGTCATCATTGTTTCAAGCAAATCTAGTAATCTAGCTCCTGCATCCAATTACCCGACACCCTTTATTAGTCTTAGTCATCACTAATTTTACCCTATCTCTACCCTCACATTACTTCCCCCTATCCCCATGTCTTCTTTTCCCCTGTTCAACCCCTCCCCTTGGTAGTGGAGTTGCTCATTTTAAATCGAGCAACTCCCCCTCTTCCACAACCTAGTCATTTGTCATAGGACACATGACACCAGGCACACCTCCTCCACCTCCCACTAGGTGGAGCCATCATCCATGGATGGGAAGCTATGCCCCCACCGATGGCACACCCTTTGGTGGGTGCTAGCCCAAACAAGAGTGGAGCCAACCTTTTGTAGATAGGAAACACTACCTTGCCCTTGGATGGGCAGAGCCACCCATCTACCGATGGGTGGGACTACCTACCTTTGGGCGGACAGAGCCGCTCATTGACTGATGGGCAACAACACTCATCCAAAGTGTGGGCGGAGCTACCCATCTTCTAATGGGGATGTCATGCCACAGGGTAGGGGGCGGAGCCGTCCGTCAGGTCCGCCCTGCCTGTCCCTGAGAGACATCACCATTTCCCACTTCCTATAATTTTCCAAAAAATTAAAAAATGACAATAAACACAAATTATTAAAATTAACAACAACATATTTGTGCACTCATTGGCTCCCTCCTATCGGCTGCTTGTCGGTAGACATGCACCCACTCACCCAGCTACATCCTATCCTGTTGTCCTACCATTTTCTCTTCTCCTCTCCTCTTTTTTCTTCTTCTTAGGGGTAAAAATGAATCATTTTCCCCCATTTTTCCCTTTTATAAGGGGTCTCTTTTTTCAAAAAAGGGAGAGGGTCTTTTTTTTTCTTTTTTTCCCTCTCATAAGTCACGCAAAGTCTTTTTTTTTCCTTCCTTTCATGAAAATTGACCAAAATTTTTATTTTTTGGCCTATTTTCCCGAGTGGGCACATCCTCCTACTAAATTTTCCTCAGGGGCATCTATATTTTTTTTCTTTGACGCGATGCAATTTTTGACACTGCATCAAAGAGGGGCAAAATGTAGACACCTAAATTCATCCTTTAACATTAATTTAATTTACTTAATTAATGACTCCAAATAACATTATAGTTAAATTTTAATTAATTATATTTGTTAAATTCATCTATTTATTTAATTAAATAAATTCACTAATTATAGTATTATAATTAAATTTAAATACTAAATTTCATAATGTATTAAATTTAATTTAATATATGTTCCTCCATAGTCCCCTTTTAAATAAATTTTTAATTTATTTAATTTCCTCACATTCTTTATTTCTACTAAGCCATGATTAAATTAAATTTTATTTAATTTAATCTTAAATCCAACCTAGATGCTATTCTACACACATCACTTTCTATCTAATAAACTTACTCACTAATTAACTAAGGTTAATTAGGCTAATTTTTTGATTCCTACATCCATTAGTCCTAATTATTTGCTCACACATGTGTGAGCAAATTTCTAAAAATTGTCTTTTCAAAAATTGCTAAAATTTGCATAAATGAGGCTTCTTACAATTTTGATGACACTTCTTACACCTTCCAAAATTGTGAAAATAGACTTTTTCTCTTACACGTCTCTTACATACACTTACACATGTACTTGAAGTACACATTGACCTCTCACATCCCAAGTTGCTCACACATGTGTGAGCAAGTCTTGGACTTTTCATAGCTTATGTATCTCCTTTGTGGCACCTATGTGGATTCCACATAGATGCCACCTCACCCCAGCCCTCCAAAATCCTATAAATAGGACCCTTGTCTCAAGAAAAAAATTTCATTTTGCATTAGAGTTATTATGCTAGTTTAGACTTAGAATTGTTTTCTTAGAATTTTCACTAATTATTTGGTAGTTCTTAGAATGCATAATAGAGTTTTATTTCATGCTTTACTTTGATTTTATTAGTAGCATTAGGCTTGCATGTCATTGAGCTTGAGAGTTGCTTCCATAGAACCTTCTTGAGCTCCAATGACTTTTTATTGAATGCTTGAGAGTTGCTTCCATAGCTCCTCCTTGAGTAGTTCAATCTTGATTTTACCTTGCATTCATAGTGGGATCTATACTTGTGTTGAGAGAGCACACCCACAACACTATCTAAGAGCTTAAATCAAGCAAGACTTGGGTGCACTTTCTTCTTTCTCATCGAAGGTTATGGTGGAAGCTTTTTGTTTGTGTTAGAGATTTTTCTTGTTAGGAACAAACTTGGTATATATGTAAGCTTGGTTCTCAGATTATGAACTCTCAAGTTTATAAAGATAAAGTCTAATTGATGAGGATTGGATAAGCTCCTCCTTCTTCTTCGAGCTCCACAAGACTTAGGCGGGTATTGCCTAAATAGTTTACTATGTTTCAAGTAAAATTCAAATGGTGGATTAGGTTCCTCACTGCTATGCTACTACACTTCAAATTACTTCAATAAAACATCACTCTACAAACAACTGATAATATTCTAATACAGAGTATGACAAGGGAAACTATGAAAGTAATAACATATAACAATGGCATAAGGATGTTCATCCTTCTTTTTTTCCCGAGTTTAACTCAAGGAAGGCTAACCTCTTTGATTCTCTCTTGAAGGAATCAGTAATGTGAACTATATTATTCAAATACAGTCCTTTCAAAATATGTATGATCTTAGTAACAGAATGTGTTGGAGTGATATGTTTTATGTTTAATCACTGAAAGATAACTGCATGGCAAATATTTAACCAGTGCCTAATCCTTGGGTAAATAGTTGTTTTGAATGTAAATCCACAAGAAAATTTCAAATAGAATACAATAAAATGCCTTGCAAGCTACATGTAGTTTGAATAGAATGCCTTACAATCTACCCTCTCACTTCTATATTGCTATTATCAAAATCCTAAGAATTATATTTTCCCTTTGAAATTATTTATGAAACTTTTAATCCTTTCCTTGAAAGAAATTCATAAATAATTAGACTAGTTGCCTTGCAACTGGTATGTTTTTCTATGCCTTACAAATAAAATCATACAAGAGTAATACATAAAAGTAAAGAGACAATAACAAAATATGAGAGAAACTGCACTGTATTTTATTGAAAATAATCCTATTTCAATACATACAAAATTTGAAGCTTGGAAGCTTAGACACAGAAATAAGATGTTTGCTTTGTAGAAATTGTATTCAACATTCATCATCAAAAAAGAGGTTACAATTGCTATTTATAGCTAAAACCATCTTGGAATCCTTAATGACTAAGGATACAACAAGCTTTGGATGGTTTAGCCCTAAACCTAAAATAGAAAGGACAAAATATATTGAGGCCCTTCAGGCGATGGGAAGATAAAAACTCTCGATGACTCACTGATATCTAATCTTCTTCATTTGATAACTGACACCTTTGTCTACAAATATTCTTGATAACTTCACTGAGTTATTGCAAGATATGGTGACCACCATTTTAGGCTAACTTACACCATTCTTTATAAATATTCATCATCCCTGTGCTCATAGGTCAGGTGTTAGGTACTAGGTGTCTTCTTTATTCTTCATCAATTATATCGAGGTCAACTACTACAGGTTTCTTCTTTTTGGGCTTCATGAGAGCATCCCATACAACTACCTCTTCCTCTGTAGGCCATTGGAATTCCTAAATTCTTTGCAACTATACCTTCTATCTCTCCCACCTGGCATCAACAATCTTCTTGACATTTGTAATAAACTTTATGAAATCCATTTCATCTTTAAAAGCTTCATCAAGAATAACATTAAAGCAATCCATATCTATTACATTAATGTCATTAATAAAGGTCTTTTTTTTTAGGTAGCAAGATATCAAATTCTGATCTTCATTTATCTAAGTCCTTTATTGAGCCATTTTCTTCCTTGATTTGTGGGATGAACCTGTTGAAATTAGGTCCAAAAATAACTACCCTCACTTCCACTTGATTTTCTTTACCTTTAAATAAAGAAAAATTTATTCTAATCTGCTCAATTTCTTCCCCTACTTGCAAAACTATATTTGGAAGATCTGTTCTAAGGGGTTGCACTACTACCAATCTTTCAAACAAAGAAGTCCTTGCTGACCAAGTCCCAAAATATGTATTCAAAATAGAAACAAAATTATTTACTTCAACTTGTAACCTAGGCAGTTTAGTGTATGCAGTATAAATTGCATCTACTTTTTCTTTCAGAATATTAATTTTGTGTTGCAAGATTTTTAACAAAGCCTCTAGTGCTACCTTGTTCTATTCTTCATTTACCTACTCTGTAGCTTCATCAACTTCTTCTACTGTACTCTGAGTCTCTTCTTGTGTAGGATATTCAGGTGGTGGAGGGGAAATTACAAGCATGTTTACTATCTGTAAAGTTAAGTCTTCCACCGTCTTCTCCAATGCCTTTTATTTTATTATGTGTAATTCCATGTCCTTGACTAGAGCACTGTAATCTTCAAACAAGCCTTTAAACCTATCTAACAACTACTTTGATTTATCTTCATTTAAACTGGCAAAATGAGTAAGCACTTGTGAAATTTCAAGGTCATCAGTGTTATGAATTGACCATACAATTTTATCTCCCTCCATCTTCTCTTGTACATTAAAAAGAGAAGGCTTCTGATCCTTTGGATATAAACTCCACATTGTCAGTGCTTGGTTTTTTGGGCTATACCCAAATCCTTTTATCATATCCCCAACTTGGGTCTCTAAAGACAGATTGATATCCAATTGCCTTCTTATTTGATCTATTATGAAAGTAGAAGCAAGGTCCCAACCAGGTACAAGTAGCATATTACTTGCCTTTACTAACCTTCTGGCATCTTTAGGGATGATTGTTTTAGATTATGGATCATAATCCTTCAAATCTTGTAAAGATTCATTTGACACTTGGCCTTCTTCTATTATTTGAACACTTGAAGCTACTTGTTGTTGTTTATGCCATAGAAGGAATTTCTTGAATTCATCAGTTTGAATAAAATTATCATCTTTCAAAAAGGATTCCTGATGAAGTAACCTCTCATCTTGGTAGAGAGCTAGTGGCAATTCAACTTCTTCCATAATTTATTTATGTTTCCTCTTTTCTTCTCTGATTCTTTTTCTCAGCTGGTGGTCATAAACCCTAGTACCAATAATCAAAGCTTCCACTTGATCTCTCTTCTTCTCAATTGTCCTTTTTTGAGAAGGATCTCCTTTCTATACCTTTTATCTTTTGGGAGAAGGCTCACTTGTTTCCTCAGTACTTGGAACCTCTATTAGGTCTCCAATCACATTTTCATCTACTACTTTCTTAGTAGTAGGTGGTTGTTCTATAGAAAGAAGGCTATGTACTGAATATCCTCCAGCACTATCTTCTTCATATTCTGATGAAGAATGCTTTTCTTTTTCTCTCTCCTTATCATCAATTTTTCCCTCTAGTGAATTGACCAATGCACTATAGTTGGCCATCATTTGTTCCAACCTCTGTAAGTAAGGCAATGTAGGAAAGAAACCTCCAAAAGGAATTCCCTTTTTCTTCAACTTTTTCTCCAATGACAACAAATCTTGAAATTTTTGTGCTCTCCTTTGTATCTCATCTTCTTCCAAGATGTTTCTTATGAGATCCTCTTCTAGAAAAGGCTCATGTCTATTATTAATGGGGATGATTGGTGTATAAAATTTTCTTGCAATTACAATGAAATCCTCACTATCCACATACCTATATAAGGAAGCACTCATTCTAAAGTGGCCTAACCAATCATTTACCAGATTCAAAGCATTCTTTCCAATTGTAAAATTGCAAACTTTGAAGTGTCTTGGGGTAAAGGTACCCTTCCTGTGTGGGGCCAAATGCTTTGTCTGTCAACATGAGCTACTAGATAAATTCTAATACTGCAATTCTAGGTGGCACATAAAAGGGAAGAATGTGAGGTGGCTAAGGGCACCCATAAACTCTAATCATTGCAAATTATTTTTCATAATAGAAATCACCCCAATTGTGATTTCCTATCCATTTGTCAACAAATTGACATGGCCTTAATAACTATAAATTGGAAGCTTGGACAAGTTTACTCCTAAATTGAACATAATTGGTTGCACCATCCAATTCTTAAATGCATAGAAATCATTCTCCCTTGAAGTAAAATTCCATACCCTTAACCAAAACTGGACTAGGTTAGGCTGACCATTCCACATAATCCTAGGTTGGAGATATTGTAAATCCATGATCTGATAATTGTGAAACAAAATGAGATTCATTAACAAAGAATAATGCATAAACCTAGGGGATGGCTCCTTCTTTTTAATTGACTCAAAACCCTCATGCATTTTATTTATAACATACCCTATGTAGTCATAACCTATACTCACATAAGTACTCTACATGTCCAGTACCATCATTAGAATATCTAAAGAAATTCTATCAATGCCACCATCTACTCCCAATACTCTCCACAATCCATAAGCAATGTACTTGATGTAGAAACTCAAGTATTTATAGAAATATGGGGCAGTGCCAGGTACTACTGCAATATAATTCTTGTTGGCTTTAGGGACATGATTTTTAATTTCCCTTGAAACTAGGGTTAATTCCCTAACATATATGTTTTCTTGGGCCTACAAGTTTATGTCAGTTTCCATTGGGACATATATATTGAAATCTCTCATAAAGGAGTTCCTGTCTAATGTCACCAAGGTTGAGCCATCATCTTTTCTAATTATCTTAGATAGAGGATCATATCTATTTGCCAACTCCAATAGTAGGTCTATATCCAGGAAAACATCTGGTACAATTAACCTAGCTAACCTTGAGGTCCAAGGGTTTGAAACTGGCACCGGGCTTTCATAATTCTTAGAGAAATATCTAAATAAACACATACCAAACACATCATGTGTATTTGCATCTCTACAAAATTCTACGTCATTAGTAAAAAAAATTTCACTAACCTTTTTGTTCTGTGTGGACCCAGGCAATAAGGTGATGAATTCATCTGAATAGCTTTCTTTTCCTTTCATATCACCTTTATCTTTTCCTCCCTTACTAGTAGAAGATCCACTCATTGTTGGTCGCCTCATGTTGATCAATTGGTAGAAACCCTTCCTAAATTTCTGAACTCTTGAAATCTATGAACACTAAAAACTTAGAAAATCATGTAATTCTCTTGCTCTGGTCCTCTTGAATGCTTGGTGAATTGAAAATGAATAATGATTATCTGTATTTATTCTAAGGAATTGAATGCATCAGTTCATTTGAGACAAAAGATCTATAATTCATGTCACTTTGGTCATTACTTGGCATGCTCTGGATTTAATTTACTAGTTGTGAGCTCAGAAAATGATAGACCATCAAATTTTGAGTTCTGGCGACCTAGCGACTACATAGCTCCTCATAGTCGTTGAAAGACTTGGCACTTTTTATTATTTTTCAGAGATCAAATGACTAAAGAGAATTTATTAGTTGTTGAATTTTTTATCCTTTTGAAAATTTATCTCGAGACCTGGTGACTGAAGAAAGAATCATACTTGCTGAATGTTTTAACTCTCCATGATTTTATTGAGTGATTCAGTGATTACTGTTAGATCTTAATATGACAATATCCTTTAAGTCTCTTAAAACTTTAATCTTTGTATTCAGAGACTCAACAACTATAGTCCATCTCCTTGTCACTGGAAGATTTAGCTTTTACTGATTCCATCTCGAAACCACATGACTACCATTAGATCTTAATCTGATGGCTCACATTAAGTCTCTTATAACTTTACTTTCTTACCATAATCATTGAGAGACTTAGCGACTATAGAGAGTCTCTTAATTGCCAAATATTTGTTGAATTTTTAAAATTTTCTAGAGATCATGCAACTTAGCTTATCTAGAGACCTAGTGACTGGAGGCAGTCTCTTGATCGCTGAAATTTTAATCAAATCTTTACTTTATCTAGCAACTTCATGCCAGCCACAAGATCTTGATCTAGCGGTGCTCTTTATCTGAAATAAGACCTTTGATATTTTAAAGATATAGGATTAAACACTGACCACATGATCTTGATCTAATGGTATTTTCTTAATTTCTGAAGTTTTAGAGTGATATCACATTTTTCAAGTGACTAAGAGACAGCTATAAGATGTTTGTTTTGAAAGGAGACAATCAACGGTAGTCGCACAATCTCCCAATCTTAACCTTGACTTTGACTTTCTCAGGAGATCTAGCGACTGCAAGAATATGACACCGCTTTATTTCATCTAGAGACTTGATGACTATAGTCATCTCATAGTCACTGAAAGATTTATTATTTTACTATTTTATCTAGAGATTGCCTAATTGAGGGTACATTGAATCTAGAGACTAGGCAACTATAGTTGATTTGAAACATTTTTCATTGTAGTCATTGAATCTCATAAAGCACTTCAACCTATTTGGAGACCTCTCAACTAAAGGCATCCGCTAAGTCACTTATAGTAAGAGAATATTCCTATGACTTAAGGAGATTGAGTGACTGAAGGGTTTCAGGATGTCACTAAATAAAAAGGAATATACTAGATTTCTTAGGAGACTAAGTGACCAACGTGAAACAATAAAAGGCACATGCAGAAAGATCTTTAATTGATTTCCAAAAAGTAATGTCAAATTAGAATTCAACTAGGTATATCTAGGGTTTTTTGGATTTTCAAGCACATTTTGACCTAGCACATAGGGTTTTTAACACTTTGATCAGATTTTAAGCTTGGGGGATGGAATTATGCAGGAGATTTTCAACAAAATTAAGACAGAAATTGGCAAAGAGCAAGGAAAACCTTCAAGGAATCAAAATTTGATTGGCAAATTTTAGAACTAAGAATACTACCAACAGTTTGGTTCTTGCAAGTTTATAAAATATTAGATTAATGTTTGAATATCTTGTTTATCACTAACATTTTCATGTTTGAACTTTCTCCCAACATGTTGGTTTTCATCATATACAAATGTTTATCTTCTCTTCAAAAATACACTTCTAATAGATTACTAAGAGAGGGTGAATTAGTAATCAATGATTCTTTAAACTTTAAAAACTTTAACTCTAACTCAACTCAGTAAGATAAACTTCAGTAGTAACCGATAACAATAGTAAATTAACTTTTTCAATCAAAAACTTTAAATAAGAATAAAATAACATGCACAATAAACATTCAACACATTTGACACCAATATTTAATGTGGAAACCCAATTTGGTAAAAAAAAACTTGGTGAACTATCACCCATTAATCAAAATAATCTTTTGAAGTATGCTCGGTTAAGAGCCAATCTTCTTAAAGATTACAATGCACATTGTTAAATGTGACCTTGTTAGGGGATTTTCCTGAGATATGTTAGGATCATTACCTTTTTAGGAGTATCTTGGCTAAATGGCTTTGTACACTCTTTTAGAATGTCACCTCTCTCAAGGATTTACAATAAGACTATTAAGTCCACTCGGTTAAGAAATTTCCCTGCTACAAATGTTAATAAGCAATAGTATAAAATTTGATTTGTAAATATACAACTACCTCTTACTTAATCAGATCTCTTGTTCTCTCTTTGTCTTCACTTCATTTCTTCACCATTCACTAGCCTCAACACTTCGTCAATCTCTTCTGTAGACTCATATTTCCACATTTTTCTTGTTCATTGCATCGCTCAGCAACACATCAACACTTTAACTAGCTAGCTTATTTTTATTCAATTTCATCATTTATATAGACTTTGTTTTGCCTCTTAATATGCTTGATTATTTTTTCCTCTATTTATTTTCTAGACTATCAAATCATCCTCTTGAATTGATTCAATGAACTTGGCACTCGATAAAACTTGTTATCATCATCTTGAAACTTAAACTTTTCTTGGAACTTGTACCTTCACTTTTTGTCACTTAAATATTTACCATAGATCATCACCTTGAAATTTTTTTATAATAGATCTCTTTAACTAACTCTTCCTCATCCTTAGAATCGTCCAGATCATGGTGGCTCTTCATTAAATGACATTTTGATCATTGTATTTAATTTTTGTTCTGTGCTTGGTGCCCTTCCTTTTCCTTCAACCAAATTTTTTTTGCTTCTCTCAATATCTAAATCGTTGCACTTGGTGTCTTGGCTTCCTTTATCTTTACCAAAAATTACTTTCCTTTTACCGAAAGACTTCTTCTTTCTTGGTAACTAAATTTTTTTCTTTTCCTTATCAAATTTCAAACCTTTCTCACTTGTCCAATCTCCTTTACCGACTTGATATGATCAAATGTAAAGTAGAAAAAAACTAAATTATTATTACCTTATCATTGTCTAATCTATATTAGCTTCCCAATTAAGTTCTTCAACTTCACTAACTCCTTCACAAATTTTCACTTTCTCTTTTTCCTTAACTCACTCAGCTTATATCATACTCCTAATGATATGGAAACTCAATATAAATCAAAAATCAATTTAGTGGCATCAATGAAAAAATAACAACTGGTCTAATTCTCTACAATTGAGTATACCTTTGATCTTGATCTTCATCATCATCATGATCAGTTGGAGTTAACAATATCCCTCATTTGCATTGATGGCAACACTATCAATTGATGATGGAAATACTCTGATATCTCTGTTATGTTCTTTCTATAGTTCTATGTTTTTCAATGTTCTCAATCAATGTGTTATGTCCTTTTCTCCCTCCAAACTTTATCATTTGTATTTTCCCTCTTAGCTATTTATTCTTAATTTTTTACTTTCTTTTCTTTTGATCATCAATTCTCCATCTTCTCACTTTTTGTGTTCATCAATAATATTTATTTCTCTGTTATCATCAATTGCTTATTCTCCCTCTTTGACCCTTGAATAGATATTCTAATGAATCCTTGAATTTATGTAGCATGCATCTTTCTTTAGTGAATATTGGATAGAGGAAGGACCCCTAATTTACCTCTGAGATACTGAAAAGAATCCTTTGTTATTGGTTTAGTGAATATATCTACTATCTTCTCCTTTGAATTCATATACTCCAATATCACATGCTTGTCTTGAACTTGTTCTCTCAAGTAATGACATTTTATAGAAATGTGCTTGGCCTTGGAATGCATCACTAGGTTCTTTGATATGTTGATAGCACTTTTATTATCATAGTAAATAATAACTAGATCATTAATTTCCTCTTTGATATGTTGATAGCACTTGTATTATCACATTAAATAATAACTAGATTAGTAATCTTCTCTTTGATATGTTGATAACACTTGTATTATCACAATAAATAATAACTAGATCAGTAATCTCCTCTTTGATATGTTGACAACACTTGTATTATCACAGTAAATAATAACTAGATCAGTAATCTCCTCTTGCATACCTTCAAGTAGTTGTTTGATCCATACAATGTTTTCACAATTCATAGATCCTTCTACATACTCTACCTTGGTTGTAGATTGTGATATACAACTATGTTTCTTACTTGTCCTTGTCACTAATCTTTCTCCTAAAGAGAAAGCTCCTCCACTTGTACTTTTCTTATCATCAATGTTTCTAGACCAATCAACATTAGTGTAAACCTTCAAATAAAAATCTCCTCCTTTCTTGTATAGTAGACCAAAGTCTTCAGTACCTTTCAGATATCTAAATATTCTTTTGACTATAGACATGTGTGATTCTTTTGGATTGGTATAAAATATTGAAATAATTCCTTTTGCATGAGAAATATTAGGTCTTCTATTTACAACATATTGTAGCTTATCAATCATTGATCAATAGAGTGTCTCATTCACTTCCTTTGGCTCATCTAGTTTTGATGATTTGCAACCAGTAGCCATCGG
This sequence comes from Chamaecyparis obtusa, assembly GCA_027943335.1. Lineage (NCBI taxonomy): Eukaryota > Viridiplantae > Streptophyta > Pinopsida > Cupressales > Cupressaceae > Chamaecyparis > Chamaecyparis obtusa. Next base: position 449,389 of record BSBK01000519.1, on the reverse strand, counting down.
TGTTCCAATTAGTCTTGAATCTTCCATACCAAATGTATTTAGGATCTCCTTGATGTTTTTTGTCTATGTGATGTAGATCCCATCTTTGAAATGTTGAATTTGTAGTCCAATAAAGAATTTTATTTCTCCTATCATGGACATCTCAAATTCCTTTTGCATCTCCTTAGGAAAAGATCTACACAATGAGTTATTTCCTCCAAAAATAATTTCATCAAAAAATATTTTAGAAATTAAAATCCCATCATTAATATCACATTTCAAATACACATTACTTTTGTCACTTTTTCTTTGAAACCCAATCTTGATTAAATATTAATGTAACATTTCATACCATGATCAGGGTTCTTTTTTTAAACCATATAGTGCCTTGTGCAATTTACATACCATGTCCTTGTTAGTATTCTCAACAAATCCTTTTGGTTGTTCAACATATACTTTTTCTTCAAGAATACCATTAAGAAATGGAGACTTAACATCTATTTTATAAACTTTAAATCCTTTATAAGCTACATATTCTAGTAGAATTATAACTCCTAATCTAGCAATAGGTGCAAAAGTCTCACCATAATTAATACCATCTTCTTGTGCATACCCTTTGCAAACTAGTCTAGCTTTGTTTCTGATCACATCTCCATATTCATTCAGTTTATTTCTAAAAATTGAATTCGTACCAATAAGATTTTTATCTTTAGGCTTCAATACCAAAGTCCATGTGTTTTTCTTTTCAATTTGATCTATCTCTTCTTTCATAGCTTTAACCCAATATTCATTATCCAATGCATCTTTTACTATTCTTGGCTCAAATTCATAAATTAAACATGTATTATCTCATAGCTTACTTCTTGTCATAACTCTAGCAATCCTATCTCTAATAATCTTTCTCAGTGGATGATGTCTTCTCACATACTTGGCCAGGACAGGCTCAATAGGCTGTGGAAGTTGTTCATTTTTAGCATTCGATGGTGGCTCTCTTTGTTTAGCTTCCTCCTAAGTTTGTACTATAGGTAAGGTATCAAGAACTTCAGGTTGAACATATACAAATCTTTGATAGTCCTCAAGTTCCTTTTTGTTGTCTTCATAATTTTTCTCTGCAAATTCATCAATCCTTACATTTTTACTTTCTACAATTTTGTTAGTAGATTTATTTAAGCACTTTTAATCATTTTTCTTTCTAGAATATCCTAAGAATATTCCTTCATCACCTTTATGATCAAACTTTCCATATCTAGAATCCTTTAGAATGTAACATCTACTTCCAAATATTTTCAAATAACTTACATTCAGTTTGTGACCATACCATATTTCATATGGATTCTTGTCTATACCTTTCTTCAGTTGTACTAGATTTATTGTATAAGTTGTAGTCCTGACTACTTCTCACCAAAATGTTTGAGATAGACCCTTCTCAATCATCAATGTCCTTGCACAATTAATAATGGATCTATTTCTTCTCTCTATTATACCATTTTGTTGTAGTGTCCTCGGTGAAGATATTTGTCTTTTTTATTCCATGTTCATTGTAGAAAAGTGTAAACTCATCAGATGTAAACTCACCTCCTCTATCAGAACTCAGACACTTCAATTTTCTACTAGTCTCCTTTTCAAATCTTGCCTTTTACCACTTAAAAGTTTGAAAATCTTTAGATTTATCCTTCAAAAACATGGAAGACATCATTCTTGAATAATCATCAACAAATAAATAGAAAAAATCTATCACCATAATAACTTTGTGTTCTCATAGGTCCACATAGGTTAGTGTTCAATAACTCCAAAACTCCTTGTGTAGTGTAACATTTTATTGTAAAACTTGACTTTTTCATCTTACCAACTTGACATCCTTTGCATATGACATTATCAGGTTTGTCCAGACTTGGTAGACCTTTTACTCTATTATTTTTTCTCACCTTAATTAAGTTTTGAAAATTCACATGTTGGAATCTCTTATGCCATAACCATACATCCTCAAATTTAGCAAATAAACAACTCTTTGTAGTAGTATCAAGGTAGAATAAGTTACCTATTGACTATTCACGAATGGAAATCATACCTCTATTCTAATAAAATACCCATACCTTTCCATTCTAAAATTCCATTCGGTGACCTATGTTGTTCAGTAGTGCCACACTCAATAGATTATACTTTAGTCCTTCAACCCAATAAACATCATCACATTGTGTATTATCCAACATAATTATAGAACCTTTATCTTTCACAGGATATGAAGTTGTTGGACTTATTGGCATGTGATGTTTTGGAGCATTAGGAATCACTTGAGGGTTCTTATTTATAGAAACACTCATGATGGAGTGATCGCATGTTGTGGAGATTTCCACTGGAGTCACCTTCATGAAAATGACTAAGTCCAGAATCAGGATAACAGGGTACAGTGCCACAGTTTGGGTCAGTGATGAAGATATATGAGGTATTATGGCTTGCAAAGTTAACTAGAGGTATGTTGGGATATACACATGCTTTAGTTAAGATTGCATAAGTTTTGGTTATCAGATCTGTGAGATATAGTGTTCGAAAGGTATGCGAAGATAGTAAAACAGTGTAACACGGTATATGAACAGTTGCAAAGATTAAGGAACGTAAAATGAATATGGTAACATGCTAAGAAAATTGAATCCATAAATAACTTTTGCATGAGTTATTTTTATGTTTCGCACGATAATTGTGAAGCTGACTAGAAGGATGATTTTGTATAAGTATGGAGTGTTTTTATAAAAGAAAAGCATGGTATGATTATGATGATGGAGAAAGTTTTTGAATAGAGGAGAAGAGATTAGTAAGAGGCCAAGCTATAAATAGAACTATCTAAGAAAGATAAGTGCTTGTATTGTTCCCCTTTTTGAGAACTCTTTTGAGACAAATATTGAATGTAAGAGAAGTGTGCTCACCACCTTTAATGATGTGTTTTGTATACCCCTAACATGGTTTTGTATTCCTCTAACAAGGAAATGTACTATGTAACAATCAACTCCTAATAGGGATATTATATTTTAGTGCATATTTGTGGGTACCATCCTCATCGGGGTTTTCCCTTTGGCCATGGTTTCCTTGAGAATAAATCATGGTGTAATGAATGTGTTATGCTTATATGATCTTTTCATTTCTATATTACTTTGGATTGTTTATAATTGTTTAAAGTTGAAAAGATCAAAGTTCTATAATACTGATTCACCCCCCCTCTCGGTATTACCTAATCCTAAAAATTGGTATCAGAGCTATTGGCCCTTGGAGAGAAATCCTAACAGCTTAAGGGATATCAAGATGGATTCAGCAGACATGCAAGAGAACTTTGAGGCTGCACTTGAAGATCTGGATAAGATGAAAGCTGAGAATGGTGAACTAAAATTTAAATTAAGAAGAGTAGAAGGTTTCATGAGGAAACTAAAAGAATAGCTTGAGATTTCAAAGAGTTAGAGGCAAGATCTTATGGAGAAGATCAATGAAGATTCAAAAAATGACACATCAGACAACATAAAGAAGCTGGAGAAAGAGAAAGAACAAATCAATCTTATGATGATTAAAGAAATTTAGCATGAAAAGAATGAAAGAAACAAAGTTGAAGAATCACTAAAAGTGTCTAGCAAGAAGTTAAGCGAAATGAAAATTGAACTTGACCAATACAAAGATAAATATTAGGAATTGAAAAAATATAATCAGATCATTAAAGGTGAACTCACTCAAGAAAAACTACATATTGATAAGCTACACATTAGTAGTGACAATATTGATGAACAAAGAGAAAGATAAAAGCCTAAAGGAGATATGTCTGGATTTGGATTCAATGAAGTAGAAAGTTCAAAAACCTAGGAAGAATCAAATGAAGCCAAGAATGAGGAAAGACCTATTTCTAAAGAGAGACCTACCAATGAAGAATCTAGAGAACAATTCAGACCCTTTAGAGGTAGATATTTCAGATGCAAAAAAGTTAGACACATGAAAAGAGATTGTAGAAGTAAAGGTAACTCTAAGCCCTTTACTAGTTACTATTTTAATTGTTATGAATATGGACACAAGAAGACCTAGTGAACCAAGAGGACCACCTCCTGTGGTTATAAGGAAAAATTTTGGTGATAGTGGTAAGAGTTTTGATGAGTGCATAGAAGATTTTGGGAGTCATTTCAAGAAATCAGAGAGAAAGGAGGATGACCAAATATGGAAGGTGAAAGTTTTAAAAAAAGTAGTGGTTCAAGGAGAGATAGTAGATGATACCATGTCTTCGCATGATGAGTTCTTTGAGGCATCAACCTAAATGGCCACATGGCCTTATGGGCTACATTGGATGTAGTAAACATAAATTATACAACCCCTGTATATGTGGAGTAAGCTCATGTGAGCTTAGGAAAGATGTGTACAGATGTTGTGGAGTCTGTGGTTGTGAGCGCAGCACTTGGAGATTCATTTTTTGTGTTCATGATTTTTGTATCGACTGGACGACATGTGAAGTTGAGCTAACTATATTTATTACACACACTCAGCTTTCAATGGATAAAAGGACTTAAAGGATATCAAATCTACACCATTTTTTTTATCAATGACTAGGGAGAGAAAAAATCTAAAAGCAAAGCGGTGATCTAGCAAAGAGATTTCATGTTCGCATGAAGAAAAACATCGATTCAAGCGTGTTAAGGTATTTAGACCTAATCTTTTTGATAATTCATGGATACACCATTAGTTTATGATGTTTTAGACATGCCTAGGTATAAGTTCAAGAGGTGCCCATACAAATCCTGTGAGGATGATCCAGAGGGAGTGTTTTCACAAACCCTCGTAGGTGTGTTGCACATAGAAGACATTAGGGCTTACGTACACTGCAAATATGAAATCATTGGTGAGGTTAACATCTTTAGTGAATTGAATAGTATGATTGAAGCTTATGGATCTATGGTAGAATAATTTAAGCACCTAAAGGATCAATCAATCCTTAAGTTAACCTGACTCATGGAATTCATGGAAGTTGAATGGTTTAAGATCATTCTTAGCAAAGTTCATGACCAATTTATGTGGATAGGTGAACAACCTGTTAAGATATGTGCACAATTGATACATGAGATCATAGGCCTTGATAATGAAGGAGCCATACCTATATAAGAAAAGAACCTAAGAAATCTAGCTGAAACCCTAACATATTCAAAGTGGGACAAGAGGGAAATGATAGTAAATGATATTTATTTGTAAGATGTCAAATTGGTAGCAATGTTGCTAGCCTACAAGTTTTTTTATAGTAGCAAACCTAATTCGGTATCTATTGGAGTCATCATGATGGCATACAGAATGGTAAAAGAGAACAAGAAGTATAATCTTTGTGAAATTCTAGCTCAACAGTTTATTGAGAATGTGAAATCCATAAAGAAGGATAAATCCAAGGCATTTAGGTTTGGTTCATTGTTGATTCACATGTAAATTCATATTATTCACAACTTTCTTGGCATGCATCCTAGAGCATGGAAATTCAATGAACCCACTGGACTTCAAATATCAGAATACTATAGAAGACAGAAGAAAGACTGGGTAGATGGAGAGTTGTTTGGCATGATCAAGATACTGCAGAGATAGATGAAAGAAAGGTACAAAATCCCTGAGAGTTTAGTAGAAAAGTATGAGGAAACTATCTGTTTCATGGTTGAAATTGATTGTGTCTTCTTTGAGGTAGTTGAGCCTAGAACTAAATGGTCCTATCCTATGGGATATGAGGTAATTACTAAAGTGCTAACTATGCAAGTGGAGCATGTACTAGCAGTAGAAAAGGACCCTACCCAAGAAAGATGGGGAACATATAAGGAGAATTATGAGAAATTCATAGAAGAGAAAGAAAAGGTAACAAGAAAAAGGAAAGTCATCAATATTGTTGAAGACATCAGCTCAATGGTGGGTATCACAAAAGCACAGTTAATAGATATCAAAAATAAGATGGAGGCATCCTCTAGCACTGCCACCGATGCATATGTTCCTTTAAAGATAGAAAAGATAGTAGCCCCTACTATTGATATTATTGATTTGTCAGCCTCTCAAGAGGAAGAAACATAAGATGTGGTTCTTGTAGTTATTCCTAGAAGATCCACAAGAACAAGAAAACAAGATAGTCCCAAAGAAAAAGAGACAAAGATGAAGAGGAAGAAGAAGGAAGAAAAGGAGGTTGAGAAACAGGAAGAGAAAAAAGTCCAAAAGAATCCACAAACCTTGTGGAAATTGGATCTTAAGTCATTACAAAAAATATTTTATCAAAGATAGAAATCTAATATCAGTAAATAGATACTATGAAAGATATAACCCTAAGGACCAAGTAGTCATTGAGGACACTATCATTGAGCATCTACTAGTTTTTAAAAAGAATTTATTGGAGGTTGAAGCAAGTGTCCCCAAAGACCTATACAATAAACTAGAAATCAGGAAACAATTAGCACATTCAGAGGATGAGAACATAAGAAACAAAATAATTGATGATACGTTGCTAGTTGTGTCAATTCAGGAAAAAGAAAGAATCTTAAATGCACTAAAACCCCTAGTACGAACAAAGACCAGATTAGTCAAGATTATGGCTCGAAAGTATGATGAGGTGATTGAGGACATCCAAAAGGCATTATACCAAGTTCTAATGCAAGACATGCATAAGAAGGTTTCACCTCCCAAGGCTTCTAAACCTATATTTTTGGGTTTAGGAGAGAGTTCCAAGACAAAAAATGAAAGTGCTCAAGTTAGCGTGCAACTAGATTTCTTTGTCACTAGTGTGCCTATTAGCCTTCACACTTCATAGGATATAAATGATCCATTTTTGGATAATGTGGATAGTGCGATGGAGGTTGAAGATCAGGAGAAAATGGAGTAAGGGAAATTAGAAGAGAAACAAGAAGAAAAAGAACAGAGGAAGGAAATAAAGTAGGAAGAAAAGGAAGAAGATCAGCTAACATCAAAAAAATTTGTTGAAGTCAGTATGGATACATCTTTATTGTTGGCAAGTATGACCAAGCTAGTCAACTCTAATGTGGACAACATGGATGAAGATGAGCTGATGAGACTATCATTTTTTGCCTTCGCCAAAGCTAAGGAGAGATCAGTTCAGAAAGGAGACAAAAGAGAAAAGGTAATGGTTAGGGATGTAGAAATAGTGAACAAGCTACTCCCCTCACCAATTAGCTTCAAAGACAAGGATGAAGCTAAGAATCTTGGTATAGTGTCTAACATCTTTGACAACCATTTTGACTCATTGCTAAAAACAATAGAGGAAAAGGCTGAAAAGAACTTCTTAGAGAAGAAGCTGAGAGAAGTTTGTAAGTCCATCTCATGGGACTTAAACATTCTTAAGGATACCACTCTTAAGGCTAAGAGTTGTGTAGCACAAGGTAGGAAAATTTACAACTATTGCATAAATCCCTGCAGAAACTTAAGGAACATTGAGGAGATCATAGCCAAAGATAGGGCTAACCTTGACAGTCTAATGGATAGTTGTGAATCATCTTCACAAACTATGGGAGAAATAGATAAGGAATCATCCAGAATATTGGACAAAATAGGACTAATGGAAATGGAGAAAGGGAGAGTTACAGATAGATTTGGCTTATTAAGAAGCCTATTGACTCCGAAGCTCACAATGTTGGATACTCATCTCTCAAAGATGATAAAAGTTGAAGGCTAAATGTCTATACCTAATCTTAATGATCTTAAAGTAGCAAAGACAATGTCATATGCACTAAATGGATTAATCCAAGTTAGTGAACTATTGATAAGTTCATGGATTGAAGAAGTTAAGACCTTGGAAAACTCTTTCCAAGATATCTTAAATCTAGTGAGTAAGCACTGAATCTTTTGTGCTTAAGTTTTACAATTTTGTATATAAATTTTCCATTGATGTCAAAGGGGGAGGAAGAACAAGGAAAAATGAGGAAGACAAAGAAATATGTAGAGAAGAAAATAAAAGAAAAATAGAAAAGAAAAAAAATAAAAGAAGAGAGTTGCATTGTGACACTTAGTCATTTTTCTAAGTGTTTCCATCAATGCCAAAGGGAGAAATTGTTGACATGTGACTTTTTAAAGCACTAGGAATCACTTGAGGGTTGTCATTTATGGAAACACTCATGATGGAGTGATCGCATGTTGTGAAGATTTCCACTAGAGTCACAGTCATGAAAATGACTAAGTCCAAAATCAGGATAACAGAGTACAGTGCCACAGTTTGGGTCAATGATGAATATATATAAGGTATTATGGCTTGCAAAGTTAATTGGAGGTATTTTAGGATGTAAAAATGCTTTAGTTAAGATCACATAAGTTTTGGTTATCAGCTATGTGAGATATAGTGTTTGGAAGGTATGCGAAGATAGTAAAATAGTGTAAAAAGGTATATGAATAGTTGCAAAGATTAAGGAAGGTAAAGTGAATATGGTAATGTTATAAGATAGGTTAATACATTATCTTTCCAACTCTTTGGTATTATAAGAACATCGACTCCATAAATAACATTTCCATGAGTTATTATTATGTTTTGCATGATAATTGTGAAGCCGACTGGAAGGCTGATTTTGTATAAGTATGGAGTGTTTTTGTAAAAGAAAAGCATGGTATGATTATGATGATGGAGAAATTTTTCAAATAGAAGAGAAAATATTAGATGTGAGATCAGTAAGAGGCTGAGATATAACTAGAACTATCTAAGCATGATAAGTGCTTGTATTGTTCCCCTTTTTGAGAACTCTTTTGAGATAAATATTGATTGTAAGAGCAGTGTGATCACCACCTTTAACCAGGTGTTTTGTATACCCCTAACAGGGTTTTGTATTCCTCTAACAAGGACATGTACTATGTAATTAGCTCCTAATAGGGCTAGATCTCCTAACAGGGTTATTATATTTTATTGCATATTTGTGGGTACCATCCCCACCGAGGTTTTCCCTTTGGCCAAGCTTTCCTTGAGAACAAATCATGGTGTAATGAATGTGTTATGCTTATATGTTATTTTCATTTCTACATTACTTTGGATTGTTTATAATTGTTTAAAGTTGAAAAGATCAAAGTTCTGTAATACTGATTCACCCCCCTCTCAGTATTACCTAATCCTAATAGGACTAAGTATGGAAAGTTGAGTACTAAGAAGGGAGGGGTGATTCAGTACTTCAAAACACTTTTAACTAACTTTATAACTATTTACCAAATTCATATCTTTGCATGAATCTCATAAACATATAAAGCATTAACATGAAAAATCAAACTCATAACACCTTCGTTTTGGTATCACAAAAATCCTTGTTAGAGGATAAAAACTGTGGTGGGGCTGACACCCACAAAACTTCACTTCTATTGTAAAAATTTTTCTCGGTTAGAGATACACTACTATCTATTTATGATAGCTTATGATATTAAGAGTATTAACCCTATTAGGAGTCTAAACACCAGTTAAGTCTACCTTTCTGAATCATTTTACAATTCTAATATAAGAATTGTACCATGTTAAAAGATTTACAATGTAAGACCTGTTAGGATCTACTTGGTTAGGAGACTTTACAATTCTAATTAAAAGCATAATTAGTAAAAAATATTTTTTAAGTACTTGCACCAATCATATGCATATCAGACCCATTATTCTCATTAATTGATTTCCTCATACTGTTCTTTACTCAATATTAATTTTGTAGTTAGTAGATTCAACTTTGATCAGAATTGCACTCTTCTCTTTAATGCTCTGTAACTCAGTGGTTTCTCTTCTCATCACCTTCATTCTTGCAATATCTCTATAACATCCACACATATTCTCTTCACATGCACACTCTACCTCATTATTGAGCTTCTCACTTAGATTCATTATATACTCAATTCTAGAAGCAGTGAAAATGTTCTTGAATCATCTCCTTAAGCGATGTTAGCATTGGTTACTTCTCCAATGTATATTCATATTTAATTATCATTGGTGAATCTCACCTTGTAATCATGCATAATAATTATGTTTAAATGTCCAAAGCTCTATCTAATAAAATCATCAAGCTTTGTAAACCGCTTTATGCTCAGTGTCTAGATTCAATGTATCTGTAGATTCTCCTTATGTCGATTTGTCATGCTCAGTAATATATTTTTCTATTTCTTGGTAACTGTCTCTTCTATCAATTTTGTGTACGATGTATCTCAATAAAACTTGGTGCTTGATGCTCGATTCTTCCTTTCTCAGTGTCCAAACTTCCTTCGCCTTTACCGAAAACTTCCTTTCCTTTATTTCCTTTTACCAAATATCTTGTTTCTCTTACCGGATTGTATTTCCTTTAATACCAAATAAATTTGAAAATCATTAAGAATTTATCATATCTAGTGACAAAAAAATAACTCTTAGGAGTATCAATCTCCCCCTTTTGCATTAGTTTGGTATCTTTGTTAAAAACCTTCAAAGTCATCAAAATTTTGTCCTTAACAAAATTGTTCATATATACATATCTCGGTAAACTTATTACTCCCTTTGTAGTAATAATAGTTATATCAATATTTATTCACCATCTTTGATTTCTTATGTAATATCTTTCCCTCCTATATCTCTTTGTATCTATTTTCCACCTTTTATCTATATTTCCCTTTTTTAACAAAAATGCCAAAATAACAACTTCCTGTTTGTTTGGTGGAGGGATCTTAGCAAAAATAGACTTATACTTATCTTGTTCATCCTTTAGTGATGCCTTCCAAGACTCCGTTATTGTCTACAACATTATTATTTTCTCACTAATATGATCTTTTTAACTAACCATGTTTTCCATTCCACTAGCATCTAGTGTGCTTACTAGATCTTTTTCCTTTTGTAAATTTTTTTGTAATGATTCAATATGGGGTATCAAAAATGTTTGCAGTTCTAGTAGATCCATTATGATCTTATTATCCTCCTTTCTCAATTCATATTGTACTCCCATTAAGTGCCTCAACTTTTGATAGTATACTTGGAAATAATTAGGCTCAGTTGAGACCTTGGTTAACTGCTCAGTCATTTCCTTTTCAACATTATCATCTTTGTCTTTGATGTCCTTGGTGAAATTTGAAATCAAGAAAATATGTTGAAACAATAAAAGAATGTTTTTTAACTCTTTCTCCACTTCAAAAACCAACTCAGATAGTGTTACCTTGTCTAGTGCAACTGATTGAAGTTCTTCAATGACTTTATGCTCCATCTTCTTTCTATGGACTGACATTAAATACTTTGTGGTCTCAATACCAAGTTTGTTAATTTGACTCACATGTTAGATATTGCTAATGCATTGGGGAGATTTTTGGATACATTTAATATGTTTAATCACTATGTTGAGTGATGTTGGAATTACTGTTGTTTTCATTCATGTTTTGTCACTAATGTCAACATATATTTCTATGAAGAGAACATGTTGGTTAATATAGCGTACAAATACTGAATGGATGTTTCAGAATGTGCGAAGTCAATTGTGTATATAGGAAGGTGTTGTGATCTTATATCTAAGATCGCATGATATAATATTACATATTGGTTGAGTTACAAAAGATTTGGTGAAGACTAGTTACTGGACAATGATAGTGGAAGCTGACAGAGTAAGTCTCTGAGTTTTGGGTATATCTTACAGAAGATGAGGATTCATTATATTTGATCTTAAGGGATGATAGATAGGGTATTGAAGAATATCTGTTGATCTTAGCAAGGTATGGAAAGAAGGATGATGTCATTTGTGGTGTGTGTTCTGGAGATGACCTATTTGGAAGTCGACTTCAAAATTATAGCGTGTATCACGAATGGTGAGTATGGATTATGGATGTCAGTCCTTAATTATTGAATTATAATTGTTGTATACTTGTCTTAGATACTATGGGTATCTTAGCAATGAGTTATGTAATCATTTGTATATTAGGAAAGCCTAATTGGCCAACCTAATCATTTATTTTGTAATAGGGTATATGTGAGATATTTTCTTTTGAAAAGATATGGAAGAATGTATGTGATCTAAAAAAGGATTTTGGAAGCTATGATCTTGTTTCTGCTAGATGTAGAGAAGAGGATAAATTATATACTTCATTGGAACTAATCAAACACACACAATTGTTATCGGATAGTTCAAGATTATGTGTTTCTTTACATACACTTGTGTTGCGAATAGTGAGTTCTAAAGGTGAACATAACCTTCTTTGGGTAGTGAGCCTACCTTATTTTTCTTGACTCCAAACAGGGTTTGTCCTCTTACAAGGACTGTGTACTGTAATATTTTAATCAGCTCCTAATAGGGCTAGATCTTCTAACAAGGATACTATACTCTCAGTAGATCATTAGTGGGTGTTAATTTGTTGGAAACTACAATTAAAGCAATTTTTGTATTGTCATTGATGTCAAACCTTAACTGGTAATACTGTTGCTATCTAAGAAAGTACTATATCTATTTGATTGTTGAGAAGGGGATAGGCAAGGTTAGTAACAATAGCACCTAAGGAAAGGTTGAGTTATCTTGATACTTCAATGAGTACTTGATTATATGGCACAATGATAAGACAATGTATTGTTTATCTAAGTAAGAATGAAGACTAAACTGGTAGGCTTAACCAAGAAAAAGTGAAGAAATCTAGTTTAAGCTGAGTGATGTTAGTGTCGACCGAGCTAGTATATGCTGAGTAAAATTAGTGTTGACCAAACATCAGTTAATTGCCAAGGAAATAGTTTTTGTGGTGATTGAGCTTTCTAATGAAGACTGAGGAGTTGAACATTGTATTGACTGAGCGTCAGTAATTTACATTTGAGGAAGAATTCAGATCTCCAGCCGACATAGTTGAATTCTTGGATTATGTAAAATGTGTTGACTTTATTTATTGATTGTATGGAAGCATTTAATACACTATAAAACATTTTATTGTAAATCTATTAAGAGATTTGAGATATTTCTAGAAGGATAGATGAAGAACATAAAGTTGGAAGGATTCAATGAATCTAACCTAACCCTAAGATCTACGTAGGAGATTAAGTGGCAAAAGATGTATTGACCTAATTGAGGAAGTATTAAGGAAACCTAAGCATGAGGTTGAGAGAGAGTGAATGTTGGAAGTATTGTTGATGTTATTAACTATCTAAGCAGAAAAGGTTGAAGGAGAAGTGGTGTGATTTCTTGAAGAGATTTCTGAGCAGATCAGTGATGGAGATGGAAAAGGTTCATAGTCAGTAAGTGAGCATATGTGTATGGAATTGGATCTGATATTTTCAAAGTGAGTTGTATGTTCTTAGATCAATACTACTGTTACTTTCTAACCATTGTATTAGTCAAAATCATTTTAATAGAGGTTGACCTAATAGTCATTTGTATAAATCCTTTGAACAAGGTTGCATTCTAATGGGATGTATGTAAGTCCTATAACAAGGCACACTTTTAATAGAGTGGTTGAAATCCTTTAACTGGGTCACACCTGACAATGTGTTTGTAACCTTTGACAAGGTTGTCTTTTCACAGAGTTCACTTCAGAAGAGTGAAAATAATAGTAACATGTTATAAAGTGGTTTTTCCCAAATTAGGTTTCCACTATAAATCCTGGTGTTAGTACTTGTTTGAATGTTTTGGTTTGAACATTTATGTATTTTACAAGTTAGATACTATTGGATAGTGGACTGCCTGAACTATATGTTTCTATTATGCAATCAGTAATGACTGAGTAGCTGTTGGTTGTTGGATCTAATTTGTTGAAGAGTTTTAAAGTTTTTTTAATACATCTGGGCCTAAGAACAACTGAGTCACCCCCCCTTTTTATTTTTCTAAATCATATTAACATAATTCCCACTGAGGTTTTACCTTTAATAGGATTTCCTCGACAATAAATATTGTGTTATTGTGTTGGCATTCATTATGTTCATTTGATTTGATATTGCTCCTATTCAAAGTTTAAAGTTTAATAATCTATCATATAGCTGATTCACACCCCCTCTTAGTTCTATTGGTAGACTATTATTCCTAAAAATTGGTATCAGAGCTACTGGTCCTTAGAGAGAAAGCTTAATATCTTGAGGTGATCTTGGAGAGGGCATTCTATAGGAAGGATAGTCCAAAATTTGATCCTGAAAACTTTCACAGTTGGAAGAACAAGATGCAAAATCATTTTCTATGTTTGGGCATCGACTATTGGATGATTACAAAGAATGAAAAAACCATGAAGGCTGAGGATAAATTGGATAAAGCTACTGATGAAGAAAAGAAGACATTTTCATATAACATGGTCGCAAGGGAAGCACTAATCAATGCACTCTCCAAATGAGAATATACTAAAGTTAAAGATTTGGATTTGACACACAAGATTTGGACAATATTAGAAGCATTTTATGAAGGAGACAAGTTTACCAAGAAAGAGAAGTTACATAGCTAGTGATGTAGGAGCATCTCGGGCCTTGAGCAATCTTGCATCGCTAAAAACATTTTTTGTTCCTGTACCTATCTGATGTTTGTTTATTAGTCATTGATGTTGTTGGTTTCTTGCCTTGCAAAGTTAATGCAGTACTATGGACCTATTCTTGAGCACTATCCTAAGATCACATGTCCTAATTCATTCAGATCTGGGAGTTATCCTCATTTTCCTCGGGTATCAATTTTCTGCCAGTTTTGCATGAAATGTGTGGTATTTCACCTTGCACGGTCCCGTGTGGGAAAATTGGAGCTCGCTCGATTGCGGATATGTTCTTGTATCTTGTGTGGACCTAAATCTATCTTCACATTGTGTTTTTTTTATTTTTGTCTTTAGTTTTGGTATCTCTCCTTAGGCTGGACCTATAATGTAATTAATACTTGATTGGATGACTTGTGGCTTAGCTGGTTATATATTGAGAGCCTTGGTTGATGTAGGGGTAAGTGATATGATAGTAGAGTAGTAGATAAGAGTAGAGTGGAAGCATAATTAGATCCTATGAGATCTTGAAGATCAGATGTTTATCTGATATTGTAGTAGCAGCGCTAGTGGTTTGCATACTTGGAGACAAGGAGATTTCTTGGAGGCTTGCAAGCTCAAGTTTAGATCTACCTTAGTGTTTCCATTAGTTGTTGATATGTTTCAGAGCTAGACTAGCTAGGAGATTGCTGAGATACTTTATAATTTCATCATATAAGGCCAAAACCCAGAAGGCCTTACAGCTAGTCATGTTGAATGAAATTCTATTTTGAAGCATTATACTATTGTATTATGTTGTGCTTGTTGTTTTCATAAGTACTGGTGTAGGTGTGGACTATCCATTAGTGGATCCTCCATCCCTACCCTGCGTCAGCTAGAAAATAAGGATGGAGAAGCTACAAATGAATGATGATGAAAACATTAGGGCTTATGTACAAAGAGTTACAAAGGTTGTGATTGGAGTCAAAAATTCTGGATGCACCTATGAAGAGGAAGAAGTCATTAGAAAATCCTTAGATCATTGACACCAGTCTACAAGACCAAAGTTCAAGCTATAGAAGATATTATACCCTTGACTCCAAACTTTAGTAGAGAAATGTTGATTACAAAGCTAACTACCTTTGAAGCTATAGAAATGGGAGATTTTGAACCTAAAGTTGAAATGACATTTAAGGCATCTACACATAGGAAGATAATATCTACAATTCTAAGCACCAGTAGTGAGAACATAAAAGAAGACCTTGGTGAATATGTTGATGAATGGGAACATATACAAGAAGAAGAAAGAAAGCTAGATGAACTTGTTGCACTAATTACTAGAAGAAAAAAGAGAGGTAAGGGTAAATTTGAAGGAAAGTTACCTTTGAAATTCTTTTCATGCAATAAGATAGGTCACTTTACATCTAGATGTCCTACAAGAGTTCCTAAGCACAAACCTAAGTTTTTCAAGCCTAAGTATTCAAAAGAAAAGGAATGTTATTATGCTAGTGAAGGTATCTCTGATGATGATGATTGTGATTATGAAGAGATTGGATTTATAGCTATTAAAGTTGAAAAACCAGTACATGAGGAAAAATATTTAGTATCACATGTTGATAATAAATATGAATGGGTTATAAACACTGGTTTCTCACATCATATGACTGGAGACAATAACAAGTTTGTTAAACTAATAAAGTATGATGGTGGTGTTGTAAGATTCAGATACAATGTTCCTAAACCTATCATACGAGTATGATCTATTTTTTTGGATGGAAGGACTAATACTGACAATGTACTGCTTGTTGATGGACTTAAGCATAACTTGTTGAGTGTTGGACAACTGATGGATAAGGGATATCAATAAAAGTTCATTGAGGGGAAATGTTTTATCAGAGGTAAGACATGAAACTTGATTGCAACTGGTACTAAATCTAGAGGTAATCTATTTGAGTTTAATACATCTAAAGCTTCTTGATTTGTTGCAAAGATAGATGACAGTTGGCTATGGAACATAATATTTTGTCATGTCAATTTTGATAATATTATGAAGACAAGCTTGACTATTGTAGTAAGAGACCTATCGAAGATTGTGAAACCATATAACACCATATGTAGAGAATGTGTTATAGGAAAATAGACTAGAAGAAGCTATAAAAGTAAATCATATTTAATAAAAGGAAAGTTGGATCCGGTACATACAAACCTATGTGGCCCTACTAGGACAAGATCAATCTATGGTGAAAGGTATTTTATACTTTTTATTGATGATATTATCTTTGGAGGCAATGATGAAATGTGTAAGAAATTTTCTAAAGAAATGGAAAATAAATTTGAGATGTCCATGATGGGCAAAATGAAATTCTTTCTAGGACTACAAATAAATCAAGACAAGAATGGGATTTTTATTTCTCAGACTAAGTATCTTAAAGAAATGTTAAAAAAGTTTGGAATGGAAGATTACAAACCAGTTGGTACACCCATGGTGACTGGTCACAAACTAACAAATAATGATGAGACAAAGAGTGTTTTTTAGACCAAGTAGAGATCAATGGTTGGTGGATTACAATATCTAACTCACACCAAATTGAATATTGCTAATGTTGTTGGAATTGTGGCTAGATATTAGGCAAAACCTAAAGAGACACACTGCAGTACCCCGCCAAGGAACCCAGGAGAACTTAACCTAAAACATGCATCTAAGTTTGCAGAATATTTTTTTTTTTACAGTTAACATACAAGATAAACATCAATGCGGAAGTAATTACTATTAACTCACATTAATATAAACCACCAACACAGGTTACAACTCTCAAGGGTTCCTCGATGAAGATTATGTTAACATTAATTAATTAATTTAGATTAGATATAATTACAAAAAAAATGAAAAACAAGTGCAACATCACATAAAGATAAGATAAAAACAATTGGTACCATAAGGTATCCATAATAACCTATATCCACTACACATGTCATAGGGTATGTAATACAATAACCAAAAAGAAGTACAACATAATATCTCTGAATAATTGATACTAGATCACATAAAAGAAGAAGAAGAAGAAGAACACAACTCCAAAAATGAAGATCAAGAAGAATCATCTGCTACAGGGACCATCCAACACTGGTACATGAACATCAAAATCTCAATTGGTAAAAGAATCACTACCACTCGACCTCGTGAACCTAAATGGTCCGCTCCCACCGTGTTGAGGAGATAACAACAGATCCCACTCGGATAACAAACATCAACATAACAAGCTAAGGAAAGGGTCCTGAAGGCTTTCTATCTCAAAAGGTACCACCACTAATGACAAAGAGGAATATAATAAACATCAAATACCAACACTTACCAGAACACCAAATACTAGAATATCAAGAAAATATGAAACTGACCACCAAGTAATAATGAAATAATAGAGATACAACACCACCAGAGGAAAAAGAAGAAACTACGGATGAGAGTTATGCTACATACTATGGGAGTGTCATCACATGGCCATCTACTTGAGTTACCTTGGACTGGTCATACTAGACCCCAGACCCTCAAGCATTGAGTTACCCTGGATTGGCCACTCTAGGCCCCAGACCCTCAATACGACCCATGTGGAACTAGAATACTCTCCCAAGAACATGAGGAATTCTAATCATACCTACTCTCTAGGTATCATCTCATTCCCATCCTTAGCCTAAACAAGCACTCAAGGCATAGGCGAGGCATAATCTCTAAATTATCTTTTTAATGAATTCTACAAATTTTAATTACTATGTTATCACTTATTTACAAAACTTACAATAGGTTACCCTAGTACTAACCACTTTGGGTCCCAGACCCCTATTGTAAGCCACTCCCCTAAGATGCACCTATATAACCTCCCCTAGGCTCACAAATCACCAATCATCAAATAAGTTTCATAAAAGATATCAGGGACACACTCTGGTCCTCAAGCCAAAATGTCATAACCACTCTCTCAAAGAGTTTCACATAACCATAAGATTTCATAGAAGAGAATCATAGAGAAAACTTCACATAAGGTTGGGCTAAATTGATTGATTAAAACATAGTATGCAAGGCAACAAACATGATAGATAAACATCCAATACCCACCTCTGGAATTACATAACTTATATTTTATAACCTAAATATAAAATATGAGTCACCATATCAAAGAACAAAAATTACATGCACCCCTCGAAATATAACAAACCAAAATAAAATCCCAAAATCAATAAAAACAAATTTATTTTTAAATAAAAATGAAAATACATATTGCATTAAACCATTTAAAATCATTTATATATGAAAAAATTAACCTTACTATTAATAATAAAAAATACAACTCCTCTATAAATAAAAATACAACTACTTAATAAAATGCAACCTCTTAATAAAATACAATTTCTTATTTTAAATAAATTACAAACTTCAAATAATAAATAATAAATTAATAAAAATTTGTATAAGTTAATTAACATAATAAACCAAGCTATTATAAACAAACTAATATATATATATATATATATATATATATATATATATATATATATATATATATATATATATATATATATATATATATATATATATATATATATATATATATATATATATATATATATATATATATATATATATATATATATATATATATATATATATATATATATATATATATATATATATATATATATATATATTTATATATATATATATATATATTTATATATATATATATATTTATATTAAATATAAGGAGTTCAAAGTTACAAAAATGGAATCGCAGAGTATCAATACATAATTACAAGAGGCCAAGCCTCACACCAGAGAAAACCAACTAATAAGTACAAAATATTAGAAAGAGAGACAATCCTAGCAGCTAGTGGAGCACATCTTCAAAAGTATCAACCCAGGCAGTCCAGCCCAAAGAGCCTTCCATCCATACTATTCTTTTCTGTTCCTGGATCTGCTTAAGCATATAGATTATGTCCCCAGTAGTACCATGGTTATTTCTTCTGATTTCCTTGCTGAGAAGGTTAATGGTGTGATTGAAAGTCTGAATGTTGTCCATGTGCAGTTTCCAGAAGTACCCATTCTTCACCTCGTTGGCGAAAAAAGTGGCGTGACCATCTTTAAGGAGTCTTTTGAACTTAGCTTTGTCAACTTTCATAGTAGTTTGAACCTACGAGAAAATTTTAAAATGGGTGAGACTTCGAAAAGACTCAGTAAGCAATTTGGGAATGTTTTGAAACCTTTCCTCATTTCTGCATTTCCAAATTTGCCACAAAATGTTAGATGAAATAATGTTCCAAAACATGTTAGTATCCTTTTTAGCATTCATGATAAAACCAGTAATAATTTCAAAAATGTTGAAATTAGAAGGGATAGAGATACCAAACATCAACCAAACCTCTTTAGCAAAGCTGCAATCAAAGAAAATATGTCTTCCCATTTTCGGGGTTCTGCAAAAGCTGCAATAATTAATATCAGAGAAATTGTTCCTAATAGGAAGCTTATCCAGAATAAGAAGCCATTTAAAACATTTAATTTTAGGATCAATTGAACTTTTCCATAGCTTATCAAATAATTTCTTCCAGGAGGAAACATCCAGATTAGTGTACCAAATTTTATTAACATGATTGATAATAGATTCATTATGATTAATAACAGAATAAATATTCTTAGCTTTCAGCCTGGTGATGATGGTCCCATTCGGCCATTTAATTTTCAGATAGCTGCTGGAATTAACATGGCAATTAGTGGGAATGTCCTTACTAGCTTTGATAATCATATTATAGGTTTTCTTATGAGAGTTAGGCAGGTTAAATTTACTTTTTAATTCATCCCATAGGATAAGTTTATCATTTTCAAAAATATCAATAAATTGTTTGATCCCACAGGTGGCCCAATGCTTGGCAGAGCATCCTTGGGTATATATATATATATATATTAAAATGATATATAAATACTAATGAAAACTTAAAATAAATAATAAGTGCCCACCACTTCATTCTTTAAGAACTCCCACTTTATAAAGGGACGGGGGCATTTTGTTTTGAATTTAACTTGCCCCCAAATGTGGATCCCATGTTTTACGATAGTGGGGCTGCCATGCAAGGTGTGACCCCCACCCACATATATTCTTATTTTAATTTCATTAATTTTTAAAAATAAATAAAATTTATTTATTTATTACTTTATTTTTTCTAAACAAATAAAAATTCACCTTTATACATTTTCTAACAGAAATATTCTGTAAAAAATCAGCAAGCAATTAATATTATTATTATTTTTAATGTAATTTTTCTTTAGAATAATATTTATAATTTATTTATTTTAAAAGGGGACTTACTTTAGCATTAATCTGTAAAAACAATTTATACCATAATTAATCTTTTTTTTAAAGTAAAATAGTATTAAAAATAAATTCCATTTATTTTTCATAAGGAATACAAGAACTTTTTTTTTAAATATAAGAAAATCGGAAAACTTATTAAATCAGCTGGGTTTTATCAGGCATCTATCATTTTTCACAGAATATCAATAATTTTCACCAGAACTCAACAAATCAATAACTCATATACAATATATGGAAACAACAAAGGTTTTACAAGACTGATTTCAAAATTCTAGGAAGAGAGAGAAATCTACAAAGAATAGAATAGAGATCCAGACAGAAAATCAGATACAGGCACGAAGAATACAATCCTTTCCAATTGCAAAACACCATAATAAAAGAAAATATCAAAACCTACTTAATTTTTCAAACAATGACCAGATCTGAAGACCATATCCCAAAACTTGCAAAGCTTTCCAAAATTGAATTCTCACCAAAATCCTTCAACCTGCCTACCAAATTTTTCCTCCAAACCCATGTCCTCCAAAATATGGCCAAATCTTCTACATGTAGGAATTCTCATTCCACATGCTCGGGTTTGGAACTCTACTCTCTAAGAAGGCTTTGCATGGATTTAGACTTTGATTTGCAGTTCAATTTTAGTTGAACTCAAGTTTATTTTCACTTTGCCTTTTGTTGAGAACACTTAACCAAAATTAACTAATACCTTTAATTAAATTTAAACAGTTATTGATTGTGCAATTTTAATGCATTTAATTAAAATAAAATAAAACATTTACTCTAAAATAATTTCCAAATGCTCAATTACTCTCAAATTAATAAATGCATTTTATTTGATCAAAGGTTAGATTTGCAATTAAATAATTCTAAGGTGAAGATATTTAAATAATTCTCATTAGATTTGCATTTAATTAATTTCCAATTAAGTAAATAATCTCACATGGCTAAAAATAGCAAATATTTCATTTATTAAAAATTGCACTATTAAATCAAATTAAATAATCTAAATATAGAAAAAAACACCATCAACCAAAATCAGAAGCATCACAAAGACCTAAAGACCCACATTCATACGCAAGAACAGGGATATAAACTCACATCAACTGGATGAGTTTAGAAAGGGTAGGAAAACATAATCTTGTCCACTATTTCAAGACAATAATATGGCTTAGGTTAGGATTTGGAACTGTGTTATCTCCCCTCTCTTACCATTGGAGATATTGTGATAGGACACACTCATCCTGACAATTGAGGGAAGTCGATCCCCTATACCTGCAAACCTACATACAAAACTCACATATACATACATATCACTATATAACAGACAATGGCAGAGATTGGTCAGTCATGTGGATCTTGCAAGCAAGTAACTACGACTCTGTCCCTCAATCACATCAGGCACATCAAATAGAAATATAAAAAAAACCACATCAACCATCCACATGCAAGTATGGGGTCAATAAAATCATAAACATAAATAATTTTCTAGCATATAATTCATCATCCTAAAATAATCATAACATATATAAAATTAGACTAGGGGAGGGGTACTACACACACCTAGCTTCTGTAAAAAGGATATTTAGATATCTAAAAGGAATAATGGAATATGGCTTATGCTATGATAGAAATGATGACTTTGAACTACATGCTTATACTAATGCTGATTGGGTAGAGAATATTGATGACATGAAGAGTACTAGTGGAGGTGCATTTTTTTTTGGGAAAAAGTTGGTTTCATGGCTAAGTAAAAAACAAGATTGTATAGCTCAATCTACTGCCAAATCTGAGTATGTTGTTGCTATTAATTGCACTCAAATTGTTTGGATGAAAAAAATGTTGAAAGATATTGGAATAAATTTTGTTGAACCAGTGGTTATCCATTGTGATAACACTAGTATAGTAAACATGTCAAAGAATCCTATGATGCATTCTAAAACTAAGCATACTTCTATTAAGTATCACTTCCTAAGAGATAACGTAGCAGACAAGGAAATAATATTGGAATACATTAGCACAAAGGAATAGATAGCATACATCTTTACAAATCTATTTCCAAAAGATACCTTTGAGTATTTCAGAAGTGTGCTTGGGTTGTAGGCCCCTCCTAGTGAGAATTAAATGATGTATGGATGCATCAATCTAGAGGTTTTCAGATCCTTATCATATTATGGACTTGATGTATGGATCTAATCCTCAGGGGAGTGATCATTGAAGATAGTTTTTAAAGATAGTTGATGACTTATGTTGCCCTTTTCCATTGTTGTCAAAGGAGGAGAGAGACTATGAAAATCCTACGAGAAAGAGACTATGTGGTAAAGGTACTACGAGAATGCTTTTGGGTTGATGAATTTTCCCATATGTTTCCATCAATGCCAAAGGGGGAGATTGTTAGACATTGCTAATACATTGGGGATAATTGGATACATTTAATATTTTTAATCACTACGTTGAGTGATTTTGGAATTACTATTATTGTCATTTGTGTTTTGTCACTAATGTTAACATATGCTTCTATGAAGAGAATACGATGGTTATTATAGTGTATGGATACTATACGGATGTTTTAGAATGTGAGAAGTCAATTGTGTATATAGGAAGGTGTTGTGATATTATATCTAAGAACACATGATATAATACTACATATTGGCTGAGTTGTAGAAGATTTGGTGAAGACTGGTTACTAGACAGTGATAGTGGAAGCTGACAAAGTAAGTCTCTGAGTTTTGGGTATATCTTATAGGTGGTGAGGATTCAGTGTATGTGAGCTTAAGGGATGACGAATAGGATACTAAAGAATGTTTTCTAATCTTAGAAAGGTACGAAAAGTAGAATGACATCAGCTATGGTGTGTGTTCTAGAGATGACCTATTTGGAATCCAACTTCAGAATTGTAGTGTGTACCATGAATGGTGAGCATGGATTATGAATGTTGGTCCTTAATTATTGAATTGTAATTGTTGTATACTTATCTTAGATACTGTAGGTATCTTAGCAAGGATTTATATAATCATTTGTATATTAGGAAATCCTAATTGGCTGACCTAATCATTTATTTTTTAATAGGGTATATATGTAAGATCTTTTCTTTTGAAAAGATATGGCAGAATGTATGTGATGTAAAAGAGGATTGTGGAAGCTGTGAACTTTTATCTCTAGGATGTAGAGAAGAGGATAAATAATATACTTAATTGGAATTGATCAAGTAAAGATAGTTCTATTGGATAGTTCAAGGTTATGTATTTCTTTACATAAACTTGTGTTGTGAATAATAAGTTCTGAAGGTGGACATAACCTTCTTTGGGCGGTGAGCCTACCTTATTTTTCTTGAATCCTAATAGGGCATGTCCTCTAACAAGGATTGTGTACTGTAATATTTTAATAATCTCCTAACAGGGCTAGATCTTCTAACAAGGATACTATCCTCTCAGTACATCATTAGTGGGTGTTAATTTCCACCGGGGTTTTACCTTTAACAGGGTTTCTTTGTAATACCCCTCGCAGCTTATTACTATTGAGACTATGTTTTAGCTGATACTATTTTGCTTTAGTTGATTAGACCAGACACATGTTATATTCATATTGTGGTGTGTTATTTGATGATTATGCTTAGGATGTTAATTATCACGGTAGAACTGGAACAAAACATTATGTGATGGTTAAATTTAGTAATGATGGATTTTATATGATGTTTCATATGCATGTATTAATTGATGTAATTTAGATGATTATTCATAACTGGTACTTACCCCATACCCACATGTGTATGGTATCATGTTTGTTCTCATGTATGTCTTCTTTTCTGATTGACGTGCTTGTATGGTAGAGGAGGAGGCGTAGTTACATGCATTTAGTTGGGTCCACACGTCCTAGCATCCCTACCATTGTCTGTTGTTATGATTATATATGCACATGTACATGCAGTGGTTTTTATGTAGATTGCAAGTACCGGGCATTGACTTCCCTGGCTTGACAGGATGAGTGTGCCCTCATTATGTCTCAATGGCAGAGAAGGGGAGTTAGCACTTAGGCCAATTCCCTAGCCCAACCTAATCATCCTAAAACCATAGATGGAATCTTACTTGACTTACCTGATTCAAATTCATTCTGGCAGAATGAATCCAATATATATTTTCCTGGTTGAGCATGATATTGATCTTAGGTGTTGTTCCATGTTGGTGTCATATTTTGACCTTGTGGATTTCATGTCTGATTTCTGATAGCTATTTATATTATGTTGCCATATTGGTAAATATAATGTTATTAGTATGATATAACATAATTAGATACATATGTTTACACTATGTCTCTTATGATAATAATATTATTAATTGAATATACGTTAATTTTATATATATGGTTATATGGATACAACTTATCATATAATTTTGAAATATTGAGTGATATAACTTAATTCAAATGATAAATGGAAAAAAAATAAAAAAATTGTTGCATAACTTAGCATAACTTTTAGTGTTAATCTCTTGGGTTCCCTGGTAGGGCGTTACATTATTTGACAACAAATATTGTATTAATGTTGGTATTCATTGTGTTCATTTAATTTGATATTATTTCTATTCAAAGTTTAAAGTTTAATAATCTATCATACAACTAATTCACCCCCCCTCTTTGTTGTATTGGCATACTATTATTCCGAACATCACCAATTCACTTAGTTGGTTTTAGATATTCCCTTTTTCATTTACATCAGCCTCCAGTACAATCTCATGCAATATTTCTTTGGCACTCTCCAAAACATTAGTCTTTTGCTTCTTTGAAAGTAACTTATCTTATGCATCTTTTATCTTCAGTAAGTCTCTAAACTCAAATAGTTCTTTGAGGCTCATAGTTGAAATATAAACCTTAGGGATAATAATAGGCTAGCTCAAATCGACATATTTTTCTTGCTTCCTCTTCTTGGTTTTCTTCTTTGTAGCTTGGACACTTTCACTAGTAGATAACTTCACATCAAAAGTTGTTGCAGTTGTAGTGGTGTCCTTAGTTTTCTCTCTTTTTCTTCCTTCTTCTCTTCTTTCTTCTTTTCCTCTTATTTCTTCTCTTCTTTTTTATCCTTTTTCTTTTCTTACTCAGTTGTCTTAGTAGGAGTTACCGACTCTGTGGTTTCCTTTTGTTCACTTTCCTTTTCATATTCAGTGGGGGTATCTGCATCTATTGGTACATCCTTTTTTTCTTCTAATCTATCACTTTTTAAATATTAGGAAAATTCAATATCTTCTCAATTACATGATCTTCTTCCATTAATCTTGCCTTTGTAAAATCATCTATGTTCATTTCTTTAGTTTCTTTGGCCTTGGTTTCCATTATATCTTCATCATCTTTTATTTTCTCAGTAGTCTTTATCAGTGATATCCTCAATAATAACTTCATCTTTATCACTTTTCATGTCAATTGGATATAAATTCCTTATTTTCTCTTTGATCTCTTCATCAATCAGTTGATCAAGAGAGAAAATATTTCTCCAAAGATCATCAGTTTCATTTTGTACTTCTTCTAACTTAGTGACCATAATTTTCAGTGCACTTCTCTTCACTATGAATCTCTTTGAGTATTCTTGAAGTGTATCCTTGATTCCACTTTTGGATAGGTCTAGTATAATAATAGCTAGGGATCTTTCCCTCATTTTCTTCTTAGAATCTAGGGAATATTTCCATCTAGCATCAATATTTTGACATAGCTCATTTGCTATGTTTGGTGCTACTTCAACAAGTGTAGTTCTAAATTTGTGTAAGGTGAACACAATAGCCTCATCAATTTTACCATTTTATTCATCACTCCTCTTCTCATATTTTAGTTTTTTTAGTATTGAATTGCCTCCATATTTCTTAAGTGTTTTGAGAGACTAATCAAGGTTGTTGAATTTTGGTGCCTGATTTTGCACAACCTTGAATTGTGAAACATCCTCAGATTCAGTTTCACTTTCTTTTTGCAATTTCAATTTTGTCCTAGGCCTTATGGTAGCCTTCTTTTCCCTTGAGTATTTTTTAGTCTCTATTGATTCACTTTCTTCTTAGTTCTTCTCTTTTGGTGTGGAGGAATACCTTTTCAGTGGTCTTACACCGATAGGACTAGGGGTTTCCTTCATTCTTATCTTTTTCCCCTTTGCCTCTGAAGGTTCAACTACATCTTCTTCAGTAGAAATACCCAAATTCTCTGATAAATTACTAATTATCTTGTTTATTTTTCTTAGTCTTAGGTATCAAGATACCTAGTTTGGTTTTGTCCTTAACTTCCTCATAAGTGCCATTTTGAGTTTCTCTCTTGTCAATTGGTTTCTCTAATAGTCCTTTGATTTGTATTGATGCAACATCTATATTCATTTCATATCCCATAGGTGGTAGCCACATGGTTCTTGGCTCGACAACTCTTAAAATACACGTGTCGATATCTACCTTAAAACATATTTCATCCTTATACCATTCCACAAGTTGGGGTGGAATCTTGAACCTTTTATGCATCTTTTTTTGAAATTTAGAAAAATAGTCATTCATCACCATGTCAAAATTTTCTCCTATGCTTTAAATAAATTCATTAATTTTATATATTATTGATTTATCTGTATTCCATACTACTTCACCGATTGTAGGATAGAAGTTCTAAAAGTAGAAAAATATGCATACTAGTAAGGATCTAAAATTAAATGTATTTGATTTTGTCTTCCTTATTGTGTTCATATTACCATCTATTTTCTTTAATAATATCTCACATAAATCTATCTTCATGTCTTTCTTCACAATATTGTATGCTATATCAATTGCTCCATAGGGTACATTGTCTACCCGAGATGATTGAAATATTCGGTAGGATATGATGTTTCTTGTGAGTCTCAGCTTAGGGTCATCAATAGTAGATAACTTCAAACCTCTACCATCCCATTTAGCTTGTGTGAGCTCACATAGTTTATTCTTATCTATTTGTTTATATGCCCTCAGTTTTTCACCGATCAGATATCTAGTGACAATGTGTAATACATCCTTTGAGATATATACCAACACATAAATCCATGTGAAATGATCATGTAATTGTCTTAGAGCCATTCTCATCCATTATTGATTAAATAATTTTGGTACATGCATAGCATGGACCAAACCCTTGGTTTCTAGATGTGTGTGATCATCCTTCAATTTTCCATCAATGCATAAATTCTTGTAGGATGAATTGATCTCAATTTGACAAATGTCTTCAATTTTGTAGTGTATGAAGGTGCAAACATCTTCAATAAGTATCATTCTTGGTGGGATTGAATATAGGGATCCATATTTTTTAGTTTCCGTTGCTACTTTTAGGAATGGGAAAACTGAGAGGGGGGGGTGAATCAATGTTCACTATATTTAATCTTTTCACTTAATCTTTAAACTGAACTTAGATGCTTAAGTACTGAAATGAACATCCACATAAACATGAAATATGAAATCAACACAAAACACCAATATGGTTATGGGGAAACCAAAATAGGTAAAAACCCTAGTGGGAATTGACACCCACTAATATTTTGTACTAGTGATTTATGATCCTTGTTAGAAGATCCTTAACCCTATTAGGAGTTGCTTTACAATGTATTAAGTAGAGTAGACCATGTCAAGGGTCAGACCCTATTAGGAGTCTTTTAAAATAAAAGCTTTTAGGGGTGTGGACACACTATCCTAGAGCTCACTTCTCAAGTGGTGAAGGCTACAACCTTCTGATCTCAGATACACACTATATCTGCTGGATGAACTATTACTATGACACTACTTGTCTGATCAGTTCCTTTTATGCTTTGATGCTTTGACCTCTTTCAAAGCTCTAATACATCTTATAGACTCTTTTCATACTTCTTCTCTTCTTCTCACAACTCTATCTCAACTTCCATACTAATTACAATGAGTGCATCTCATATTTATATGCGCAAACAAAACAAATAACTAGGTCGGCCCTTTAACCAATTACATACAATGCTTCCAATTGAATTGGCTCAAGTGTGTTTACAAAAAAACATATTTACATGTTATAAACCTAATTACAATAGTCTCATATCCTTTACAACATTATAATATAACCACAAATCAAAATGCTAATAGTTGGCTACTTACTCTGTTCTTCTCTGGCACACACTGGCTGTGTAACTTCAACTGTCTATAACTTTGGCATACTTGCATATCTAATCATGCGCTCATAGAATAAGTATGAATATAGTCTAACCAAATTATCTTCTAGGGTGCACACCATAACTTGGTCGTACGCACATGCGATGATGCTCTGAGCTTCAGGTACTCTGTACATTGTCTAGTCTTCAACACTTAACCAATTTCTGATCTTCTCATCAAGTGTGCTGACTCCAAACTACTATATGAATTTGATGCCATAAAAAAAACACTATACTAAGTTATATACACTAGTATAGAAAACATTCTAATAATCTCCCCCTTTTTCATTAATGGCAACAAAGAAATATGGCCAAGTTGCTAACTGTTCCTTAATACAAATTTTTTTTGTCTTATATCTCCCTTATACATAACTTTCTATCTTATATCTCCTTATACATATCTATAACCATACTCTATACATACTCCCTCTTTGACATTAATGAAAAAGGTGCTTCAAAACTATATATACAACTACCTAATGTGAGAGAATATCTGGATATGCTATCTACAGGTTTTGGATCTCCTTCTTCCAAAATGTGATCGGTTAATTTACAATCTATAGATGGACGCATAATGCATATTGTAGCTTCTCCATCTTATCCAAATCTATGCTAGGACCTTGATCATATTTCACCATGGTGGCATCGATTTCCTTGATATTCTAATTAAGTATGTCTAATGAGGGCGCAAGAGCATTCCTTAGCTGAGTCTGCCTAGCCCTTATCTTGGACATCTCCTTTTCTGCCTTCTCAATCTTATCTATCTATCCTTGGTAGACATTATTGCACATGTTCACATCAACTAATGGATCTTCCAATAATTTCTTTATGTTTTCTATCATAGCTTCAGCATCTTGTATCATTTTGTATAGATCACTAGTCAGCTTGTCTTGGTTCATACAATCAGCAATAATCTTTCTGCCCTTTGCTGCAAAATCCTTCAAGGATGCTTGACCAGCCTTTAGTGAGCTCAGGTCAAGTGTATAGTCGCTAACCAATTCACTGAGCCTCTTCTTCAAATATTTCTCTTCTACAACTAGGGATGTAGATTCTTCCAGGCTAGAGAAATTATTCTTCAACTATGAAATGACTGCACTTACATCATCAATGGAGTTGACCTTGGACACTTTCTTGTCTACTGGTAAGAAATTGTTTAGGATGGTTACTGATTCTACAAGGAGGGGATTTCTAATCACCTATTTCTCCTTGGCTTTCTCCATAGCTAAGATTCTGAACTTGATCAAGTCTTCTTCTCCCCAAGAGTCCAAACTGGTTGTGTCAGGTGTCAAACTTGACAACAATGCTTCTGAGGGAGTGAAAGGAGTGCTATCCATCACTTCTTGTTTTACCTTCATTATCTCAACTGATGATTCATTTTCTTTATCTCTACTTATTTTTGTTTTCTTACTTCTTTTTTTGTTTCTTCTTCTTTCTTTTCTTCTTCTTTTTCTATTTCTTTTCCTTCTTTATTTTCTTCCATCTTTTCTTTTTCTTTCTTTTCTTCTTCTTTTTCATCTGTTATATCTTCAATCAATATTTCTTCTTGAGGAATAGGAGGAGTGTTATTGCATGAGTTTTCAGCCTCTTGAGTGCTTACAAATGCCTCTTCAAACTTGTCCAAATCCATATATGTGGCTGCCATAGTAACTTTTACATTATCAATGAAAATTGAATCATCCTTAGGTGTCTCTGTCATGGACACAGTCTTATCTTCTCTAGATATTGTTTCAATTGTAGGCTCTGAGTCTTGGGGACTTGTCATAGGTACCTTAGTAGTCTCTAACTCTTTTGCAACCATTGTGGGAACTTGAACTTTGGGCACAATAGCTGGATACATGTGCCTATTCATGAACACCTTCTCGAATGCCTTCTCTATTTCCTTAGCAACAAGATCATAGTTCTTGCCCATAATGTGCAAAGTACTTGACTTTGTTCTTAGATGAGGCTTTACCACATCTAACAACAATGACTTTTCTTCTAAAGAGAATAATGGGAGGTTTTCATCTAGAATCTTTTCTCTTATCCTTAAATCCTCTTCCATGGCCTATCTCTTTTGGAACTCTAGGATGTTCCACTCATTATCAGGGATCATATTCTTAAGTTCTAAGACTATTTTCTTAAACTTAAACATGTGTTTGACAATCATTCCATGTATCTCTGATTTTTCAATCTCATCATATTTCTCATAAAACTTTTCTACTTGATCAATTCTTCCTTCATCAATAATTCTTGTACTTAGCACACTGAGACTAGGTTTGAAACTTACTTCAGGAGGTGCTTGAGTGTTCCTTTTGTTCCTTGTTACTCTTGAGGATGGATGACCAATGCTGATTTCTTTCTTCCTCTTAGGCATTTCCTTATACTCAGGAGGAGCGGTAAGGTCAATGGTTTCCTTGGGCGTAGAAGGGGCAACATCAGTTTTACCCTTCTGAATATCAGACTTTTCTATCTTCACCTTCTTCAGCTTAGGATCTTCTGATTCAGTCTTTGTTGTTTCTGTGCTCTCAATTTCCAAAGAAATATTTTTTTCCCTTTCTTTGTCTAGGTCTAATTGAGACACTCCTGTGTGTGTGAAAATTGTACCTGATCTGTAGACACAACACTTCAGTAAAACATTAGAGGTTAGTTATAATCAAAATCATGCAAAATTGAAATCTACTCTAACCAAGCGATTTACTACCTTCTAGTAGGTGCAAGATTAATGTTCTCAGATTGTTATTGAGATCAGTGACCTAGATGACACCTAAATGAAGGATTTGAATGCAATTGATCTAGATATGAATTGAATGTAATTAATCTATATTTTTGATATTTTAGATGCAATGATATGATGAATAACTAATATGAATCTACGCTAATATGGAAATTGATCTAACAATGATATGAATATAAGCTAAATGATATGCAATGCTCAAAACTAGAAAGATCTCACAATAGCTTGGATTTGCAAAGATGATTCTTCAGACTCCAATTCGACAGTGTGAGAATGCAAATTCGTGGATGAATTATGAAGAGCTGAGCCTTGATTTTATAGAAATCCAGGGCTTTGGAGGTGCATGGAAGAAAGCCATAAATCACTCAGATTAACTCAGCTTGATTTTTGAGTTATCTGATAATAAAGATAATTTAATTCACAAAAACATGCAAAAGCTAAGTTTTAACTCAAAATAGAGTTTAGCTTTAATTGATAATTGATAGTTGTCTGCTTTTATGATTGTGCATGTTTTATTTATGAATTAATTTAATAAATAAAGTGATTTATTCTCAACTTAACTGATTTTTGAAAATAAATAATTGATTTATGGGTTAATCAATTATTTAATAAAACTTTTATTAAAAACTATATTATTAAATAATGACAACTTGCTTTAATTAATTAAATAAAAATTTAATCAATTATTCATAGGATATTGGATTTATTGTCAAAATTAAATAATATAATTAATAATAGATAGAATTAAATTTAATTACACAATTAAGTGGCAAGATATTAAATCTAATTAATTAAATATGAAAATATTCAATTAATCAAACTTAGGATAAATGTGATTTATCGCCAAATAATCATTAAATTAAAGATAATTAAGATAATTAGGAATATTGCTAGGAATATTCCCCGATGCAGAATTTAAGATAATCAATTAGGATTCGATGATGTTTAGATGTGCCTTAGATTAGGACTTCGATGTCGATTTCATTTGATTTGATGATATAGGAGATTAATGAACTTATAGCCCATTTTTGGGGTATTACAACTCCATGAATTCTCAAGATCTCTAAGGTAACTTTGGTAACCTTCCTTTTAGTTGTTGCACTGTCCAAGACTGCATCAACTTCTCTTGTTTTCTCTACATAGGTTCCCCATCTTGGCTCATTAGGATCTTTAGGAGCTAAAAGAAATACTTGTGCATATGCTTCTAGGACTTGTTCATCAACCTCATATCCAAGTGGATGGATCCACTTTGTCCTCGGTTTGACTGCCTCCATGCATGTTGTGTTTGTCTCAACCAAAATACTTTCCTTGTACTTTTCAACTATTTTCTCTAGAATTTTGTATCTCATCTACATCTTGACTCTAAATGTCTTCAACTCCAGTGTCATGTAGTCTCTTAGAGTACTCTCAATAGATGCCTTGAAGGATATCTGTGGCATGGTGGGAATAGTCTTGTCAAGGTATAAATCTAACACCTTTCCAACAATATGGAAGTACATATAAATGATCAAAGACCCAAATCTGAATATCTTGGTCTTATCATGCTTGATTGCCTTGATGTTATCAATTAGTTGTGTGCACAAGATTTCACACAAGTTGAACTCTCCATTCTCTTTTACAAGTCTTATGCCTACAAGAATTGTGGCCGTAGACACACTGTTTACCTTGCTGGTGTGTTGGAACCTATAACCTAGTATCATGGACATCAATTTGATGTCATCTTGCTCAATAGGCTCTATGGTCATTCTACACCTATCACTTCTTGACTTGCAGGTTTTCTCAACAAGTTTCCTCACATCTTTTCTAGCTGGAAGAATGGTGCATGTCCTTGAGAGGTCTATTATTTCATGAATTAGGTCACCAGTAATTCTAACCGCCACTTCACCTATCTAAAATAGGTCATCATGAATCCTTCTTAGTAGAATCTTGATCCATTCTAATTCATAGAACTCATATGTCATAGCATACTCCACTCTAGGGTTATTATTCCACTGTGCATACTCATCCATGAAGGTTTTGTCTAGTTTCAACATAGTTTCCATGTGCACTCTTAATCTATCCAATCCTACTAGTTCTTTCTTACAGTGAATGTATGCTCTAATGTCCTCGACATGCATAACACCAATAGGCATGTGGGAGAATGCCCCTTCTAGGTCATCCAAGGTGGATTTAAATGGGTGCCTCTTGAATACATATCTTTTCTTTTCTACAACATCAAATACTATAGGAGTAGCCATCACTTACTTGGATATCACTTTCCAAATGATCTTGAAGACTTCTTCAATCAGCGCGATGAACTAGGGTTTCTACAACCCATCAAATGCACAACAAATTACTTGATGAATCAAACTGTAATCCTTCTCAATCAACTACAAGGGCTCTTCCTCTCTCCAATCATTTTGAATTCGAATGCAATGAGAGATTTACAAACTTTTGTGTACTTTAAAGTAGAAAATCTCCCATTAATGCTTGTCACGTAAACTAAGCCGTCACTTGAAAATTTATATCTTTCATTCTACAAATGATTAGCTAGTGCGCTCTTGCACATAGGTTCTACTAGTCTCCAAAAGCTTAAGTCTGAATGTGCATACTCTGAGAGTGAGTATACTAGCTGAGCAGGGGGCTAGAGCTAACTTAGCTCCCCCTATGACCCTGAGGGCCATTCATCTAGATGTAGAGGGTGCATCCACTGTGGATGCATCCAATACATACTCATCAACCTTGTCCTTCTTTTCTTCTAACCAAATCAAGCTCACATCCTCTGAAGCTTTCACAAAATTGACTTCTCCTTTGGGATCCAAAACTAGTTCTTTGGAATTTTTAGGGCTTTCCTGACCTTGCGTCCTTGTTTTGCAAAACTTTGAGATGTGACCAGCCTTTTTACAAGAGTGACAAATGATTGGAGGCCTTATATTCCTAGGTGCATAGACATGGGTCACCATTTTACATTGTCTAGCTGAGTGACCTTTATAGTTACATATCTGACATGTAACATTCTAAGAAATTCTTTCATTAGACTGATTCTAATTCCTTTGATTATGCTGAGTCCTGTTCTTTTGACTTGTTTTGAAATTCATAGCTCTATTACCAAATTTATTGCATGAATAATAGTAACCATTGAAAGGTCTTACCTCTGTACAGTTCCTTGCTATGTGTCCATGCTTGTTACATGCTTAACAAGTGCAGTCTATTGGCTTGCACTCATTCTTAGGTGGTTCAATATGATCCTTAGTCTGACTTCTAGTCTCCTTAGCATCTGAGGTGCCTTCTGGTGCTTTCATTCTTGCTTGCATGTTGTCAATCTGATTTTGTGCTTCATTGTATCCAATACAACTAGTATCTCCTTTAGCTCTTCTTGTATACAACTAAAATTCTATCAAATCAGAATAGGTGTGTAATTTATCAATGTGATTCATAGCATCTTTCAATTCAGATTCAAAGCTTTCTTTGTTGTTCCTTAAGATTTCCATGTTTTCTTGCCTCAATTCTTCATTCAGTTGAAGGTTCTCTTTGATCTGTTCAACATAGACATCCTGATTGTTAGTCATCTTATCATCTAATTCTTCAATTTGTTCTTTTAGAGATGAATTTTCTTCACTAAGATTTTTTATCATAATCCCTAAATCACTGGTAGAGAATTCTTTCAAAGCTTTGCTTAGCCTTTTGATGACTACTTGAGCATCATTGACTTTTTCTTTAAGTTCTTCAATTTCCCTTTTGGATTTGTCCAGGTCTTCAAGAGCAGCTTCTAGATTTCTTTTTAGATGTTTCATTTCTACTTTTTCCATGATCTTCTCAAGTGGTTAAACTTCTTTGCTGAGGACCATAGCTCTGCTACCAATTGTTAGGAATGGGAACATTGAGAGGGGGGGGTGAATTAGTGTTCATTGTATTTTATCTTTTCACTTAATCTTTAAACTAAACTTAAATGCTTAAGTACTGAAATGAACATCCACATAAACATGAAACATGAAATCAACACATAACACCAATATGGTTATGGGGAAATCCAAATAGGTAAAAACCCTAGTGGGAATTGACACCCACTAATATTCTATACTAGTGATTTATGATCCTTGTTAGAAGATCCTTAACCCTGTTAGGAGTTTTTTTACAATGTATTAAGTACAGTAGACCTTGTCAAGGGTTAGAACATGTTAGGAGTCTTTTACAATAAACCCTATTAGGGGTGTGGACACACTATCCTAGAGCTTACTGCTCAAGTGGTGAAGGATACAACCTTCTGATCTTAGATACACACTATATCTGTTGGATGAACTATTATTGTGACACTGCTTGTTTGATCAGTTCCTTTCATGCACTAATACTTTGACCTCTTGCAAAGCTCTAATACATCTTATAGACTCTTTAGATACTTCTTCTCTTGTTCTCACAAATCTATCTCAACTTCCATACTAATTACAATGGGCACATCTCATATTTATATGCGCATACAAAACAAATAACTAGGTCGACCCATTAACCGATTACATACAATGCTTCCAATTGAATTAGCTCAAGCATGTTTACAAACAAACATATTTACATGTTGGAAACCTAATTACAATAGGTGCATAGCCTTTACAACATTAGAATATAACCACAAATAAAAATGCTAATAGTTAGCTACTTACTCTATTCTTCTCTGGCACACACTGGCTGTCTAACTTCAATTGTCTGTAACTTTGGCATACTTGCATATCTGATCATGCACTCATAGAATACGTATGAATATATTCTAACCAAATTATCTTCTAGGGTGCACACCATAACTTGGTCATATGCATGTGCACTAATTCTCTAAGCTTCAGGTACTCTGTACACTGTCCAATCTTCAACGCTTAACTAATTTTTGATCTTCTCATCAAGTACGCTTACTCCAAACTACTATATGAATTTGTTTCCATAATGAAAACACTATACTAAGTCATATACACTAGTATAGCCAACTTTCCAATAGCTACAGTGGGTGGAAAATTGTATTTAAGATTGACAAGGTCACTCTTCTCCAATACAACAAGATTTTTTACTTTTGGTGTCATTGATTCTCAGAAATGATCTTACAGTTGATAGGATTTCCCTTGAATAACAACTTGATTGTGTTAATATAGCTTGTGAAAATATTAGGAATACCTTGAATATGCTTGAAAATTCTTGTAATTGCTTGAATGATCTCTTGAATGCTCCCGGAAGACTCTTCTCTATCAAATGCTTCAAATGCTCATGAAAGTGTAAGGTGAAAATGAAATAATATGACCTTTGTTTATATTTTTTCCTTGTTTAGGGTTTCCAATAGCTATAATTTTTGCATTAAATGCTCTTTACCAACTCCATTTCATGAATACCAAATACACTTTCCTTTTGCCAAATGGAACAAAATAACTTATACTCTTTACCGATCAAAATATGAAATGTTAATCTTCACAACTTATATCCAAATGCATCTTAATATACTAATATGGATCTTTGCACAAATTCTAGGAACTGATTTAAGATTTAATTTAGGTTATCAGCTCCTAACATACCTTTGATTGATTAAGTGAAGATAGGTGGACCCGATCCATAGGATATGGAGCCATTGGTTGTTCCAAATTTAGTTCCATCATCTTGAGACTTCCTTCTCCTTGTTCTATTCATCTGATCTCTTATCTCATCAACATTAACTTGATCAGTTTCATTCAGTTTTTCCTTAGTTGGGGCTTTACCTCAGTACCTTAGTACTGACCTTATGAAAATGAAAACAAGCTATTCCAGAGTTCCTCCATGACCTTATATTGTTCATACCATGCATCTTAAAGAAATTTACAACAATGTGAACAAATATTCCACATGCAGTACAAGTAATTCTTGTATTGTAGTCTTGTGGTATAGTTGATCCTTGTCAGTTGTGGGTAGCATTATGTCGGTTAGGGACCCATTTCACATTATTTATTTGTGACCTACATTCTTCAGAATTGTGACCATATCTATTGTAGTTGTTACAATGACTATTGAAGCTTGGCTTCCTTGAATTTTTAGTAATCCTTGATCTACACTCAAATTCTTTATGACCATACTTATTGTAATTGTAACAATAACCATTAAACTAAGGAGTACTTGGTGGATTACCTCTTTTTCTCCTATAGACATTAGTGATAAGTCCTAGTTTCCCATGGTGATAATAATTAGGCTTCTTTTTCTTTGGTGGGGTAGCAGGATTATCTTAGTTGGCTTCTTGTTTGGAGGACTCACCCCTCTTGGTAGTATTGTTTGCATTGTATCAAAGTCCATGAGTATCTCTTGGTTGCCTCTAAACTCTTAGCTATTCATCTAGTATCTTCAATACTTCTTTATTTCTTTTCGAGACTTCATTAACATCCTTTTCAGATTTTAGGTCATTCCTCATATGTTCATTCTCAGATCTCAGTCCAACAATCTCTTTAATTTTCCTTATTGTCTTGCGATTAACACCAACTAGTTGATCTTTCATGTTATAGTGAGTTTGTGTCAACCTTTGTATTTCCACATCTTTCTCATTCAACCTTGCATCCATTTTTCTTCTCTCATTTTCAACCATTCTTTTTTCATCTTCATATTTTCTCTTTTGTATTAGAATTTCATGCATTCTTATTGATTGAGCTTCTTGTTCTCCTTTTAGTTCTTTTACCTAGTCACTTAGGTTTTTTTTATCTTTTTAGTTAGTTCTGATATGGTAGCTTCAGATTCATCAGACATGCTTCCATATAATAGTTCTTTAAGTTATTCAAAATGATCTTGTGTGTCCTTTAATTGATTTGCAAGCACCTTTCTCTTGTTGAGTGAATGCTTCAATTTCTTCTGCAGTTCATCAATCTATTCATTTGCATACCTTAGTTCCATTTTCAAGTTATCAGTCACCCTTTCATACATATAACCATGCATCTATCCAGATCTTTCCTCTCAAGTGGTTAAACTTCTAAATAAGAGACACGCATCTGATAAAAATTGTTGGACTAAGTATGGAAAGGTGAAACTGAGAGGGGAGGGGTGAATCAGTACTTCAAAACACTTTCAACTAATGTTATAACCATTTACTAAATTCATATCTTTGCATGTATCTCATAAACATATAAAGCATTAACATGAAAACTAAAACTCGTAAAACCTTCATTTTGGTATCGCAGAAATCCTTTTTATAGGATAAAAACTGTGGTAGGGATGACACCCACAAAACTTTACTATTATAGTAAAAAAATTTCTCGGTTAGAGATACACTATTAGTTATTTATGATAGCTTACCCTATTAAGAGTATTAACCTTTTTAAGAGTCTAAAGACCAATTAAGTCTACCTTGCTAAAGCATTTTACAATTCTAATATAAGAATTGTACCCTATT
Source organism: Chamaecyparis obtusa (assembly GCA_027943335.1). Taxonomy (NCBI): domain Eukaryota; kingdom Viridiplantae; phylum Streptophyta; class Pinopsida; order Cupressales; family Cupressaceae; genus Chamaecyparis; species Chamaecyparis obtusa. Next base: position 410,501 of record BSBK01000519.1, on the reverse strand, counting down.
AAAGGATTTACAATGTAAGACCTGCTAGGATCTTCTTGGTTAAGAGACTTTACAATTCTGATTACAAAATTAATCAGTAAAAAATATGTCTATAGTACTTGCATCAATGATATGCATATCAAACTCATTATGCTCATTAATTGATTACCTCACACTATTCTTTACTCACAATATCAATTATGTACTTGGTAGATTCATCTCTGAATCACAATTGCACTTTTCTCTTTACTGCTCTGTAACTCGATGGTTTCTCTTCTCACCACCTTCCTTCTTGCAATCTCTCCTTCACATCCACACATATTCCCTTCACATACACACTCTACCTTATTACTGATCCTTTCACTTAGATCCATTATATACTCAATTCTAGAAGCAATGGAAATGTTCTAGAATCATCTCCTTAAGCGATGCTAGCATTGGTTACTTCTCCAATGTATATTTTGTTAGGTTTGAATGTTGAATATATCCTATAGGGGAGTATTATCATCCATTCTATAGCAGTTGTTGTTGCATTCATGTATGTGATTGTCATTGATGTCAACACAGTGATCTACTAAAGTTTAGCAGAGAAGTAGACAATGTTTGAGTTAGAGCACACGGAATATTGAAGATCAAGCTATGCGGAGTTGAGGACTTACTCTATGATGTTCTATAAGATCATGGTTAAGAGCATGTATGAAAATTCATTTATTCATCACAGTTATATGTAATTTAGTGGAAACAGTATTCGGGCAGTGTTCCTGAGTAGTGGTTTTTGGAAATCAGATGATATCTCCTAATAGGGATAGAATATGAGCATGTGAAGTTGACTAGAATTTTAATACATTTTTATTGTCACCTAGACATGACAACAAGGTTAGAGGTCACATGAGTGAAGAGTTATCTTAATTAGAAGCTGATAATTTTATGTAATTATGGAATTTTTATGTAACGCATGGAAACTTTTATTTTGTAATTTGTATGCCAACTCATTTGTAATTATTTGAGTGTGGTATAAAGGAAGGAATTTTTTCTTTATTTTAATGTGGAATTGAATTGTAAGATTGTGAAAGTGAATTGAGGAATTCTGCAATACTTGTTGAAAGAGGATATGTGAAGTATAGAGATTTGGTATTGAGATCTGATAAAGCAGTTCATGTGGTTTGGCACAGTCAAAGGAGAAGTAATAAGTTATTGAAATTAGTAATCTTTTGATATTATTCTATGGAATAACATAGAGATCAGTTGGATAGTGTGTTCAGTGATCTTGCACCTGAAGCTGTTTGGGCAGTGGGTCCTTCTGTCTTCCATAACTCCTAACAGAGTTAGAATCTTTTAGTGGGGATTCAAAGTCTCCTAGCAGGGACTGATATGTACTGAATTTATTTCATAAGACTCCTAACATAGTCCATCATCTCACAAGGAACTTTCATAGTAGTGCATCTTTTGTGGGTATCATTCCCACCGGGGTTTACTCTTTGATCAAGAGGTTCCCTAGTTAACATATCTTGTGTTATTGTGTTGTTTTGCATGTATATCTTTCTATGGTTTTTTATTACATTTCTTACATGGTTAAAATCTATTGAAGTTGATAAAAAATTTATTTATCTAATACCTGATTCACCCCCCCCACCCCTCTCAGTTATCTTGGTGGACTTTACTTTCTAACAATTGGTATCAGAGCAGTAGGTCCTTGAAGGAAAAGTTTAACAGCTTAAGGAGATCCATGGCAAGTCATTTCAGGAAAGAAAGCCCTAAGTTTGATGGAGTGAATTTTGATAGCTGGAAAGAAAAGATGAAGACACATTTACTTTGTTTAGGACCAGGATATTAGTTAATCACAAAGAACCAAAAGACTATCATTGATGAAGAGAAAATTGAAGAATGTACTAATGAGGAAAGAGATCTATTCATGTGTAACATACTTGCTAGAGAAGTAATTTTTTCAGCCCTTCCGGAAAATGAGTATAGTCAGGTAAAATATCTAAAAACATCTCATGAAAATTGGTTAGCTTTACAATCTACTTTTGAAGGTAATGAACGTGCAAAGAAAGTCAGATTACATAATTGGATATGTGCATTTGAAGATATAAGAATAATGGAAGATGAATCTGTTAGAAGCTATATTGGTAGAATGTCAGAAATTGTTGTAGGTATAAAATCTTGTGAAGGAATCAAGATAGAGAATGTATGGAAAATTATGAGGACATTGACTCCTACATTTAAGTAGACAACGCACATGATAGAGAAAGTTATACCTTGTACTAAGAATTTCACTAGAGAAACCCTTCTTGGAAGATTAGAAGTAGCAGAAATGAACATGAGGCAATTTGGAGATTTACCTAGAATGGATACAACATTTAGTGCACTTAGTGTTTGCCCTACTTTGTCAAGAAGCATGAGTGTGAGTGGAGACTATGCTAGTAGCAATAGAACCAGAAATGAAGAAGACAGGAAGATTGAAGAAGGTATTGCCTTACTTGTGAAAAGAGAACCAGATGGTATGAAAATCTTTAAATGTTGGACTTGTCAAGAATATGGTCATTTTGCATCTAAATGTCCTAAGAGAGTTAAGAAGTATAGAAAGAAATTTAAACCTAGAAGATCTAAAGAATTCTATTATGCTAATAATGAAGAATTTGAAGCTAGTATGGAGAAATCTTTAAGTGAAAGTGATAATGAGAATAATGATATAGGATTTGTAGCAATAAAAGAAGAAAATCCTAAAATAGAAGTTAAAGAAGAAAAAGCTTTAGTTTCTCAAGTAGAAAAGAAAGATGATTGGATTATAGAGAATGGTTGTTCACATCATATGTCTGGAGACATGAAGAAATTCATAAATTTTAAAAAATATGATGGAGGAGTTGTTAGAGTTGGAAACAATGCACCTTGTTTAATAAAAGGTATAGGATCTATTACTCTTGATGGAAAGACTAATACTAATGATGTTTACTTTGTGGATGGATTGAAACATAATCTTTTGAGTGTTGGACAACTAGTTGATAAGGGATATCATGTTTGGTTTACTGAGAAAACTTATGTAATTAAAGACAAGGATGGAAATTTGATTGGTACTAGATCAAGAACCAGAGGTAATGTATTTTAGTTGAATCCTATTGAGATGACATGCTTGATTACTAAGATTGATGACAGTTGGTTATGGGACAGAAGATTTTTTCATATAAACTTTGATAACATTGTGAAAGTAAGTACTACACTTGCAGTAAGATATTTGCCTAAGATTATGAAACCTACTAACTTGATATGCAAGGAATGTGTGATGGCTAAGAAGAAGAGAAGCTCATTTCCCAGCAAGAAGTTCACAACAATAGAGAAGTTGGAAATTGTTCATATAGATTTGAGCGGTCCCACAAGGACTAGAGGATTCTATGGAGAAAGGTGTTTTATGATTCTTGTGGATGATTTTACAAGAATGATGTGGATTGCATTTCTTAAAGAAAAATCTGAAGCATTTGATAAGTTTAAAATTATTAAGAACAAAGTTGAGAATGAATCTGGAATGAAGATTAAATGTTTGAGATTAGATAGAGGTGGAGAATTTACTTCAAAAGAATTTAAAATTTTTTGTGAAGTGAATGGTATTAGGAGACAGTTTTCAGCCCCTAGAACACCTAAGCAAAATGGTATTGCAGAAAGAAGAAATAGGTTAGTGACTGAAGTAGCAAGAGCTATGTTATTTGAAAATGATTTGGCGAAGATATTCTAGAGAGAAGCAATGAACACAACAGTGTATACAATGAACAAAGTACAAATCAGAGTAGATACAAACAAGACACCCTATGAACTATGGTTTGGACATGCACCATCAGTTAAGTATTTTAGAATTTTTGGAAGCAAATGTTATATTAAGAGAGATCATGACATTGGAAAGTTTGACCCTAGAAGTGATGAAGGTATATTTCTTGGATATTCATTGAAGAGAAAATCTTATAGATGTTATAATAAAAGAACTAAGACTATTTTTGAGAGCTCAAATGTTAAAGTTGATGAAAAGTTCAAAATTCAAGAAAGAATTCTTGATTATGAATCAGATGAAGGAACTCATCCTAGAACTAATCTAGAGAATGTAGAATTATTCTATGAAACTAACAGTGATTTTCTGAATGAAAGCTACATTGAAGAAATAATTGAAGAACCTACAGCTGAAGTGAGAACTGAGACAGTGACACCTAATAGGAACCTCTAAAGAAATCACCCTATTGAGTAGATTATTGGAAGCATACACAGAGGAGTTATGAAATGAAATAAGGTACAAGAACAATTGTGTTTAATTTCTCAAATTGAACCTAAATCTACTAGTGAAGCCTGTAAAGATGAACATTGGATTAAAGCTATGAAGGAAGAACTAGATCAAATTGAAAAGAACAAGACTTTGGAATTGGTCCCTAGACCTAAAGATAAGAATGTTATAGGAACTAAATGTGTATTCATAAACAAGATGAATGAACAAGGAGAAGTTGTAAGAAATAAAGCAAAATTGGTATGTAAAGGATACTCATAGAAAGAAGGAATTGACTATGAAGAAACTTTTGCACCGGTAGCAAGAATTAAAGCAGTAAGAATGTTTTTGGCTTATGCAACTTATAAGAAATTCAAAGTGTATCAGATGGATGTGAAGTCAACATTTCTGAATGGAGAATTAGAAGAAGAGGTCAAAATTGAGCATCTTGAAGGTTTTCCTTTAACTAATGAAGGAGATATGGTATGTAAATTGAAGAAAGCTTTATATGGGTTGAAACAAGCACCTAAAATTGGTATGCAAGACTTCATAAGTATTTGATAAAATTGGGATTTATTAAAGGCACAACAGAAAACAACTTGTGTTGGCATTAAGCAGAATTGCCACTAGTGACACCACTTATTTGCATTCTAGGTGCAAACCGAGCAGACAGTGCAAACCGAGCAGACAGTGCAAATCCAGCAAGTTAGTACAAAACTGAACAGGACAGTGTAAACCGAGTAACATCATGTCTACCGAGTCACCAGTATTTACCGAGTTCAAAACCTACCGAGTGATCAGTATGAACCATGCCTTCACTTCTACCGAGTGCATGACGATGCCGAGTAATGCAGTGGACGTCGAGTATCAGAAAGTCACCGAGTCAGTTTGCAGGAACCGTGTAACCATACTTGGGCTGACTTAGTAGCACTTATGTTTATTTGTCAAGCCGACTTTGTAATTGTAATTGTAATTAATTGTTTAAGACTTGTATATAAACAATGTTGTAAAAATGTCAAGAAGAATAATAAAAGAAGCATATATGTGAAAAAGAAAGAAAGGCAGAGATAAGCGAATTACAAAGGGCTTCAACAGTATAAGGAACAACAAAGACAAATTCATCACAGAAGGTGATCAGTACATCAGCGAATCTCAATCAGCAATCCAGTTGCAAAGCAAGAGATCTATTGTTTCATCCTAACAGGTGAATCAGTACTAAATCCTTTAACCGGGTAGACTTAACAGTCTTTTGTAAAATCTCTTTACCGAGTGCATACTTCATTGTATGTTTTGTAAATCCTTTAACAGGGTGGATTTAGCAATCCTTATTGCTCCTAACAGGGCAGATCATCAGAAGTGATCAAATTGTAAGCCTTAACCAGCCAACTTTATTCTGCAGTATTAAAGCTTTGTGGGTTTCATCCCCACCCCAGTTTTACTTTCTTTTTGGAAGGTTTCTGGGTAACCAAATCTATGTGTCATTATTGTGAATGCTTTTAAGTTTCATGCTTTCTGTATGCAAAAGGTTAAAAGTAAATTACATGTTAAATTGAAAAAAAATTTGGAGTTATTGATTCACCCCTCCCCTCTCAGTAACTCGGTTAATTCCTGAATATTTCCAACAATTGGTATCAGAGTAGCATTGGTTCTCAAGACAAAGCTTAACTAGCTTGAGCAAAGATCCAGGACAATGGAGGTATTCAAACTGAACAAGGTGATTGAAAATGAAAAGCTAGATCTGGAAATGGCCATAGCTAAACTCAAAGAAGAAAAAGAACATCTTTCCCAATCCCTAAGAAGAAGGAAGGAACTTGCAAATCAGATGAATGATTAGAATTACATTAAAGAAAAGATTGAAGATCTTTTTCCCTCAAATAACTCAGATGAAGCAAACAATGCTGTCAAAGAACTCCTAGAAAAGAATGGGTCTCTGCAGGAAGAAGTGAGAAAATTAAAAAGAGAACAAGAGCTACACTCTACAAGATTCTGTGAGATCTTGGAACAAAGAAACAAGTTGAAAGATGAATTAGATGGAAGGAACATTGAAGTCCAAAATAAAACCCTTCAGCTAGAAAACCTAATTGATCAGATCTCTCATACAAATGAGGAAGTTCTGAATCTAAGATCAGAAATAGAAAGCACAAGAGAAGAACTAAGATCTGAAAAGGAAATCAATCTAAGATTGGTGGATGACCTAAACGCTGAAAAACAAATCAATGAAGGAATGCTGAAAAGTCAAGAAGACTTGAATCAGCTGTATGAGCGAAATCTTCATAGGCAAAAAGGAAAAGCAGGACTTGGATACAAAGGAGAAGGTGAATCCTCTAAGCAAGGTACTCAAAGAAATCAGAAACCTACTTGTAATCATTGTGGTAAAATAGGACATACTTCAAATAAATGTTGGAATAATGAAAAAGAAGAATTCAATGGAAAATGTTACAACTGCAATCAACCTGGTCACAAAGCAAATGAATGCAGGGAAAAACCAAGATTCAGAGGTAATTGTCACAAATGCAACAAACAAGGTCACAAGGCATCCGAGTGCAGATCCAAGACATTTAATCCAGCAGAACAAATTATGAAAGCAATGTTTGGATGGGACTACAACACCTGGTGTATATGTCATTACTATGGAGAATATGGACACATTGGCATGAATTGCATAAAACATCATCTAAGGAAAAGAGATACTACTGTAAGATGCTTCAAATGCACTAAACTTGGTCACATAGCCAGAAACTGCATGAATGCTAGTGAAGTTGAAGATGGAAAGAAGAATGAAGCAACTAAGGTCAGGAAACAGGTGAGACAAAAATGGATTCCTAAATCTACCGAGCAATCCAGTCTAAGTAATGGAATGGATGGCTCTACCGACTCAAACTAAATTTCCAAGAAAGCACTGGAACTGTATTTTCATTGACCAATCTCAAGCAGTTCCAGAACCGAATTAAAAGAAAGATCTAAATCAGCATACAAGATGCAGTAAGATCATAGGGAGGTCGGTATCAGTCTTCACCGAGAAAGGTCAGTACCTGTCTTTACCGAGCGAGGTCGGAGCAATATGAATTCTCGAGTTCACCGAGTTGTGAAGTCTTTACCGAGCAATTAATTCTTAGTGGGTGACAGTCTGTCAAAATTCATACCCTAATTTGTACTGAGCATTAATGACAGAGTTGTAAACAAAAAGCAAGTAATCAAACTCATTCTTCACCGTGAACCTTTAGCACTTTGAGAGCAGAAAATTTCAAGAGCAACCCAGCGATTCAATACTTTTGCGAAAGGAATTTTCTATGAGCTACCATGGCATCATCCAGCACCTCAGCGAAGAAAGGATCTGATATGTTAGTCCAAGGGGAATGGAAAGCACCAGATTTCAAGATCATGCTCGCAATTGTAGCAGCCCTAGATCTGAACGGAGCTCAATCTCAGATTCCTCCTAAGGTACTACTTATTAACGATATCCGCAATCATTTCAACTGTTCAATTCATGAAATGGGGAACCTAGAACTAGATATTGTACGTGAGGAACTGTGTGTGGATGGTATTCTGAAACTCGATTTGGCTTGAGCAACCCATAGAGATCACAAAGAAGATGATTCATCAAATCACCGGTCTTCCCATGTTAAACAAAGCAAAAACTACCAAAACCCTAGGTCGGACAAAACTAGAGAAGAAAACCCTAGCCGAGTGGGATGGTAGAGGCATGAAAGTTAGCAGCATTACTGATGCTGAACTAAAGTTTGGTACACACATTATTGCCCATAAGATTTATAGTTCTAGTTGAGAGAATAGTGTCTCATGTGAAGCTATCGACCTAGCATACAAAGTGGTCAAGAATAACTTAACATTTGACCTAGCAGACTTATTGTTAAAGCAGTTTAACAAAAACATGGAAAGCATTCAAACTTCCAAAAACAATCCATGTAAGTTTGGATCCTTATTGGTCTGTTTATTCTTCTATGCTCAGAAATTCTTCCCTTCTAAAGGAAAAGTTGTAGGGAGAAAAGATGTGCCAGCACTTTATGAAATAAATGAATACATCTCAGAAATGGGTGAAAATTTTGAAAGCATCATGGATAATTATTTTGAGTCTTTCAAAGAGAAAATGAATGACAGATTCCGGATTCCACAGAAGTTGGTGGAAGATTACAAAGATGACATTTGTTTTATGGTGGATTGTGATAATGTATATATTCAAGCAGCTAAACCGAGGACTGTATATGTAAAACCTCTTCCTTATGAGGTAAATATTGATGAAACCAAGAATATCATTGAAGCTCTTCTTAATCAGCCTGTCAATCCCAAAGCTCCATATTTTGGAACATATGATGAAGCTAAGGTGAGAATTGAACTAAGCATAAAGCTTCCATAGGCGGTAAACAAAGGAAAGAAGAGGATAGCCAAAATGCAAATGATAACCGAGGACAAAGAAGAAAAAGATGAAGAAGAAGAGGAAAAGGATGAGAAAATAGAGGAACCAGAACCTGCAAAGAAGAAAGGAAAGGTATTCATCACTAAGGCACCTAAGCCTCCCACTGCTGTATTTACAAGGAGAAATGCAAGAGGCAAGGTAGACAAGGTAGACAAGGCAGATAAAGACATAGTATTCAAAAGGCCTCCTCTAAACTTTCAAGAAAAGATCAAACTCTTTAGAGACGGATCAGGATCTGGAGTAAGTAACATAAAATCTTTTAAATATGAAACCAGATCGAAAATAGAATAGAAGGAAATAGAAGATGCTGTTATTGAAAAGATGGGATAGTGGAAATACTCTCCTGATGACATAGCCCCACAGGTTCTAGCAGTTTTATTAAATCCAATAAAAATGAGATGGAGCAATGCAAAGCAAACTGTGATAGACATATTTGATCAAACCCTGAGACAGTTAATGCCGAGCTTGAAAAATGATGAAGTAAAGAAGGCATTAAAAGAAAATGAAAGTAAGATGACATTAAGGTTCAATACTTGTTTGATCTTGATCAACAATATCGAATCGGTTGTGAAGGCTGCAAATGCCACATGGAAGAACATATACCACCTTCACCAACCGAGTATTGAAACAGTAATAATAAAAGATATTGAGGATGACAGTGATGAACAAGAAGAAGACACTGAGGTAGATGATACTGTGAGGATAGCAGCAGAAGTCATTGCATCCCTTCCTACCTCTCCAGTAAAAGTTTCTACATCCAGCCTGGAGACACCTTCAAGCATGGTTGTGACAACTTCAAATTTGTCCAATCATCTTTAGCAACAACAAAAGCAACTATCATTTCTTCTACCGAGTTGCAGTCTCCCGCATCATCAAGTTTTCCAGAAGTAAGTTTTTCAGTTTTTGAATCTTCAAGTGTAAATATTTTAAGTTCTCCAGTAGAAAGTATACCAGTCTCTATAGCCAGCCCTACTTTATCTACTATCACTACTACCAAGGCATTAAGTACAGATAAGCCTAAGGCTCTACCGAGTATAAAATTTTTGGGTAAGAATGTAGTAGAGGATATAGACCTAGATGAAGAGATAGAGATTCCTACATTAGATTTTGCAAATCTATCAGCGGACCAAATGCAAAATATAGGTGAGATCCTCCAAAGGAAAGCAAAACAAAAGAAGCTTAAAGAGGAGAGAGACAAGGAATATCAAATCATCAAGGATGCTAAGGACATTTTGTCTGATGCATTAGGTATTAAAGTAGACTCCTCCCAACATGTTTTGCTACAATTAGCAGAAGCAGTTAATAAATACAATGAGGATTCATCTGGGACAGAAAAGTTAGTTGAAAGAGCCAAGAAGAGATTCAACAATAAAGTGCTTGAGCACATTGCTCAGCACATAGCTATTAACCAAGTAGAATTGTCTTCAGTTTTTTCAAACATTGAATCTATCTATTCAAATGCTACCTCTCTTTTGGCCAGATTGTGCAATATTGCCGAGTTCACAAAGGATGTTAAGGATAAAATGAATAAAATGGATGAGGATATGAAGATTAGCATACAGAAGCTGCAACTTGAACCAAGTTCAAGCTCTGCTCATCACATGAAAATCTCACACCTATCAAACATGCAGTCTGATCTACTGAAAGAAGACACAAGGATCCGGTCTACACTGCTAGACATCCAACACATGATCCTTCCCATCATGAATACAATGTATAAGCACATTGAACATTCCAAAACATTGATTCATGACAATCAGTTCTCTATAGCAGATCACATGATTGAACTCTCTGCAGAAGTCCAAATTGCAATCCAAACATGTAAGATTCTGTAAGAAAGTTGGGACAGAACCCTGGCACTAATAATGAAGGTACATTCTGATTTTCTATCAAGTTTTGGATTCTCTCTGTAAATAACTTGTATATACACCTTTGGCATTATCGTCAAAAAGGGGGAGATATGTATAGAGGGAGATATATGTATAGAAGAAGATTTGTATAGAAACAGTTAGCACATTGAAAGGGGGAGACAATGTATAAAGCCCTATAACAAAGACAAATTTTGAAAAATCAAAATAAAACTCAGCATGATTCATGTATATAAGTTTTGGCCAATAAGTGTTTTTGTCACTAATGCCAAAGGGGGAGATTGTTAGCATTAAGCAGAATTGCCACTAGTGACAACACTTATTTGCATTCTGGGTGCAAACCGAGCAGACAATGCAAACCGAGTAGACAGTGCAAACCAAGCAGACAGTGCAAATCGAGCAAGTTAGTACAAAACCGAACAGGACAGTGTAAACCGAGTAACATCATGTCTACCGAGTCACTAGTATTTACCGATTTCAAAACCTACCGAGTGATCAGTATGAACCGTGCCTTCACTTCTACCGAGTGCATGATGATGTCGAGTAATGCAGTGGACGCCGAGTATCAGAAAGTCACCGAGTCAGTTTGCAGGAACCGTGTAACCATACTTGGGCTGACTTAGTAGCACTTATGTTTATTTGTCAAGCTGAATTTGTAATTGTTATTGTAATTAATTGTTTAAGACTTGTATATAAACAATGTTGTAAAAATGTCAAGAAGAATAATAAAAGAAGCATATATGTGAAAAAGAAAGAAAGGCAGAGATAAGCGAATTACAAAGGGCTTCAGCAGTATAAGGAACAGCAAAGACAAATTCATCACAGAAGGTGATTAGTACATCAGCGAATCTCAATCAGCAATCCAGTTGCAAAGCAAGAGATCTACTGTTTCATCCTAACAGGTGAATCAGTACTAAATCCTTTAACCGGGTAGACTTAACAGTCTTTTGTAAAATCTCTTTACCGAGTGCATACTTCATTTTATGTTTTGTAAATCCTTTAACAGGGTGGATTTAGCAATCCTTATTGCTCCTAACAGGGCAGATCATCAGAAGTGATCAAATTGTAAGCCTTAACCGGCCAACTTTATTCTGCAGTATTAAAGCTTTGTGGGTTTCATCCCCACCCCAGTTTTACTTTCTTTTTGGAAGGTTTCTGGGTAACCAAATCTATGTGTCATTATTGTAAATGCTTTTAAGTTTCATGCTTTCTGTATGCAAAAGGTTAAAAGTAAATTACATGTTAAATTGAAAGAAAATTTGGAGTTACTGATTCACCCCTCCCCTCTCAGTAACTCGGTTAATTCCTGAATATTTCCAACAACTTGTACACAAAATAAATTGAAAATGGTTTGTTGGTTGTAGTTATCTTTGTTGATGATATTATCTTTGGACGAGAAGATGAAGCCAATGATAAATTTGCAGATGAAATAAAGATTGAATTTGAAATGAGTATGATTGGTGAGATGAAATAGTTTTTAGGATTGCAGATAACACAAAAAAGTGATGGTATCTTTTTAAGTCAGACAAAGTACTTTAATGACTTGTTGAGGAGATTTGGAATGGAGAACTGTAAACTGATTGGAGCACCTATGGTAACTAGACACAAGTTATCTAGCATTGATGAAACTCCTGTAGTTGAATAGAAAAAGTACAGATCTATGATTGGAGGATTGCAATATTTAACTCATACAAGACTTGATATATCACATGTAGTTGGAATTGTTGCAAGATTTCAAGTTGACCCCAAAGAATCACATTATGTAGTAGTTTAAAGGATACTAAGGTACTTAAGAGGCACAATTGAATATAGATTGTGGTATGAAAAATCTGATGACTTTACCTTATGTGCATATACATATGTAGATTGGGGAGGTAGTGTTGATGAAAAAAAGAGCACAAGTGGTGGAGCATTTTTTCTTGGATGAAGATTAGTTTCTTGGCTAAGCAAGAAGAAGAACTATATTTCACAGAGCACAACAGAAGCAGAGTATGTGGTAGCAACAAACAATTATAATCAGATAATTTGGATGAAACAAATGTTGAAGGATATTGGAATAAATTTTTTTGAGCCTATTGTTATACACTGTGATAATACTAGCATAGTTAGTATGTTTAAGAATCATGTACTACATTCTAAGATAAAGCATATAGAGATAAAGTATCATGTAGTGAGAGAGAAAGTGGTAGAAAAAGAAGTCAAATTAGAATATATAAGCACAAAAGAGAAGATTGTGGATATATTTACAAAGCCTTTTCCTAAGGATACATTTGAGTATCTGAGAGGTATGCTTGGGGTTATGCCCCAGCCTACTTTTGAGAAGTGATGTGGATTGTTGCATTCGTCCAATGGTATATGAGCCCTATCTTTCTTCTGGAATGGATGTTGGTACTTCCTCTATGGGGGAGTATGTGTATCCGAGCTGAGTCATGAGGACTCTAGTGAAAGTATTTTCCTAAAAGTGTCTTTTGACATTGAAGTTGTTGTTGACATAGTGATGAAACATCTATCATTGATGTCAATGGGGGAGAAGGATACATGAAAAAAACTATCTATTGAAGAGAATTTGATGGAGAAGGTTACAAGAAATATAAAATGGAAAAATAAAAGAGATGAACAAGAAAATGAAGCAAGATTTGATTGATGAAGAGGATTTGAAGTATTTTCTAAGCAGCAGTGTTGTAGTGTTGGTATTCATGGAACTTGGATGTTTTTTCATCTTTATTGCCATCAATACCAATGGGGGAGATTTTTAGGAATGAATTCTAAATATATCCTATGGGGGAGTATTCATAGCCATTCTATAGAAGTTTTTGTTGCATTCATGATTATGATTGTCATTGATGTCAACACAATGAACTACTAAAGTTTAGCAGAGAAGTAGATAGTGTTTGAGTTAGCGCACATGGAATATTGAAGATCAAGCTATGCTGATTTGAGGACTTACTCTATGATTTTCTATAAGATCGTGGTTAAGATTGCATACAAAAATTCATTTATTCATCACAATTATGTGTAATTCAGTGGAAGCAGTATTCAAGCAGTGTTCCTGAGTAGTGGTTTTTGGAAATCAGATGATATCTCCTAATAAGGATAGAATCTGAGAGTGAAAATTTGAACAAAAGTTGAAGACATGTTGATTGTGACATGGATGTGATAGCAATGTCAGAGGTCACATGAGTGAAGAGTTATATAATTTGAAGCCGACAGTTTTATGTAATCATGGAATTTTTATGTAACGTGTGGAAACTTTTATTTTGTAATTTGTATGCCGACTTATTTGTAATTATTTGAGTTTTGTATAAAGAAAGGAATTTTTCCCTTATTTTAATATGGAATTAAATTTTAAGATTATGAAAGTGAATTGTGCAATTGTGCAATACTTGTTGAAAGAGAATATGCGAAGTATAGAGATCTAGTATTGAGATCTGATGAAGCAGTTAGTGTGGTTTGGCACAGTCTGAGGAAAAGTAATAAGTTTTTGAAATTAGTAATCTTTTGATATTATTCTATTGAATAATATAGAGATCAGTTGGATAGTGTGTTCTGTGATCTTGCACCTGAAGCTGTTTGGGCAGTGGGTCCTTTTGTCTTCCATAACTACTAACAGAGTTAGAATCTTTTAGCAGGGACTGATATGTACTGAATTTATTTCATAAGACTCCTAACAGAGTCCATCCTCTCACAAGGAACTTTCATATTAGTGAATCTTTTGTGGGCATCATTCCCATCGAGGTTTACTCTTTGATCAAGAGGTTCCCTAGTTAACATATCTTGGGTTATTGTGTTGTTGTGCATGCATATCTTTCTATGGTTGTTGATTACATTGCTTACATGGTTAAAATCTATTGAAGTTGATAAAAGTTTTATTTATCTAATAAATGATTCACCTCCCCTCTTAGTTATCTTGGTGGACTTTACTTTCAAACATATTTATATTTAATTCTCATTGGTGAATATCACCTTGTAATCATGCATAATCATTATGTTTAAATTTTCAATACCCTATATAACAAAATCCTCAAGATTTGTAAACCATTTTCTGCTTGGTGTCTAGATTCAATGTATCTGTAGATTCTCCTTATGTCCTCCTTTCATGCTCGGTAATACATTTTTCTATTGATTGGTAACTATATCTTCTCTTGATTTGATGGATGTTGTATCTCAGTAAAAATCAATTCTCGGTGGTCGGTTATTCCTTTCTCTTTCTTGCTTGGTGACTAGACTTCATTTTCCTTTACCAAAAATTTCCTTTCCTTTATTTCCTTTTATTGACTAGCTTGTTACTCTTACCGAATTGACTTTCCTTCATTACCGAATGACTTTGGCAATCATTAAGACTCTATCATAACTAATAACAAAAAAATAACTCTTAGTAGTATCAATATCATTACCGAATCTAACATAACCTCCATCATGATCTTCCATAGTAATGAACTTATGTGTGTCACAAGTCATATAATGTGAACATCCACTATCTATTATCTATGTATCATTATTACTAACATGAGAAATTAGGGCTTTTTCTTCTTCATACCTTTCTTCATTAGAAGCATCCTTGATAGAAACATACACAACCTCTTCACCTTCTTGATTATCTGAATCATCATTGGTTAGTCCTTCTTAAAAAATGTAGCATGAATTCTTACCTTTGTTCTTGAAAACTTGGTATCTCTTGAATTTATTCTCTCTTTTTTTATTATCTTGGTTGTCTTTCTTCTCACCACTATTTTTTTCAGGAGATCTAGATGCAATATGACCAATCTTGTTTCAATTGAAATATTTCAAAGGTAGTTTACCTCAGTAGTAAAGCTTCAAACTCTTCTTGTTGTCTTTCCTCTTCAAATAGACTTTCTAGATCACTCCTTTAACTATGAAGCCTTTCACTTGCACTTATTACATAACTATCACTTGATCTAGACTCTCTAGAATTTAAAATGTTCAAAGATGACTTCAATGTGGACTTAGTCTTAGTAGTGGCAAGTAAATTAATGTCAAAATCATTTAGCTCAAAATCAATCAACTTATCAATTGTAGCATCTAGTGAAACATGCATCTAAGGAATGGATCCCAACTCTTGTATTGTAGACACTCGGATGGAATATATAGGAAAAAATATCCTTAGTAGTTTAATTGTTACATATTCTTCTTCAATATGTCCTCCAGCACCTCTGATAGAACTCAAAACTTCCTTCAATCATGTACTATACTGTGTAACATCTTCACCTTCTCTCATTGTCATAGAATCAAATTTTCCTTTCAAAATTTCATCTTTTTCCTTCTGAACATGTTGATCTCCACCATATATCAATGCAAGATTGTCCCACATCTATTTTTCTATATCACATCCTTTAAGATCATTGAACTCCAAGTTGATGAGAAAAGAAGATATCTCTATCATAACTTATGTGTGATCTTTCCTTTCTCTTATTTTTTCAACTGTCATAGACCCAAATGGAAGTGATGAATAATCATTGTCAAGATAGTATAATGTATACTCTCCAATTCTAGATATATGCAGCTTCATCCTAATTTTCCATGTAGAGAAGTTTTCCCTATTCAACTTTGGTGCCTCCCTCTTATACATCTTCAGATATTTTACTCAAGTATTTTAAACTTATCCCTTTAGAGTACCTTGGCTCTGATACCAATTGTTGGATTAATGAGAGGGGGTGAATTAGTAATTATTTATTATTTAAACCTTAAAAACTTCAACTCTAATTCAACTCAATAAGATAAACTTCAGTAGTAACTGATAATAGCAGTAAATTAACTTTTTCAATCAAAAAATTTAAGTAATCAACAAATAACATGCACAATAAACATTCAACACATTTGACACTAGTATTTAATGTGGAAACCCAATTTGGGAAAAACCATTGTGGGAATTGTCACCTGCTAATAAACATACTCATTTGAAGTATGCTCGGTTAAGAGCCAATATTGTTAAAGATTAAAATGCACATTGTTAAATGTGACCATGTTAGGGGATTTTCCTTGGATTAGTTAGGATCTTCACCCTGTTAGGAGTGGCCTGGTTAAAGGGATTTGAACACTCTTCTAGAATGTTACCTCTCTCAAGGATTTAGAATAAGACTGTTAAGTTGTCTCAGTTAAGATATTTTCCTACTACAAATGTTAATAAGAAATAGTATAAAATTTGATCTATAAATCTACAACTACCTCTTTCTTAGTTAGATCCCTTGTGTGTTCTTTGTCTTCACTTCATTCCTTCACTATTCACTAGCCTCAAAACTTCATCAATCTTTGTTGTAGACTCAGATTTCCACCTTTTTCTTCTTCACTACATCACTTGGAAACACATCAACACTTCAACTAGCCAACTTGTTTTTCATTCAATTTCATCCTTTATATAAACATTTTTTTCCTCTTAAACTACTTGATTAGGTTTTCCTCTATTTATTTTAAACCATCAGATCATACCTCTTGAACTGATTTAATGAACTTGGCACTCGTTAAAACTTGTTATTATCACCTTGGACATTGAACTTTTCTTGGAACTTGCACCTTCACTTTTTTCTACTTAAATATTTACCATAGATCATCACCTTGAATTTTATTGATCATAGATCTCTTTAATTAACTCTTCCTCATCCTTGGAATCTTTGAGATCACTGTGGCTCTTCATTAAATGTCATTCTGATCCTTGTATTTAATTTTTGTTCCATGCTCGGTGCCCTTTATTTTCCTTCAACCAAAATTTTGTTTCTTTTCTCGGTAACTAACTCCTTACACTCAGGGTCTTGGCTTCCTTTCTATTTACCAAAAATTACTTTCCTTTTACCGAATTACTTCTTCCTACTCGATAAATAAATTATTTTTTTTCCTTTTCAAATTTCTAGCCTTGCTCACTTGTCCATCCCCTTTACCGACTTGATATCATAAAATGTAAAGTAGAAAACAACTAAACCATTATTACCTTATCATTTTCTGATCTGTATTAGCTTCCCAATTAAGTTCTTCCACTTCACTAACTCCTTCACAACTTTCACTTTCTCTTTTTCCTTAACTCACTCAACTTATATCATAGTCCTAATGAAATGGAAACTCAATATAAACTAGAAATCAATTTATTGACATCAAAGAAAAAATAACAACTGATCTAATCCTTCTAAAATCTTCTATACCTCTAATCTCGATCTTCATCATCATCACCATTAGTTGGGGTTAACAACTTCAACCATGGTCAAGGTTCTTTTGTAATCAAACCCCATTTTTTCATACTCGAGTTGGAATCTATGATGATGGTATGCTCAAAGTGATGTGTTGTGTTTGTGTTAAACCTTAGTCAAGGGCTCTCAGGATCATGAGTTTAGTGAAATGGTACTGTACTATTTTGTTGATCTTGTGTTGTCAATTATTCTATGATTAAGGGCTTTGTTCAAACACCCCTATTACTTTGTTCTTGTTATAAGAAAATATTCTTTAGTTAAAAATGACAGCTTGGAGACAAGCATTCACATTCAAAACAAATTGATTATTATTATGACAATTACTTTTGATATATGGTTATCATTCACATGAGAAGATACATAATTAGTTTTTGATAGTTGTAAAATTAGTTTTCAATGGAAGTTTTGTTTCAATTTATCTATAATGAACATTATTAGTGTACAAAGAAAGAGATTGGATTTTGTTGGTTAACAGTTTGTCCTTTTCTAAGATTTTCAATCTTTGACTCCCAAATCACCCAAGGTAAGAGAACAAAAGGATGTTACCAAAAATTGGGTCAATGTATATCTTCAATCACTGCCCTCTGAATTAATAGGTACAGCTCCCTGACTATGTATGGTGTTCAATGAATATGTTTTTAAACTGGTCACCAGGTCATATCTGATGTGTTTTAACTGAATTTCTCATAGACACAAACAATTCAGGCAAGGGTATATATTCTATCTCCTAACTTTAATCTAACTACTCTAATCATGCAAATTCTACTTAGAGAGAACATGAGCAGAATCATATATGAACAACAAATGGAATTGCCCTCACTACAACCTCTGACATGAAATGGAATCCAAGTGAAAATCATAGCTTCATACACAATTGTACTTTCTGTCCAGGCTGAATCTAACAAACAGGATGAATAGGAGAAGAGTTACATATGACAAGAAAATGGAATTACTTATTGCAACCACAGACATGAAATGGAATTCAATATGTAATCACAGCTCCATACATAACTATCCTTTCTATTCAAATGCAGATGATTAACTAAAATGGAACAAAACTAGAAATAAAGCTCAGTAAATGGAATCACTTTTGCTCCAATATCCAGTTTGCCGACCCCCATACTAAATCTCTATATAGAATATATAGATTTTACAATACATTAGGCTCGTAGGAGCCAATGACCTTCCCTCTCCTTTGAATACAAAGAGACAAAGCATAAAGAGACAAACTCTTCCAATCTAAGAACTCGAAAAGTCACTATGACAATCTTCATCTCCTTTTTAAGCCAAATCCTTTGGGCTTCTCGGAGTCAAGTCATCATTCAAATTCAGGAAGAATAACTAACCTGATCTTCAACTGGCATTGATCCTCTCCTTCAGATGCTTTAAAACATTTGGCATGATCTCATGACTTTGTCTGCTATTGAGATGCACTCATCTTCTTGTTCCGCTAACTTACAGTCTTGTCGCATGATCGCATGACTCTTTTTCAACTCTTGTGATCATGTGACAACTTTAAATAAACTTATATTATATTTTTATCACATCAGCACTGTTAACGTACATAGGTTCCCTTTTGCCTTGTCGCATGATCTCATGGTAATATTTTAATCCATGCGATCATGTGACTGCACTATGATTGGCTCGCGGGGATCATTGATTGTCTTTCAGAGAGCCACTTGATATAGATGCCTTCAGACCCACCGAGAGACACGTGTATGCATCTTGCATGATCTCAATGAATCTCCCACAGCTTAGCGACAAAGTGGGAACCGCCGATTTGGAATCTTGATCAAAATCTTTTGGCCCCACCAAGAGACACGTGTACGCATCTCCCATGATCTCAAAAGCATTTGGCAGGGGTTGCGCTTTTGCGAGGACCGTCAGATGCATTTTGATGAAGTGCAGCCTCTGCCTTGGACATGTGGAAGGATCTTATTTTACCATAAAAAATCTTTGGTGACTTATGTTGTTGCATGATCGCATAGGTGTTATTTTATTTATGCAATCATGTGATCTCTTTATGATTGGTGCATGTGGATTCCCGCTATGTCATGACTCAGGTTCCGCTGAGAAATAGTGCCCACTAATCCGTGCTTTTTACTTTTCGCATGATCGCATAGTATTTGTTTAATTCTTGTGATCATGTGACTATTTTATCATTGGTACATGTGGACTCCACTATTGACGTATGTGGGTTGCACTCTTGGCACATTTATTTAATCTTTCCGGTCTTTGACTTTTCTTTCCACCTGAACCTCCACTGTCAATGTGTTACCCCACCAGCCAATGAAAACCGGACAAGTCACCACCCAAGGGCCCACCACCAGAGCTGAAAGCCTCTATTTGACTATTTGTCACATGATCTCATGTGGCTAGGAAGGCCTATGTGATCATGCGACCAACCGCAAAGTGTTATCTGCCACCGCAAACTATTTTCACTATTTTAACTGTGACCACTGACGGTTTGTTGTTTGCTTGACTACTGACTGGCCCCCCGGTGACGCTAGAAATTGGGACCCACCTGGTCAGAGTTGTACACTTGAAGATCAAAAACATAGAGGGTTTTCAAACCAAAGATTGAAAACATAGAGAACTTTCAAACCGCAAGTCAAAAACATCCTGAACCTTCAGAGAGAAGGTCGAAAACACATTGGGTTTTTAGGCCCAAAGGCAGAAAACACACTACCATATAGAGTAAAATCTGAATGATTCAATGCTGGCTCTGTCATTGAATCCCTCACATGAAGAATCTTCTCATGGTTCTTTTGAATGCCTGAAACTTATTACTCCTAAACATCATTCCACTTGCTGAAAAGACCATCAATTGGAGCATGATATCCTTGCTAGGTTGGGGTCTATCACCTACCCATTATGAAAAGACTTCCAAATAACCCACCTGGCTTGAAAAGAAGAAGACAATGGAAGGGAAACCCAGCAAGGACAACCTGTCCTGAAGGAAACCTAGACTTAGACTCAGACATGACTAACTATGACTTGAAATCAAATACTTCCACTTTTAACAGCATGGTTAGGGGGTGAAAAGTGGGGCAACAGCTAGCTCCGACTGGGGATTTAAGCATTACAATGCTTAAAAGAACTCTAGCAATCTTTGGTTCCACAAAATAACCAAAAAATTGATAAGGAGAAACAAAAATTAAGGAAAACAGTAGCAAAATGAAAGACAACCACTAAACTAAGACAAAAAAGAAAACCTACCTAACTACTTCGTAGGGGTTACCTGCTCTTCAATTACACATCTGGTATAGCTTCAAATCCTACCCATTATAGGAACATGGTAGGCACTCTCCAAAAGGATATGCCAATCTGAATGAGTTATTCTGATTCACTTGCATAATCTGGAATGGACCTTTCCACAAGGATTGAAACTTAGAATGCATTCCTTTAGGTTCATGTCTCTTATCCCACAACAGCACCATATCACCTTCCATGAATTTTCTTGGCCTTGCCCTTTTTTCAAACAACTTCTTGACTCAGTTCTGATGTTCAGTGATCCTATCAACCATATCTTCCCTTTCTTCTTGTAGCTTAGTCAAATATAGGATCCTTTTTTCCAATCCATCCTTGAAAACATTATCCTCAATTGCGGTTTTCAGTTTACAAGAAGCAAGTTCTAATGGAAATGGCAAGTTGGCCTCTACTCCATACACCAACTCAAAAGGAGAAATACCAATGGCTCTTTTAGGAGTGGTTCTATTTACCCAAAGAGCATCATATATCTTTTTATGCCAATCTCTCTGATTATCAGCAACTAACTTCTTCAAAATATTAATCAGATTTTTATTACTTGACTCAGCCTGCCCGTTACCTTGAGGAAAATAATAAAAAGAGTGTCCTATTTGAATCCCATGATCATAACAAAAGGAAACCATTTCTAAGGATGAAAAGTAAGAAGCATTATCCAATATCAATTTTGTGGGAACTCCAAATCTTACTAGTATTTGTTCTTTAATGAATTCACATACTACTTTTGAAGTAGTCTTCTTCATTGGTTTAGCTTCCACCCATTTGCTGAAGTAATCAATGGTGGTCAAGATGTACGAATGTCCTTGACTTGAAGGAGGATTGATAGGTCCTAAAAAGTCCAAACCCCACTACTGAAAAGGAGCATCTATCACCACTGGTCTCAGGGGTAATGCAGCCAACTGTGGTTTGCCTGCAAACATCCTACACTTCTCACAATTTGCAACCCAATTATATGAGTCTTTGAACATGCTGGGCCAATAATAGCACTGCCTTAGAATCTTGAAAGTTGTCACAGTGGATGAGAAGTGACCTCCACATGCTTCATCATGGAAAGATTTCAATAAATTTTCCTACTGATCTTTATCAACACATCTCAGGAAAGTACCATCAATTGCTTTCTTATATAAAACATCATCATGTATAACATACTTCAAGGCTTTATTTTTTAAATTCCTCTTTTGTTTAGCAGTTAATCCATCCGAACATTCACCATAAGTCAAAAAATATGCAATGTTTGAGAACCAAGGATCTTGCAGACTTACCATGAGCACTCTGTGATCATCTTCTTCAGCTTGTTGATTCTCTGCTATGGCTCTGCAAAGAGCATTCCCTCTTATGATTTTTTTTGGCCTAACATCTATATCATACTCTTGGACCTTTGCAATCCAAGCTCCTCTATTGTTACATCCAACATCTTGTTGTGTTAACACACTTTTTACAACAGCATCAGGCACATGGATGACTGAATGTGAATGCAGGATATAAAATCTGAAATTCTTTAATGCTCTCACCACTGCATAAGCATGCTTTTCAACTTGAGAATACTTCAGCTCTTGATTCTTTAAGGGCATACTCATGAAGGCAATAGGAGTTTGTATACCTTTGAAATTCTCTTGCATTAATATTGCTGACATGGTGTGTTTAGATGCATAACAGTAAATAATGAACTCTTTAGTATAATCAGGATGAACCAAGATAGGAGCATTTGCAACAGCATTCTTTATATCCTTAAAAGCTCTTTTACCATCATTAGTCCACTTAAATGTTTGATTTCCTTTCATCATGTCAACTATTCTTTGCACAATCTTAGAAAAATTAGGTACAAATCTTCTCAGAAAATTCACTTGTCCAAAGAAGGATTTAACACCAGTCTTACTCAAAGGTAAACTTAATTTCTGAATGGCTTTAACTCTATCAAGATCAATTTTGAATCCTTCTTGAGAAATAATGTGACCAAGAAGCTTACCTTCAGTGACACAAAACACTAATTTCTTTGGGTTCAAGGATATGCCTTGATCTCTACATCTTTGCAGAACCTTGGTCAGATCTCCTAGGTGATCTTTCCTCTTCTTGGAGAAAACAATCAAGTCATCAAGGTAGATCACAATAATTTTATTTTTAAGATCACCAAAAGATAAATCCATAGCCCTTTGAAAGGTTACACCTGCATTAATTAACCCAAAAGGCATTCTATTATAAGCAAATGTGCCCCAAGGTGTTGTGAAAGCTATTTTATACTTATCTACTTCATCTACTTGTATCTGATTATATCCTAAAAAACCATCTAACATGGACATCATCTCTAACCCTGCAACAGTTTGCATCAAATGATCCATGTTTGGTAGAGCATAGTTATCCTTGAGGGAAGCTTGGTTCAGATTTCTAAAATCAACACAAATCCTTATTTCTCCATTCTTTTTCCTCACAGGAACAATGTTTGCTACCCAAGTGGAATGATGGATGGGATAAATGATCTTAGCTTTCAGCATTTTATCTATTTCTTTGAAAATTGCCCCTTCCACCAGAGGATTATAATTTCTCTATTTTTGTTTGACAGGTGATGCTCCAGATTTAAGAGGGATAGTATGCCTGAATTTTCCATTCATAAAATTCTTTAAGTCCTCATAGCTCCAAGAAAAAACATCTTTGAATTCAATCAACAATTCTCTGATTTTCGTTCTTTCCTCGAGAGTGCAGCATTTTCCAATGTTGATCATTTTAGGACTGTCCTTAGTTCCTATGTTGATCCCATCAAATTCTCCACAAGTTTTTTCTTTCTTATCTCTCTCTCTCCTTATATAGGCATCATGTTTATCAAAGAGTTTTTCTAATGACACAAAATGAGAAGGAATTCTATTTTCTTTCAATTGAATGATACTTGATTTTAATTCTTCTTCATCAATTGGTGACTGCTCTTCTTTGTCATTTTCAAAACACATATTGGCAAAGGGGCCTATTCCTTCTAGAAACTAATGAATATGCTTGTCATCTTCAAATACTTGCCAAGATTCTTCATTATCAGGCACCTTAGGTCTGAATAGGACCTCCATTCTGTATAATTGATTCATGAAGTCAGGATGAGGCAAGAGTAGAGATGTAGAAACTGCTAGAGAATCAGCCCTGGAATTTTGATCTCTTGGGACCAAAATTATTGAAAAGGCATCTAGACTTTCTATTTCATCCCATACTTTATTTCTATAATTTTTCAATCTATTATTTTTCATAGAGTACTGATTTCTTACTTGTCTCACCACCAATTCAGCATCCCCTTGAACTTTGAGCAATTTAACTCCTTTTTGTTTAGCTGCCTCTATACCAAGGAGAAGGGCCTCATATTCTGCAGTATTATTGGTATTTTTAAAATTCAATTTATAAGCCAGGCAAGTAATTTCTCCATTAGGGGCCATCAAAACTATTCCAACACCTGAACTAGCCTTGGCACAACTTCCATCAAACTCTAATGTCCATAATTGATCAGTTTTTGCTTCTTCTATCTCTTCTTGAACATCAGGGCCATTATAGGATATCAAATAGTTTCCAAATTGCATTTCTTGATAAAGAATTTGTGACCTAGGATCATCTAACTTTAATACAGTGAATTTTTCTTTTCCTTCCGGTTCCAACTTCACCTTTTTATCTCCTACTTGAATATAGGCAGATGTCCAATCTAACTTGATTTCTCCTCCCAAGTCTTTGCAGAAACTTCTACTAAGCAGCATTCCATAACTCTCAGGGATATCAACAACAAGGATTGTGAGCTTCAATCTTTTAGAGGGATAGGCAGCTAAGGCAACCTGAGCATCTTTGATTTGACCAATTAAAGGAACTTGCTTAGCATCCATAGAATAACATTTACCAAAGACTTTGGTCAAAGGAAACCCTAGGGCTTTAGCAACTAGTTGGCATTAAGCATGATTGTCATTAGTGACAAAACTTGTTCAGATTAGTGCATACCTAGCAGAATAGAGCTTATCGAGTAGAGCAGAGCTTACCAAGCAGATCAGTGCATACCGAGCTCACAAAGTCTCACAGTGTTTACCGAGTGCTGCACGGTTAAATAGGAAATTTAGTTTCTACTGAGTAACACTTTGTCTATCGAGTCTCCAGTATTTACCAAGTTTGAAACTATGACCAAGTGGTTAGTATGGACCGAGCTTCCACTTCTACCGAGTGCATGATGATGCCGAGTAACACAATGGATGCCGAGTATCAGAAAGTCACTGAGTTAGTTTGCAGTAACTGTGTAACTATATTTGGGCTGACTCAGTAATATTTGTGTTTACTTGTTTAAGAGCCAACTTTGTAATTATTTTGGAATTGACTTAGATGCATATATAAACAATGTTTTATGTCATATCCAAGAATGATGAAATAGAGAAGTATGAAAAAGAGAGAAAGGTAGAGATAAGCGAATTACAAAAGGCTACAATAGTATAAGAAGTAGAAAAGATCTATCCATCATAGAAGGTGATCAGTACATCAAAGAATCTCAATCAACAAGTACAGTTGCAAGTAAGAGATCTACTGTTTCATCCTAACAGGTGAATCAACTTGAAATCCTTTAACTGGGTAGACTTAACAATCTTTGTAAAAATCTCTTAACCAAGTGCATACTTCATTGTATGTTTGTAAAACCTCTAACAAGGTGGACCTAG
This sequence comes from Chamaecyparis obtusa, assembly GCA_027943335.1. Taxonomy (NCBI): domain Eukaryota; kingdom Viridiplantae; phylum Streptophyta; class Pinopsida; order Cupressales; family Cupressaceae; genus Chamaecyparis; species Chamaecyparis obtusa. The sequence goes on along the minus strand of BSBK01000519.1, from coordinate 384,867 downwards.
TAGTCCTTATTGCTCCTAATAGGGTAGATCATCAAAAGTGATCATTATAAGCCTTAACCGGCAAACTTTATACTGTAGTATTGAAGTTTTGTGGGTATCATCCCCACCCCAGTTTTACTTTCTACTTGGAAGGTTTTTGGGTCACCAAATCTCTTTGTTCTAAGTGTTATGAATGTTTTATTCTTTTTGTTACTCATGCATGCAGTCAGATTATCAATCTAATATTATTAAGATCTGAATCTGTTAAAAGTTTTGAAGTTACTGATTCACCCCTCCCCTCTCAGTAACCTAGATAGTCTTGAATATTTCCAACAAAGGAAACCCTAGGGCTTTAGCAACTGGTGCAAGCATTACATTATCTAATGCTCCAGAGTCTATGATGCAATTACTTAATCTGTTGCCATTAATAAAAAGAGACACATAAAAAGGCTCTGGTTTCAAATCTAAACAAGTAGCATGGATCATAGATTCCTTCTCTTGCAATAGCCTAGGAATTGAGAGATCTTCATCTTGTGGATTCCCTTCATTGGTATTAATTTGTATTTTATCTCTAACATTAGAATTGACTTGAATATTTCCTCCATTTTTACAGCGATCTATCAATCTTTGGAGTTGGTCAGGATGTGATTTCAAATAATCTATAGGGGATATTTGAATTTTACTTTCTTCACAAAATTGAATAATATCAAAAGAGTGAGACAACTTATCTTTTTCCTCCTTTTGTGAAGAACTTGATGCTGAATTATCATTCCTATTTGCCTTGTGGGAAGGTGCTTGATTCTTGACAGGAGCAGCATTGGGAACCTTACCTTTATTTTTCTGACCTCTAGCCATCATAGTCAGCTGAGGTCCTTCCAAGGTGGCAAAACAATTTTCTCCATTTTCTAAATCTGATTCATACTCACAATACAAATTTACGGAGTCACCATGAGGAGCATGATCATCATCATCTTCTAGATATTCAATTCTTTGCACTTCTTCTCCTCTCATTTGTAAATATCTGATCATGTCTTCACAAGTATTACCATCATGATCTACTCTGAGATGAAAGGCACAAGAAGTATGACCTTTAGGAGGAGCTTCAATAGCTAATCTTTGCTGAGGGGTAGGGAGCTGCAAGTTCTTATTTCCACCTTGATATCTTGGTTCTTCTTGATAAGGCTGATATAATGAATGAGTTGGTCTAGTAACTTGTTTCTTTAATGTAATCAGCTCATTGGACAACTTTTGTAACATAGCCTCAGTACTATTTGAAGTACTTGTTGTATTGCTTGAAGATCCAGTATGATACTCTTTCTTCCATTTCCCAGAGGCTATCATGTCATCCTCCATCTCTACTGCAAGAGTTTGTGTGACTTGTAAAGTGGCCACATTAGCCCTTCTTAGTAGATAACCAAGTTCAGGAGGCATAGAACTGATGTAGAAAGTTTTCTGATTGTCTCCTATTGGAGCACTAGTAGCTGGTATCCTTTTAATAAGTTTATTAAATTTTTCATTAAAATCTCTCATAGGGATGGATGGTTCTTTCTTAATTTGGGCTAATTGTAACAAGAGAACATGAGCATCTTCAGTGCTCTTGTATCTTCCTTCAAATCTCTGTTTCATGGCATTCCAACCAGTAATATAGCCTGTGGGTAAATCCTAGAACCAATCTACTGCATCATCCACCAAAGTATCCACAAACATCCTAACTGTAACATCCTCATGCTAAGGATTCACCACACTACATGCTTTCTAGAAAGCACTTAGATGTTGTTTAGCTGACACTGAGCCATCACCATTGAATCTAGGGAAATTCTTTCTGGAGGCCTTTGGCAAGTCATGATTTTCTATAAGATTCAATGGCCCAATAGCATTTCCCCAAGGAATAGCCATAGTTGCTAGCCTTGTATTTTGTGTAACCGCCTGAATTGAAACTGAGAGGGGAAGTGCAATACCGTGCAATAAAAATGAATTGCAAGTGGTAGAAATAGGAATTCTACCAATAGGAGGAGCAGAAGACTTGCTTCTTTTTGGTCTCAAAGGAAATACTGTAGATGACTGAAAATCAGCAAGCTTCTTATTTTCAGTTTCCCTTGCCTTTGTTCTTCCTTTCCTGAAAATATCTTCAAGGATAGGGAAATTGACCACTTTGAGTTCTTCATAGACCAGATCAATCTTACCCTTCTATTTCCCACTCCTGGTAAACTTGGAATCTAGGGTGCCTAAAATTCTGAGAAAAACTTTTAAGTTTTCCTTCTTTCTAACATCCTCCCCAGCAGAGTCGCCAAAAACTATTGGTTAACAGTTTGTCCTCTTCTTTCAATATTCAGTGACTAACATTGTCACATGATCGCATAGGTGTTATTTTATTTATGCAATCATGTGACTACTTTATGATTGGTGCATGTGGATTCCCGCTATGTCATGACTCAGGTCCCGCTGAGAAATAGGGCCCACTAATCTATGCTTTTTACTTTTCGCATGATCGCATAGTATTTGTTTAATTCTTGTGATCATGCGACCGTTTCATCATTGGTACACATGGACTCCACTATTGATTTACGTGGGTTGCACTATTAGCACATTTATTTAATCTTTCCGATCTTTGACTTTTCTTTCCACCCGAACCTCCACTGTCAATGTGTTACCCCGTCGGCCAATGAAAACTAGACAAGTCATTGCCTAAGGACCCACCACTAGAGCTAAAAGCCTCTGTTTGACCATTTGTCGCATGATCGCATGCGGCCAGGAAGGCCTATGTGATCATGCGACCAACCGCGAAGTGTTATCTGCCACCGCAAACTATTTTCACGATTTTAACTATGAACGCTGACAGTTTGTTGTTTGCTTGACTGTTGACTGGCCCCATGGTGACGCTAGAAACTGGGACCCACCTGGTTAGAGTTGCACACTTGAAGGTCAAAAAAATAGAGGGTTTTCAAATCGAAGATCGAAAACATAGAGAAATTTCAAACCGCAAGTCAAAAACATCCTGAACCTTCAGAGAGAAGGTCAAAAACACACTGGGTTTTCAGGCCCAAAGGGAGAAAACACACTGCCATATAGAGTAAAATCTAAATGATTCAATGCTAGCTCTATCATTGCATCCCTCACACGAAGAATCTTCTCATGGTTCTTTTGAATGCCTGAAACTTATTACTCCCAAACATCATTCCACTTGCTGAAAAGATCATCAATTGGAGCATGATATCCTTGCCAGGTTGGGGTCTATCACCTACCCATTATGACAAGACTTCCAAATAACCCACCCAGCTTGAAAAGAAGAAGACAATGGCAGGGAAACCCGATAAGGACAACCTATCCTGAAGGTAACCTAGACTTAGACTCAGACATGACTAACTCTGACTTGACATCAAATACTTCCACTTTTAACAACATGGTTAGGGGGTGAAAAGTGAGGCAACAGATTTATATGAAACATTCTTTGTATATACATTATATTGAGCACATTAGTTTCTAAAGAAGCAATATTTTTATGAAGAATGTAGTTGTCCTGATTCAGTTTAGTTCAATGTTGACTATAGGGTGTAGCATATACTTAATGATGTATTGTGTTAAGTTTTGATTACCACTCTTTGTATAACATTTCAAATCTATATAAAAATTACATATTGTAAAATGAGATATATATAGTTGGCGAGGCATTGAAAAAGACTATCAATGAGATCGAATAGATAGTGAGACATATGTATAGCCAGTGAGGCATTGTAAAAGGATATTTCACATAAGCTAGTGAGGAAAATTGAGTGGTTTTATTCCCTAGAGGGTTTCCACTCAGGACAAAACTTGTGCCATATTCTTTGTGTGTGTTTGACTTATCTTGTTATCTATTTTGCTCCCATTGTGCATTATTTTAAGCTTTTTAAAGTAAAAATTAAAATTGAATTAGGTTTTATATACCACTAATTCATCCCCCCTCTTAGTGATATTGTACTCTAACAAGTGGTATCAGAGTCACACCATTTCTATTAAGGATTTCTAGTTAGGGAGTACTTTATGGATATCCAAATGGGTCTTTCTGAACCTAGAGTCAAACAAAGTGATAATATTTTTTATTTTGAGATTGATCTTGTAAGAGAATTAAGATTTTCTCTTAGAAAAATCAAGAGGTTAAAAGGAGATGTTGTAGCATAAAACAAATTTGTAAAAGTTATGTTTTTTTTTACTCTTAAATTTGAAGATCGCAAAAAAATTCTTGAATATATTCAAGATAATCTGCTTATTTTAGAGAATAAATAGTGCTCTCTAGTTATGGAACTTGAAGGGATATAGAGAAATCTTTCTTTGAGTAAAAAATCAAAAACATGAATTTTCAAGATATTTCTGAGGAATATGGATCAAATGGTGCTAAAAATATGAGGAAGGATATGATCATCAAAACCAGTAAGTTCTCTAGACAAGATTCTCATTTATTTGATTCTTGTATTTATAACTTTAATTATAAACATAAATTAAATAGATGTAGTATGATGTCTAGAAAAAGGAAAAATGGTTTAAATAATATTTACAAAATTCAAATAGATTAAAGTGGTTTAAATGTGATCAGTTCAACCATATATCTAACTTTTGCACATCTAAATTTGAAAAACAACAAAGTAGTGTTCTTATGTGGCGACCAAAATTGAAAGTTGAAGTTTTAGTTGTACACATAGTTATTCATATTGTCAAAAAGGATCTATGGGTACTTGATAGTGGATGTTCTCACCATATGAGTGTGATAAATCTAAGTTTGTTCATTATGAGACTGATCTAGGTGGTTTGGTAAGATTTGGAAATAATCAGTGTATTGATATCATATAAAAAGGAATAGTCCTTCTTGATAATGAAACTCTTATTAATGATGTATATTGCATTAAAGGGTTCACACATAACTTACTTAGTGTAAGTTAGATATGTGACAATGGCTCTGATGTAATATTTTATGCTTTGGGATGTGAATTTAAAAATAAATCTGGTAAAACTATTGCTAAGTTAGTTTTTGAACAAATGGAAATATTTATAATCTCATTGAAAACTTAGGTAAAGTTGAAAATAATGTGTGTTTTATGAGTCAGGTTGAAGAAACAAAGATTTGGCATACAATCCTAGGGCATATAAACTATGATAATCTGATTAGGATCAACAAAATCCAAAATTTTATAAATATGTCAGTCTTATCAAAACCATATAATAATATTTGCAAAGAATGTGAAGAAGGAAAACAAAAAAAATAAAATTTCAAATCTAAGGAATATACTACTACTAAGCCTTTGCAGCTTGTTCACACTGATTTTTGTGGTCCAACAAGGACAAAATATTTAAACCATGAAAAATATTTTATGTTTTTCATTGATGACTACACAAGGGTGACTTGGGTCACATTTCTTAAACATAAAGTTGAAGCCTTTATTAAGTTTAAGATTTTTAGGAAAATGGTCGAAAAATAATTTGATCTAAAATTAAAATATCCTAGAGTAGATAAAGGTGGGGAATTTACCTCATAAGAATTCATTGATTATTGTGAAGAACATGACATTAAAAGATAGTACTCAACACCTAGAACACTGAAACAAAAGGGTGTTGCAGAAAGAAAGAAAGAATATGACTATTAAAGAAATGACTAGAAATATGTTACAAGATTCTAGGTTATCTAATGCTTACTAGAAAGAGGCAGTGCATACTTCTATTTACATTTTGAATAGAGTTAAATTAAGACTGAATACAAAATTCACTCTGTATGAATTATGGTATAGTAGAACAACAAATGTAGGATACTTTAAAATCTATGACAATAAGTGTTACATTAAAAGAGATGGTGATAATATTGGTAATTTTGAATCTCATTGTGATGAATGAATCTTTTTGGGTTATTCAAATCATAGTAAAGCCTAAAAACTCTATAATAAAAGCTTAAAACATTTTGTAGAAAGTACAAATGTTAAGGTCAAGATGAGAAGCTAAATACTATATCAACAGAAGAAGTTGAGATTCCTCAAGAAAATGTACAAACACCTAAAATTGAACAAAATCAGAAGAAGAAACTGAAAAAAATCTTCCTAATGAACAAGTAGGATCTACTCCTAAAATATCCTCCAAGTTGTTACACAAAAATCATCCACAAGAAAAAATCATAAGTGACAAAACAATAGGTGTTCAGACTAGAAGAAGACTTAATAATGAATGTGACAAAGTTTGAATCTATGTTTGATATCTTATTTTGAGCATAAATGTTATACTAAAGCTAGTATAGATGATCTTTGGATGAAAGAAATGTATGAAGGACTAGATCAGATTAAGCATAAAAAAATTGGGGAATTTGGCCCTAAAACCAAAGATAAAAATGTAATTGGTGCAAAATGGGTTTTTAGAAGTAATCTTTGATGATAAGGGAAACATGGTAATAAATGAGACTATATTTGTGTGCAAAGGATACTCTCATATTGAGGGTATTGATTTTGATAGTCTTTTTCAATGCCTATATATTGTAGATATGCATCTACTTTATATATTGTTGATTCATTTCAAAAGAATAATATGTAATATAGTAGATATATATATAGTTGGTGAGGCATTGAAAGGTGATGGATATGCAGTAGGTCATGGATATGTAGCAGATTAAATGCAGATAATACCTTTATCAGTTTAGCATGTTATTATAAAATACTAAAAAAGAGCTGATATTTGTTAGACAAATCTTCATTGTCAGACATACTTTATCTGATATGATGAATTATTAAACAATTAAGGTTGGAGGAGACATAGTTATCACACAATTTTTGGTGTTGTACAAGGAAGATTTGGCTGATTAAGAGTGAGGCCTTCTTTAGAATCTCATGATTTTTGTACTACACATGCAATGTATTGTGAGTTTGAAGAGAGATAAAGGTTTATAATTGAAATCAGTGGTCTTAAAGGTGTTAAAGTCTTGTTTTGGTTTTTCCTTTCCACTATGCAATAAGGAATAGTTTTCAAACATTCATATTCACTTATTGAATGCTTTAGAGACTAGTGGTTTGACTGTCCATGCATTACCAGTGACTGAGATTCATTAAAGGATACAAAACCCTTCATTTTGGGTTATTGTGTGTGGATTCAAATGTAGGTTTGATTTGGTTAATGTTTAGAAAAGATCAATAAAGTATTTAAAGACAATCTTACATGTTTGGAGAGGTTTGAGAGGCACTTATCATGACTGTACCCTCACAAACAGTGACATAGACTAGTTTTACTAAGTTTCTTTTCTCTATTTTGAGGTTCTCATTGCCAAAGTGGCCAAAGACTATGTTAGGCTGATAAAATATGGGGATTCTCTTTACCACTGCAAATATTTGAAGGTTGCTACACTTCGATGGATGTGTACCATTGTTAAGAGAATTGGACCGAGTTTGGCTTACCTCAAATAGGTGAGGTGACATATGGAAAGGTTGTCATCTATTGACCCAAATACCAAGACTATTTTGATCTGTGGGTACCCTAATGTTGGCAATAGTTCTTTTATTAATTATGATGAGTTGTATCATTCCCATCATGTCCCATGCTTGCACCATGTGTACCCTCAAATATAGGATGTAAATCATTGTTCTCTTCTTGACCAAAGGCTTCCATATCTTGAGGTAGTGGAGTTATGTCACTGTTATGAACTCAGAATTATGGTCATATCCTAGTGACAAATTTTAAATGGATACAAGTACCTTTTTTGTGCAATGGTCAAGTCCAACCTTTATATCTTGAATGCCAATGCTAGATGCCTCTTCTTTACTAATTAATCCATGTGAAAAATCTGCAAACTTGTGAGAATGAGGAAAGGAGCCTCTACTGTCCAAATTCAAAACTTGGGACATTTCTTTCCTTCCATCTTTTGATTCACCACACACCACTAAATTTAGATTTTCCTCATAGTCTTATCAATTGAGAAGAGGATTTGGTGTGTCAAATGAATCCCTATCCATATCAACTTCATGTTCTTCACCAATTGTTGATTCAGAATCAATCTTTGAGCAATCTAAATACTCATCAAACCTCTCTTGAATGTCCTCACTACAAGGCACATGTGATGACAAAGAACTACTGGTCAAACTTAGAAAATCAAAATCATGTTTAAGTTTTTAACAATAATATCTCCATGGAATGTGGTACCTTGCATATTTCATGAAGTTACAAAATTCTCCTTCACATCTTCCACCATGAATGATAGGAAAACATTGTAACCAACCAAAGAGACACCAATTGGATTTATACCTTGTAATATCCTAAGGCTGATCTGAATGCATTTTCTAAACACTTTGACTGAAGTTATTTTCCAAAGTCAATTTGCAATGTCTTGTATTTTTATATGAATGGTTTAGTTTAAACAAGAGAGCATTGTATTCAGGTCATTCATAAAGGTTTAATCAAATAACCATGATAACAATTTAATATCACAAACTTCCAATTAAAAAATGTATCAGACTTAACTTCAGTCAATACAAAGAGAGAAGGAAATGTAATAACCCAACCTGGTTCAATCTTCATATGTTGAAATACTAGGACTATTTTGATCTATGGGTACCCTTATGTTGGCAAGAGTTCTTTTATTAATAAGATTACTAGGGTGGATGTGGATGTGCAACCTTATGCTTTTACTACTAAGTCTCTATTTGTCGGGCATACTAATTATAAGTACTTGAGGTATTAGGTTATTGATACCCCTAGTATTTTCGACCACCCCTTGGAGGATAGGAACACCATCAAGATGCTCAGTATTATTTCCTTGGCTCATTTGAAGGTGATTGTTTTGTTTTTCCTTGATGTTTTAGGGTCTTGTGGTTATAGTATTGCACACTACTCTACAAGCTTGAAGAAGTGGTATATTTTGGAAAATGAAGAGTGGAAAGAAGATGATATTTTTGAGATCATGGATGGACACAATGTTGCTGACTTTATTGATCCAGATATCTTGCAGAGGCTTTAAGAACTGGAGAGGGAAGAAGGGCTTAGGATGGTGGCTAAGGGTGATGAAGATGATGAGATGGGGGAAGTGGAGTTGAACCCTAATGAAAAGGAAGCTCTAGCTACAATTAGGAAGAAGAAGATGCTTATTGTCGAACATAGATTAAAGAAAAGTACTGCAGAGAGCACGCCTACCGTACCAAGGAAGTTTGACAAGAATAAGGAATATGGCTTAAACATAATGGGAAGACATATTTCTAGCTTGGGCTTGGATCCTTTTACAATTACATTGATAATAAATGAAGCGGATGAGAGTTGAGCAATTTGCTTTCCAAGAAAAATATCGTAAATGAACTATGTACCCCAATTCCTATGCCCTCTACGCGTACCCAAATGATATATTTGAAACAACAAGGGTAAGGCTTAAAGAATTTAATTTTGCATCACTAGACAGATCTGTATGTTTTATCCACAATGACCAAACTTCATAAAACATATAGACCTATCTAGTGATCATATTGTACTGAAGGTGGTGCCTAGTTATCTTTACATAGTTGTTGCAACAACAGAGCATTAGGCACCATCTTTAGCACAATATGATCACTAGATAGGTCTGTATGTTTTATGAAGTTTGGTCATTGTGGATTAAACATACAAATTTTTCTAGTGATGCAAAATTAACTTCTTTAAGCCTTACCCTTGTTGTTTCAAATATATCCTTTGGGTGCGCACAAAGGGCATAGGAATTGGTGTACACATAGTTCATTTATGGGATTTTTCTTGGGAAGCTAATTTCTCATCTATCATCTACTTCATTTTTATGAAGCTAATTGTCGTAGGATCCAGGCCTGGGCTAGAAATATGTCTTCCCAAACACAAAAAAATATGCACATAAACACAACAAATGAGAAACATAAATGTAGATATCACAATAGCTAAGAAACATAAATGTAGGAATCATGGTCACAATTTTTTGGAGACAACATAATTGAGTTGTATACCCAGACGATGCAAAGAAACTACTACTCCTCTAGTTCCAAAGGAGTAGTAGTTTCTTTGCATCATCTGGGTATACAACTCAATTATGTTGTCTCCAAAAAATTGTGACCATGATGCCTACATTTATGTTTCTTTATTGTTGTGTCCTAGGACCCATTATGACCCTTTACAACCCTTTACAACCCCTAAGAATACACATCTTAGAGGTCTTAAAATGTTGTAAAGGGTCATAAGAGGCTCCTAGGAGGGGCCAAATGAGTTTCCACCTTCACGTGGTTGGCCCTGTTAAGTAGAGAATGTTAAACTATTCTTGAAACAAAGAGAAGCTCAATAATTTAAGGTCTCAGTCCACAGAGATGGTGAAAAATGATAGGAATCAATAATGGAGAGTTCTTAGATACTGAGAAGATGTATAAGCAGTGGAGGCCAGAAGGGATTTTTGTAGAGATTTGCTAGATGTGGAGATTTTCTAGAGAGGGTTTCCAGATTGAGTACTAGTGTAGAGATGATGATTCAGTACTACGTCTATAAAACCTTCACAAATATCCATTTTTTGGCCTCCATTCAGACCTCTTCTCTGAATCTAGAAACTTTGGATATTGTTTCTCATCCATGCATGAAATGTGCTAGTAATCGTATAAAATTACTTTTGCGTGACTAGGATCAATTATGAGAAGGTAAACAACAAGATAATTTTATTGTATCTTTCATTTCTTTTATCCATTCATATTTTTTTCCTTCTCTTATATCGGATACTCTACAGTATACATAAAGGCAAGGCAGTGATTATTCTCAATGATCGACAGGTATAAGTCTTCCAGCCCTTACCCAATAGCTAGGACTAAAGATAGCAGAGCTCAAGAGACCATCATAGTTTTTCTCCATCTTTGGTCCATATACGGACAAAACATTTTACATTTCGTTAGCTCATAAAATGTGGTGATTTGAAAGAATTTAATGGATGATATTTTAATGTATAATGTATATTATTTTAGTTTGATGATGAATGAATTTATCTACTTTGTGCACTTGTATACATCGGGCACAACCATAAAGGAGCATCCCCTCCTGTGACTTGAGTAATGTAGGTCATGTGAGGAGATGGTTCTTTATGGCTGTGCTCGTAGTATACAAGTGCACAAAGTTGATAAATTCATGCAATGTCAACTTAAATAATATACGTTATCATGAAAATATTTTATTAAATTCTTTCAAATCCCCTCATTTGATGAGCTAACGAAATGTAAAATGTTTTGTCAGTATATGGACAAAAGACAGAGACCAATTATGATGGTCTCTTGAGCTTTGTTATCTTTACTATGCTCATCCATCACTTTTTTGACAGGTAGTAAAGTTATTCTGACAGAAGCACTATACATCTAACAGATTCTCCTGTCGGTACTTTATTACATATCATTGGATATCTAATAGGTAAGTCGTTGGATAGAAACCCAATCTGACAGATTTGTGTGACGGGATTGTTATACATCTGACAGGTTCTCCTGTCAAACACCTACTGTATATATTGTTGATTCATTTCAAAAGAAGAATAGTTTCATTTGTAAAGTTATGTTTCTTATGAGTGAGCTAAAATAACTGTATATATGTGAAAATTCTGATTGTGTAAATAGTAGATTTAAAAATGTAAAGGCAAGAGTGCATTCATATTTATTAAACTTATGTTTTTTTTTGGTTTTTTGTTATTCAAAAATCTAACATTGTTGTCAAGAAAATGAGGAATTTTATGGTTGTGCTTTCTTGTTTGAAATTGTTTTTTTAAATGGGTTTTATGTCTCATGCACATTCCAGTTTTAAAAAAATATGTAAATTTTATTTTGTCCTCTCTTTCAGAATTTTAAAACAAAAAAAAAAGCTTATAGAAGCTCAATGATGAATTAAAAAGCTATATTTTGTTGCTTATTTTGTTTAAAAAAAAGAGAGTATTGCTTTTGTTTTAATATATATATATATATATATATATATATATATATATATATATATATATATATATATATATATATATATATATATATATAAGAAAACTTCATGAAAATATTTTCTTGAATTGCTAGTTTTAGAAAGAATTTAATGAGTTTCATACTCATTTGAGTTTATATATATATATATATATATATATATATATATATATATATATATATATATATATATATATATATATATATATATATATATATATATATATATATATATATATATATATATATATATATATATATATATATGTTTAAGTTTTGAAAAGAGTAAATAAAAATAATAATAATAATAATAAATAATATATCAAATTTTTTTTAGTCGCGGGAAAAAGGGTTCCAAACCCTACCCACCACAGACTTCCCACAAGGGAGCAATGGGTGGAGGGTTGGCCCTAGCGGTGACACAGAGGAAAGAGCCCCCATAATAGCCAGCGACTGGCTGCTGGTCTGTGGCAGCCCACCTGTGGGTGGTGATCACCACAGCTAGTGACCAGGTCACTGGACTGTGGCGGCTATGCCACTTCTAGCAGTCGTCAAACCATGGCTTGGATGTGGGGAGGGGGGAAAGTTGTAGCCCCTTCCCCAAATGTAAAGTTTTTTTTCCATTTTAATTTTTTTTTTAAAATATATTTTTATGTAAAACAAATAAAATGGAGAGATAGTAAGTAAAAAGAAAAATATGAACAATAAGAATAGAAAGGGGTGAAGGAAAAAAAAAATACCAGACCTCCATTGTAGCTTAAACTTATGCATTTTTATGCAAATATAGATGTATATACACAATGTATATATGTGTATATACATTTATGATTACATCCTTTCCTCCACCTTGTAGTTCCATACTTGCAAAAGAAAATGGGAGAGAAAGAATGAGAAATCCCATCTAGGGTTTGGAGGAGAGAAAGAGAGTAGAAGAGAAATGAAAAAAGAATGTTTTGTTTGGGTGTTGATATTTGCACCTAACCCTAATTTTGAATTAGGGTTAGGGCAAAAGTCAATCCCAATTTGAAATTCACATTTTTCCTCTTTATTTCTTTTGAAAAATAAAATAAAAATCCATTAGTTAATTAAAATTATTTTTAGCAAGGTGATTTTATTCCTTTGGTGAGGGAGATTTTTGTGGGATATGATTTTACTTTCCCAGTTAACTATAATTTAGAAGAAATTTAATTTAACAACTTTAATTTAAAATTCTACAAGACTTGATTATTTAATTGATATATTATTGGATTTCTACAAGTATTAATTTATGCAACTTTTAAGTTCGTTAGGAAAATAATTTTATCCTATCAAACTAATGCACAAATCATTGTGGGAATATAATTTAAATTAAAAATATTTAATGAAATAAATATAATAGGGTTATTGGTATTAATAAAGGTTATGTTCAATTATTAATAATTTGTAGGAATTTGGAACTGGAGATTAATGAAAATTATTATATTAAAATTAATCACTTGAAAATTAAGAAGGATATTATAAATCATATTCTATATTGATTTAAATTATTTTTAAAAGTGCAACTTGATTTTAGACAATTGGGAGAATATGACACAGTGGATTTAATTAAATTTTATTTGGGGAATGTATCCCTAGATGTTATTTAACCTATTCAAGCAGTAACCTTTGAACCTAAATTTGTTGTACTTCTCAATTGAGGGATATTGGTAAGTTTGACTCAAGCTTGTCGTGATTCCCCTTGTTCGACAAATTTTTGCAATCACTCACCTTACATTGGGATATCATTTTACCAATCCACATATCACCTTCTTTGAGAAACCTTTAGTAAACACTTGAGTATGCATGTGTGCAAACAATAGTAAGATTTATCTGTGTAATCACTTAACTTACAACCGTGTATCATTAGTAAGATAACTTTAGGTTTTCAAAAATAAATTGTTTATGTGTTTTTGTCCTTAGATTTTGGGCATGACAAACATGTGCAACACTTCTACACTATGTACATCAATTTGAATAATTTTCCCCAACCCTTTAATCAATATTATTGCCCCAATATTTTATTATTCTTGACCCATCCCTTGTTGAAGCTTATCCAAGTCATGGACAAGCTTTCCCAATTAGTTAGTAGATACTCAAGTGAACAAATCATCCTCATTATGAGAAGTGTGGGAAGAATGGCTCTCCAAAATTATAGGTATATTGTGTGTAGGAATAGAGGATTCACCTAAGTTCCCATAGAATGTGCTAGTCAACTTAGGCTCTACGCCCTTGGTTTTTAAAATTTAAGCTGCCATAAGTTAATAGATTTTTCTCATGGGGATATTAAATATAGGACAAAGGGTCATGAAACTCATAGACAAAAATAGATATAAAATAAATTATTAAACAATATAATTTATCAATAGATTGATGAATTATCCATTGTATAAATAAAATATGATTGCAAATTTGAATTAACCATGTGTAAATTAGAGAAAACATGAAAATTGAAAGTAAGCAATATATAGTAAGATACATTGGGCTCCCCAAAATGTAATGGTGTAGAAATGATTTGTCTACTATCTTATGCATGCAAAAGTAGGACCAAGGATTATTTCCACTATCATTACATTAAAGTTGAGCTTCCATCCACATAGCTTAACCTCATATTTTAACAAAAAGGATTAGGCACAAGGTGAATCCAATAGTCCTTTGAGTTAGAAATGACAATTAAAAAATGTGGTTTGAATGCTAGATCTAGGACCAAAGATGATAAATTGAGGTTTTTAACATCCACATAAACTTTTAGAACAGATACACAAACTAGAGAACTAAAAATCTAGAAAGAAGAAATAGAAAGGAATTCATGTCATAAATATGGGCTGAAATTGAGAGGTCAATGGTGCTTGTGGCACCCTTGAACCATGAATGATAGATGTAGATGAAATTCATTTTTTTGGGACCAATATGTTGCCCAGAACCTTGGTTGAAAGTTTTGTTGACAAGGCATAGGTAAATGGTTCATGAATCACCTTTGACCCTACAATTCCAATCTACAAAAGATCTACATTGTTTCATTCCAAATTTGTGTCTTCTAATCTTGTTGCTTGCACATGTTAAGAAAATAAAATTATAGGTTGATGGGGGTTTTCCTAGGTCAAACCTTGGTTTTGGAATTAACCATGAGATTGAATTGAAATATGATTGAATTTAAATCCTTTTTTAATGGATTAGAGGATAGATCTGATTAAGATGCATTGAATGAAGTAGTAATTTATACCTTCATGAGTCTCCTTGTGTTGAAGTATTCATGAAAAGGTTGATGTTTGATGCAAGGGCAAGGTAGATACAAGCAGAATCAAGAAGAATTGACTCCATTTGAATAAAAAAAGAAGCCCTTCTCAAAGTTACACATGAAAGAAATATGAATACCACATGAAATCAATGAAAACACAATGGATATGAGACAAGCAACTAGCAGCAACAATAGAGGAATTATATTAAATATTTCAACATGCCCAACTGTGAGGCCTTCCGGGTTTCGGCCTTATACAAAGAGAATTATGAAATTAGAATCTCATCTTGCATCCTATCTTTGTCTTCAATGATGTATCTTGATAATAATCCTCTCTACCTACCCTCTACATCAACCCAAGCTCCAAATATATAGCCAAAAAAGCCACAAGTCCGCCAGTCAGGCATTTAATTACATTATAGGTCTAGCCTGGAAGAGTAAACCAAAACTAAAGAAAGAATGAACAAAAATTAATGTGAAGTTATATTTAGGTCCACACATGATCCAAGAACATGTCCATAAATTAGCAAGATCCAATTCCATCATACGGCACCGCGCAAGACAAAAAACTCCATGTTTCACGTGTAAATTGGTTGAAAATTGATACCTGAAAAAAATTATCATAACTTTCAACTCACAATGAATTAGAACTTGCAATATTATGTGAAGATATTAATTTATGTCCTCTTAAATTACATAAGATCATAAAGGCTGATTCATTAAGGATCAATGGCTACATGGTGCACAATCAGCATGCAGAATGCAGGAAAATATGGCTCCGACCGTAAGGAAAACAACTCTAACTTTGAAACGGTCCATCCAATCATTATGTGCTCATAGGAGAAGGTTCCCAAATAGGTCCTCAACATAATGTAATCTTCATACAACATGAAACCAATAAATGGAATGATTATAATGAAAACACCAGAAAATAATAAATGTTTTTGGTTGGTGCAAGATTGCTCAGAGACCCAAGATGCTCCTACATCAGACACCTGGGGTAAATAAAGAACTGATGTCCACATCAAGCACTACTGATATTCTGACCTGAATCATAAAGATCCAACTCATCTTGTGTAATCCATGAACTGTCTTCAACTGGCTTATCTTTCCACTGAACTAGGTATTCCATGTAGTCTTTTCATCTTGTACTCTTGCTTACTATGCTATTCAAGATCTTTTCAATGCTATCATTCTTCTTCTTAGGATAATCCAGATCATCTCCCATCTCATCAGTTGATTCAAAGTACTCAAAGATATCAGCAATTTTGAATATAGGTGATATATCCATGTCCTCTGGTAATTCCACTTCATAAGCATTTCCACTGTCAAACTTTTTCAGAATGTTACAAGGTCCAAACTTCTTCACTTTCAGCTTGTTGTAGGTACCAATTGGAAATCTATTTTTCTTCAAATGAATCATAATCTCATCTCCAACTTCAAAATATTTATGTCTCCTTCTCTTATCTTCTCTCTATTTATATTTCAGATTGCTGTCCTCTAAATTCTTATTAACTTCATCATGAAAAGTTCTCATGTATACTACAAAATCCTTAGCTTCAACACTTCTTCTTGTCTGAGTAGGTAAATCTCTCAACTCTATGGTTCCCTTAGGATGAAATCCAATAACAATCTCAAATGGTGTCCTCTTAGTGCTTCTATTCACAAAATTATTATATGTAAACTCTGTGTGTGCCAAAACTAAATCTCAATTAGCAGGCTTATCTCCAACTAAACATCTCAACAAGTTTCCCAAACTTCTATTCAAAACTTCAGTCTATCCATTTGTTTGAGGGTGAAATGTATAACTAAACTTCAACTTTGTATTCTTATTCTTCCAAAGTGTTCTCCAAAAGTAACCAGTAAACTTAGTATCTCTGTTTGAAACAATAGATTTAGGAAAACTATGCAATCTCACCACTTCCTTGAAGAATAATTCAGCTACATGCAATGTATCAGATGTCTTCTTACAAGGTATGAAATAAGCCATCTTAGAAAATATTTCAACCACTACCAAAATAGAATCATTACCTCTCTGAGTTCTAGGCAATCCAAGAACAAATTCCATACTCACATCTTCCCAAGGTCTATTAGGTATAGGCAAAGGTGTATACAATCCTAGATTCTGACTAGTTCCTTTTGTTGTTTGGAAAATTCTACAACCTCTAACCATTCTCTGTACATCTCTATAAATCTGTGGCCAAAAGTATCTTTCTAAAATCAAATTCACAGTCTTATCAATCCCAAAATGCCCATCAAGTCCACCACTATGTTTCTCCTTTATTATATTCTCTCTCATAGATCCTCTAGGTATGCACAACTAAACTCCTTTAAACAACATGTCTTCCTGAATGAAATAATCAATCCACTTATCATTTACTATCTATTCCTTACAAGCTTTTCAAGGCTCTGCAAAATCAATGTCAGTCTCATACAAACACTTCAAATCATCAAAACCAAGTACCTCAACTCTCATATCTGTCAGAAAACTTCTTCTTCAGCTCAAGGCATCAATGACCTTATTTGATTGTCCACTCTTATGCTTCAATGAAAAGGAAAAATTCTACAAGAACTCAACCCACTTCATGTGTCTCTGATTCAATTTATTATGTCTTCCCAAATACTACAAAGCTTTATGGTCAGTATACAACACAAAATCTTTAGGCATCAAATAATGTCTCCATTTCTTCAAAGCTTGAACAATAGCATAGAATTCTTGGTCATAAACTGAATATTTTCTCTTAGCATCATTCAAATTTTCACTAAAGAAAGCTACAGGTCTTCCTTCTTGACTCAAAATAGCTCCAACTAAACTTCCACTAGCATCACATTCAATTTGAAAAACTTTACTAAAATTAGGCAAAGCAAGTGTAGGCAACTCTGTAATTCTTTGTTTCAATGTTTCAAAACTCTTTTGTCCTCCATGTGTCCATTTGAAATACTTTTTATCTCCTCTCATAGTTTTAGTCATAGCATTACAAATAGAACTGAAATTTCTGATGAGCTTACTATAAAAACTTGCCAATCCATGAAATGATCTTACCTCTCCAACATTCTCTAGTGTAGGAAAATCAAGTATAGCTCTCACTTTCTCAGGGTCCATCTTCAATCCATCAACTAAAATTACAAAACCAAGGTACACAATATCCTCTTTCATAAATGAACATTTTTCAAATTAACCAGCAACTTTTCTTCCTTCAATCTCTGCAATACTTGTTTGATATATTCAAGATGTTCTTCCTTACTCTTATTGAATATCAAAATGTCATCAAGATATACAATCACATACTTACCCAAGAATCTTTTCAGAACTTCATTCATCAGCCTCATGAAAGTACTAGGTGCATTAGTCAAACCAAAAGGCATAACCAACCATTCATACAAACCTTCATTAGTCTTAAAAGCAATTTTCCATTCATCCCCTTCTCTAATCCTAATCTAATGATATCCACTTTTCAAATCAATCTTTATCAAATACTTTTCTCCACTCAAACTATCAATTATGTCATCCATCCTAGGTAAAGGAAATCTGTACTTTATTATTTTCTTGTTTATAGCTGTAGAATCAGTGCAAATTCTCCATTCTCCATTCTTTTTAGGTGCTAACACAATAGGTACTGCACAAGGACTCAAAGTTTCTCTAATCAAACCTCTCTCAAGCAATTATTGCACTTGTCTATTCAACTCAATCTTTTCATCAGGTGTCAACCTATGTGGTGCTTTATTAGGCAAACTAGCTCCAGGTATCAAATCCATACAGTGACTTATACTTCTCATAAGCGGTAAACTATCAGGTACATTATCAGAAATGATGTCATGAAATTTAGTCATCAAAGGTTTAACCTCAGGTGCATGTTCTAACTCATCTTGATTCTCAGTTTTCCTTGGAATTAAAGAAAAAAAAACATTCTATTATTTCATTTCTCTTGCAAACTTTTTACCATCAACCAAGCATACTCTGATTGTAGTACAATGACCTTCATCAAAATTCTCTACTAAAGGAAATAATACTTGTTTCTTCCCATCCATCCAAATAGTATATTGATTCAATCTACCATCATGCAAAGCTTTCCTATCATATTGCCAAGGTCTACCCAAAATAATATGACAACAATCCATAGGCATAGTATCACACAAGACTTCATCATGATAATTCCTAATTTTGAATTTAACAAGAGATTTTTCACTTACAAGTCATTTATGCTCCTTTTGGATCCAAGCAATATGGTAAGGTTTATGATGTCTCAATCTCTGCAACTATAGTTTTTTAACTAGCTCTTTAGATGCCAAATTATCAAAACTTCCACTATCAATGATTACCTTGCAACATTTATTAGCAATCTGACATCTGGTTCTGAACAAACTTTTCCTCAGAATAGGTTCCTCATCATCTTCTTCATTCCACAAGATCCTTCTTAGCATCAATTTCTCACCATGTTCAAGTTCATTAGACATTTACTCAACTTCCTCACAAGCCAAATTATTTATTCCATTACCTCCAGTCTTCTTTCCAAAGTTAGTACATTCAAATGCTCTATGTCCTTCTTCACCACATTTGTAACAAGTACCTTTAAACCAAGATTTCTCTTCTCTTTTCCCACTATTTTTATTCCTAGAGTAACCAGTATAGCTACCTCTAAAGTAATTACCTCTTTTAGTAGGTTCATCTTTCCATCCTTTATCTTGTATTGCATTGTTAGATCTGCTACTTTCTCCATAAGATCTACCTCTACTTCTCTGAAATCTGCCACCTCTTCCTCTTTGTCTTTGTTCATGTCTCTTTGTCAATCTATCTTCTGCCTTCAAAGCAAATTAATATGCTTCTTCCACACTATCTATTTTCACATAGCTGATCTCATCTTGAATAGATGTCCTCAAACCATTTAGGTATCTAGCCACTTTCTCAACTTCATCATCCACATGTCCAAATTTGATATCTAATTTGTAAAACTCCTCAGTATATTCTTTCACACTCATGTCCTTTTGTCTCATATTTTGCATTTTTCTCATTAGACTCAATTGGTAATCAGCTGGAAGGAACTTCTTCATCATATTTCCAAGCATCTTCATCGATATCTTGATCTTTTCTTTTCCTCTCTTCTATCTCTCAGTTTGCAAATGATCCCACCAAAGAGATGCATGCCCTTTCAACTTTGTGACTGTTATCTTAACCTTCTTATTATTAGGAGTACCTTCATACTCAAATTATTTATCCATCTCAGAGATCCAATCCAAAAGTGCATCAATCTCAAGACTTCCATCATAGCAAGCAACTTCAACTGCAGGTCTGGAGTTAGCCTTAGACAAAACTCTCAAGAGTCTTTCCTCATCCTATTCAACTTCGGGTTCAGGATTAGGTGCTGCTTCTTCTTCATCACTAACATATTCAAGATGTGCGCCTCTTCTCTAGGCTATCTCTATAGCTTCAAGCCTAGTTGCAATATGCCTCAATATATCCATGATAGCATTATCATTTCCTCTACCACAAACCATCTTAACAATCAGGTTCCAGCAAGATCATAACCTTCTACAAGTTATAGGTCAGATCTCAGATATGCCACCCTACAACCAATCCAATAAGATTATCCATGATCCAATCCATAAGAAAGATCTCACTCTGTACCACTTGACACAAGGGCGGGATAGATACAAGCAGAATCAAGCAGAATTGACTTCACTTGAATCAAAAAACAATCCCTGCTCAAAGTTACACATGGAAGCACTATGAATACCACATGAAATTAGTGAAAACATAATGGATATGAGACAAGAAACTGGCAGCAACAATAGAGGAATTATATTAAATCTTTCAACATGCCCAGCTATGAGGCCTTTCAAGTTTCAGCCTTATACAAATAGAATTATGAAATCAGAATCTCAGCTTGCATCCTATCTTTGTCTCCAATGATGTATCTTGATAATCATCCTCTCTACCTACCCTCTACATCAACCCAAGCTCCAAATATATAGCCAACAAAGCCACAAGTCAGCCAGTTAGGCATTTAATTACATTATAAGTCCAACCTGGAAGAGTAAACCAAAACTAAAGAAATAATGAAAAAAAATTAATGAGAAGTTATATTTAGGTCCACAAATGATCCAAGAACATGTTCATAACTTAGCAAGATCTAATTCCATCATATGGCACCGCGCAAGATGAAAAACTCCACGTTTCACGTGTAAACTGGTTGAAAATTGATACCCGAGAAAAATGGTCATAACTTTCAACTCACAATGAATTAGGACTTGCAGTCTTAGGTGAAGATATTAATTTAGGTCCTCTTAAATTCCATAAGAGAACAAAGGCTGATTCATTAAGTATCAACGGCTAAATGATGCACAATCAGTATGTAGAATGCAAGAAAATACAGCTCCGGTGGTAAGGAAAACAACTCTAACTTTGAAATGGTCCATCCAATCCTTATGTGCTCATAGGAGAAGGTTCCCAAAAAGGTCCTCAACATCATGTAAGCTTCACACAACATGAAACCAATAAATGCAATGATTATAATGCAAACAAAAGAAAATAGGAAATGTTTTTGGTTGATGCAAGATTGCTCAAAGACCCAAGACGCTCCCACATCAATGTTGAATTGTAGAGTTGATTTTCTGATAGGTTGATCATGGATTCCATTTTGAGTGCTTGAGATCAAAACTTTATTGTCTTGCTTCAATGCCTCGATGATACTTGATTACTTTGTCAATTGAGTTTTATAGGAGATAGGATGTGAACTTGATAATTGATGTTTATGATGTCTCAAATCAGGGGGTTAGACTTGATTTTATACCTCTCCTCATGAAACTTATTTGAATTTCCAAAGTAGGCCAAGATAGAGGATGAATTTTTCTTGTGCAATCCAACTGTTGGAGGGTCCAAAATTGAGCCCTTTTTGGAAGATCAAGGGCATTGTAGGCACCATTGGCTAGCCAATTAAAGTGGTAGGTCAAGGACTAGAAACCAAGAAGCTGGTAAAGTTTCCATATTTGACTTGGTATGAGAAAATCAAACATGATTGAGCATGGAAGGCCATAAATGGTAAAATGGGTTTTGGGTAATCATGAAACTGTATAGGGATACAAATTATGAGGCTACAATTTTTATAGTTCATTGATCTAATCCACCAATTATAATGGTCAAAGATACTTGAATGAAAAGGAAGATCAAGCTTTGGCTTACTTCTTTCTCTCAATAATTTTCTAGAAAACTAATCTTTTACACTATGTGCAACCTCTAGAATGGAAAATTTTCTGTGTAGACTAGAACTAAATATCATTCCATGCCCTTATATGTGCCTCATGCTCATTTTATATTTCTTATTTGTAATTCATTTTCTTTTGTTAACTGATTTTACTAATGACTAATCTATAGTGCCACAATGCACAATCTTTTACTATGGAGCTACCTCTAATCCTATTTCTATATTAGCTAGAACTAATATTTGATATCAATTTACATAGCCATGGATAGAGGAGAAATGGAAGATATTCTATTTATGTAGCCTAAAACATGAAAACAATGACTGCTAGAAACAATACACAAGAAAATGCCACTTGAGAGGAGATATAAGATTACATAAATTATATTTTTAAAGAAAATTCTCTAATATGAAAATGTCATATGCAGCATAGTTCAACAATAAGTATACATGTCAGAATAGATGCATGCATACTTTAAGACAATACAATAATATTATGAGTGCTTGATATATTGTATTGAATTCATGTCTTCCTCCACTTTACCTCTTTCTCAATAATCTTTTCTTATTTACAAATAATTGTTCAAGTGATAAGACACCACTAACTAAAGGTCATAATCCTTCTATAGTCACCTTAAGTAATTCACCTATCATCGTACCACTCATCTATCATTAATTGTATCCATTTACTATAGTATTTATTAATAATTAATTAAACATCATTACACATCATTACTTAATAATCATTTTCATTTTTAGGGAACACCCTACAATGCAACGGTAAGTTGCGAGCCTCTCATTTGGGAGGTCTTGGGTTCAAGTCTTCTTGAGCCCCTTGTTGATCTTGGCTTCAGTTGAATTCTCAAATTAGAAAATTAATCCCCATTTTTGGGCCAATGCTTGGATTAATTAATTCTATAATAAACTTGGAATTCATTTTTTATTCCAGAATAAGTTTTTCATGGATTCAAAATTACAACAAAATGTATAAGTCATCGGGTCCATGCGTGAACAGTTAAGAGATTATAATCTTATTTTTTTATAAAAAAAATTTATAATCTTAGTTTTTTTAAGTTAATAATACATATTTTAATCTAAAAATATATAAGCTAAAAATACATATATATTTTAATTAAAAAACTAGCAACAAAAATGATAAGTTCAAAAATTAAAATTTGTAAAAATATATATTTTTTTATAATTATAATTTTTTAATAAGTTAAAAATGTATATTGTTCAAATTAATTAAAAAATGAAAAATAATCCTTATTCCAATTCCACATTATGGGATCCAAACGCAGAATAAATTATTCCAGCTTTCATTTTCAGGATTAATTAATCTGAGAATAGGTCCTTATTCTAGAATAGGCCTATTCTGGATAAATTAATTCCATGCACCAAACGGACCCTAAATGAAAATTTATGTGCACATTTATCTATCATTTAAATGAATGATCTATCATTACCCTTTCTTGGTCTTGAATTGGAGAAGATCTAATTTGGTTTGAATTGATTCTTCTAATGGCCACATCCCCATCTCCTAAGTCTCTAAACATGAATCATTCAACCAAACAACAAGAAAGTATATTTTATCAAACCAATGCCACTTATTACTTTGTCAATATCGTGTTATTGAATTTGCATCCACTTGTAAGTCATATTAGTTTGAAATGTGCAATGAAGTTCATCTAGATTAGGAATAATTTGATCTCAATATAATTGGTTTCAAGTTTTTCTTAGTCTAAGAATTAGGTAGCTCTTTATAAACTTTATAAATTGTACTACACCAGATAAATTTTTTAACGTGATGATGACACTCACTGACATATCATCCAGCCTAAACCTAATGACCTCGTGCCTAACACATAAAAACTCTACCCAAACTATTTTTAATATTTTACTTTGTTCAATATGAAATATTTATAAACCCCTTAATTCCACTATTATCAGGAATATTTGAGCTCCCATCTCATATGAAGTGATACCTTAATTTCACATTTCAAAGACAAAACTACAAATCATACTATCTTGAAATGTGTAATGAAGTTCATCTAGATTAGGAATAATTTAATTTCAATATAATTGATTTCAAGTTTTTCTTAGTCTAAAAATTAGACAACTCTTTATAAACTTTATAAACTGTACTACACCGGATAAAAATTTTAATACAATGATAACACTCCCTACATACCCTGTCTACATACCATCCAACCTAAACCTAATGACCTCGTACCTAACACATAAAAACTCTAACCAATCTATTTTTACTTTTTAACGAAATATGTATAGACACTTTATCCCACTATTGTCAGGAATATTTGAGCTCCCATCTCATCTCAACTGATTAACTCCAGTGATACCTCAACTCCAGGGCATAAAGAGTTTGGACGGCGAGCAACTCACCACGTCTGTCACGCGAATGGCAGCCATTCTCATACGACTGGTCTCTTTCACAACAACTGTAAAACCTTGACCATTTCATCCTGGTTTTGCATGCACGTAGCAGATTCCACATGGGAAGAGACGACGCGTGGGACTACTTAAAGTGGAAGAGATTGAAGCAAATTGGACGGGTGTTTCACCAATGCCAGACCACCTGATGCCTTTCCTTCCATTCCTCTTTATTTATCACCACCTTTCTCAGACTTCATTAAAAACTCTCTTCTCTTTAAGAAGATCTGGTGAGATGGGTTTGAGTCCCAACAAAGAAGAAGTGGATCAAAACTCTAAAAGAAAAGATTGGTGAGATGGGTTCGAGCCCAGTCAGAGGAGAAGCAGTGAAGAAGAGGAGGGGTCGAAGAGGGTCGAAGAAGGGATGCATGAAAGGCAAAGGAGGGCCAGAGAATGCTCTGTGCAATTACAGAGGAGTGAGACAGAGGACATGGGGAAAATGGGTATCAGAAATAAGGGAGCCAAAGAAAGGAACTCGCCTCTGGCTTGGCACCTTTCACACCGCTGATGAAGCTGCTCTTGCATATGACCATGCCGCCACAACACTCTATGGTTCCCACGCTATTCTTAACCTGCCTCACCAAAAACAAATTACAGATGATGAACAAAACTGCTCTTCTCACTCTCCTTCAAGTCATTCTGATGTGGGTCTTCCTGATGAATTCAAGGACTTGCCCCATATAGTTGCTTACCAAGATCTCTCCTCCATTAAGAACAGCTCCTGTATTGAAAACATTCACCGTGATGGGGATTTTAGTGGTCTGAATGACTCTGAACTGCTCAATTATTCAGGTACAAGTTTGGTTGACAACTCGGAGAGATTCAATTCTCATGGACCATCATCTTTGTTAGACTATTCAGAGCAGTTGATGTTGCCTTCGTCTCTTGAGCTTCTGCCTCTGGATGATAACACAGACATGATAATGTTTCAAATGCAGTCACCTCCATCTGCAAGCTCTCAGAATGATATCTTCAGTGCTTTCGATCCACCACTCATGGAGGACGCCTATAAATATACAGATACAAGTACAAATACAAAGTCAAAGACCTCGGCATCTTCACTGTGTGAAGAAATTTCTATTGCTTTCTAGGTATGAATATCTATTTTTTATCCAATCGCATTCTGATACAATTCACAACATATGAACCTTACCTTGTAAGAAACATGGTGTATAGTAAATGTCCATACTGTATATGTATGTTTATGAACACTTGTATTTGATTGTGTACCCACTCTGATCTAAGATAATGGATGCTCAATCCTGAATGGATACAAATGAAGCATTGCATAATTACAAGTAGAACTTAAGATAACTTTTCTCAGTTATCTATCTAAGGTGTTTAATGGTATATGCAGACACCTCTCCAATTCCAAATCTAACATTCTTATATTTCTCAGTCTTATATAGACTAGGTTTCTTTTATATGAATAGTTTGCATAAATTTATATTTAGATTATATGAAAATATATTATAGACTATATTTTTAAATCTTGTATATAGGATAGATTCCTTATATATACATCTGCAAAGGTTTGATTTGGTTTGATTTGTATTCATATATTTTGTGTCTATTAAAATTGAATTTATTATAGAATTATAGAGAATAAGTTATTTCTATTTGAATAATTAGTTTGTATATTTGAATAGTTAGTTTGCATAAGAAAGAAGTGGGTTATTTATATATTATATATTTTGTATGTAGATTTATATTCAATTATGTAGTATAATTGAATTTATTATAAATTATCGATTTATCTAGTGTATAAAATAGGTTTCTTTTATTTGAATAATTTGTATAAAATTTTCTATCTATGTACCAGAAATAAAATGTATTTCTATATACCTAGAGAAATGAATTACATGTAGAGAAATAGAGAAAAAATGAGATTTCAGAGATGAATTTTAATTATATAGTATATAATTGAATTTATTATAGATTATTAAGTTTTTTATTTTTGAATAGTTTGCATATATCGATTAATATATTGAATATAGATATTCATATATTCAATTGTGTAGTATAATTGAATTTGTTATAGATTATCGATCTATTAGTTTCTTTTATTAGTCTTATATAGAATAGGTTTCTTTTATTATAGATTATTAAGTTTTTTTATTTTTTAATAGTTTGCCTATATCTATTCATATATTGAATATAGATATTCATATATTCAATTATGTAGTATAATTAAATTTGTTATAGATTATCAATTTATTAGTTTTTTTTATTAGTTTTACATAGAATAGGTTTCTTTTATTTGAATAGTTTGCATAAAAATTTACATTTATACATCTAAAGAAATCAATTAGATTTATATTCATTTATTCAATTATGTAGTATAATTGAATTTATTATAGATTATCAATTTATAAGTCTTATATAGAATAAGTTAAGAGTTTACTTTAACATAAAAAAATTATTTAGTTTCATATATTTTATAAATTTAATATAATTAAATTTATTTGTTTAAATTATATATATCTTATATTATAAGAATAAGTTTCATGTGTTTGAATAGTTTGCATACAAATCTATATCTATAAAAATTATATATTTTCATATACTTTGTAGTCAATATAATTGAATTTATTTGTTTAAATTATATATATCTTATATTATACAGAATAAGTTTCTTGTGTTTTGAATATTTTGCATATATATATATATATATATATATATATATATATATATATATATATATATATATATATATATATATATATATATAGTGATTGGTTTGATTTATATTCACATACATGTATACAGTATAATTAAATTCATTTGATTAAATCTAGAGATAGTGAATTGAAGTTAAATTCATTTGATTAAACCTAGATATGGTGAATTGAAGTTATTTGAGATAGTAAATTGAAGTTATTTGATTAAACTTAGAGATAGTGATTGGTGTGATTTATATCCATATACTTTGTTTATGATAATTGAATTTATTATATATATATATATATATATATATATATATAGTGTTGAATTATAAATATAATTAAAAAAATTATTTATATACTTTGTATGTAGTTTAATATACTTTGCATAGCATATAGTATAATTGAATTTATTTAATTAATTAATAAATATGTGATTGTTGAATTGTAAATTTATATCTTGAGCACAAGAAACATATGTTTTAGCATTATAAATATTATAAATATAAATTGTATGAGGTGCTCTTTCGATTAGATACATAATCTTATACAATGAGAGATTTGTGATCGATTTTATTGTTAATGTAATTTTAAAGTCAAACCAACATGTCATTACATCAATCAACCATTATCATTATCTC
This sequence comes from Chamaecyparis obtusa, assembly GCA_027943335.1. NCBI lineage: Eukaryota > Viridiplantae > Streptophyta > Pinopsida > Cupressales > Cupressaceae > Chamaecyparis > Chamaecyparis obtusa. The sequence continues at coordinate 356,778 of BSBK01000519.1, read as the reverse complement.
CATTCCAAGATTATCATCTCATATTAGTTGAAAGAATAGAATTAACAACATACATAAATAACTTAGATACATAAATAACTTGATGCCTTGTCTTTCAAAAGATTCAATCACCTTTCTTGATTAAATGTAGGTATGTGCATCTCAAGCAACATTATGCAATTAGTTATAATTCAAGTCTAAATCCATTGCATTAAGAGTTCTCAAAATGTTATGTGCATTTTCTAATGTACCAACTAATAATCATCATATAGAGCATATATCTACACACATGTCATCCACAATTTTTCTCTTCAAACTATAAAATCAATATATCAACCATCAAAAAATCAATTATGTGCTAATCCAGCAAGAAGTTAAGTCTGTTATCTCTATTGAGCATTTATGGTTGTCATTAGCATCAAAGGTTATCATACATATCGGTCGCTCACTTACACTGAGCAAATTGGTAACTAGAAGCAAGATAGACTAGTCGATAAAGCTTACACACTGAGCATCAGATAGTTTACCGAGCACTAGTAGACACCGACACCAATAGATAGTAAACACCGAGCATCGTGGTATACACTGAGTAGTTTATACAATGTTTACCGAGGATCATAGAAAACTACATAGTAATCTGAAATGGCACATTCTTCTATGCAAATGGTTACAACGGTTCATAAAATGTTTTACCAAGATCGAGGAATATTTAATGTTATGATATACATTAAATGCAATGTATATCTTTTGTAATAGTTGATCTAGGTTATTTTTGTACACCGTAGATCTTAGGGTTATGACTATGTTGTGTAACCTAATTTTGTTAAAGCGGCAAAAATAGAACACTATATATTTGTGTGTTCGCATCATTTTTTGGTGTGAACAGATATATGAATCATGGAGCACTTGAAGCAATTGCCTAACTTCAAGTCTATCAATTAACAGAGCAGAACAGAGTACAAAGGAATTTAGATTGAGTAGAATCAGAAAAGGCTACCGAGCACTCCAGAGCAAAGATTCATCACAAGTGAGGTGATATTTTATCAAAACTTATAGATCTGTATCAGACAATTGAGTTGTCAACTAGCAAATAATTGCCTATTGTTTTCTAATAATTGTAATAGAGTTTTGGATAAAATCTCCTAACAGAGTAGACTTAACAGTCTTATGTAAATCTCTTAACCGAGTGCACAATTCATTAGTGTTGTCAAAATCCTATAACTAGGTAGATCTAGCTGATCTAACATGTCACTCCTAATAGGGTGAGATCACCAGAAGTGATCAAAACTTGTATCCCTAATAGGAAAACCTTTCCTATCTACAGTAGTGAAGAATTTGTGGGTGTCATCCCCACCGCAGTTTTTACCTTCTAACAAGGGATTTTGTGTTACCAAAATATTTGTGTTATGTGATTGTCATATTGATTTCATGTTGTTTACTTTCATAAGTTAAATGAATGAATGATACATGCAGTTAGATTCAAGTTATATTGGTCGGTCATTACTATTCACAGTTATATATCTGAAAGGTTTACAAGTAAAATTTTTGAAGGCACTGATTCACCCCTCCCCTCTCAGTACCTATCTCTCCTAATTCCAACAATTGGTATCAGAGCTCAGTTCTCTTGTTGAATATTTTAACCACTGAAGGGTAAAGATCTAAGTCATGGAGAGATATAAGCTTGATAAGACTATTGAGAATTAGAAGATACAAATGCAGAAGTTTATTGAACAATACAAGCAAGCCAAGGAAGGACTAAAGAAATTACTGGTTGAAAGGAAGAACCTAGTTATTCTGCAAAATGAGATCGGTTACCATGAAGAATCTATTAATGAAATGTTCGAGCATATTGGATCTAGTTCTAGAAGCATCTTTGATGGATCTGAAAATATAATGTTTGATTTATCTAAAAAGAATCAACATCTAACTAATCAAGTGAAAGCACTACAAATTGGTCAAGAATCTCAGATGGTGAGAATGGTAGAGATAATGAACAATGCTAGACAAGCCGAGCAAGAAAGGAATCTAGCTATTGATGACCAAAGATAGATGACTGAATAACTTCAAGCTAAAGAGAATGAACTATAGAGACTCACTGATCGTCACTTCCAAGTATCTAATCAAATGATGACTGTGAATCAAGAAGTAAACCGAGTGAATGGAGAATTGTCAAGAAGATTAGAAGATGCTGCAAGACTCAGAGAGGAGAATGAGAAACTGAGGAATGAAGTGAAAAATCAATAGCAACACAATGAGATGATGAAATTGGTTGAGGATAGTTCAAAGAAGATTGATGACTTTTTGACTAATCAAAGGAGATTTGGGAGTAAAGTTGGTATAGGCTACACTGGTGAAGGAGAATCATCACAACAAGCTGAACAAGTCAACAACAATCAAAATCATAAACCTAAAGCTTTGGCATGTTATCACTGTAGCAAACCAGGACATACATCTAATGTATGTAGAAGCAAAGCACAAGGTAAACCTCATGTCACTCCTAAGTTTAATGGATATTGTTATTACTGTGGTAAGTTTAGACATCCTGCTTGTGAGTGTAGAGCTAAACAGAATGATATTGCTAACAATACTACTATGGAGAAAATATGTTATACTTGTAATAAACATGGACACACTGCACGAGAGTGTAAGGCTAAGATGAAGCAAGTATGGACTCCTAAGCAGAAAACATAGCGTAAGCCCTATCAACCAAAGAGACAAGGTAACTCTTATGTTTGGGATTATAACACTTGGGCTAATTGTACTGCTTGTGGTAGATATGGGCACATTGCAGCAAGTTGCTACAGAAAGAGTCAGATTGGACAATCAAGAAGTTGGACAAGCACTGGAATGGCTTGTATGCACTATCATAGAGTTGGTCATTTAAGCAAGAACTACAGAGACTGAGCACCAAATGAAAATCATGTATTTGAGAGTGGATATACTATTGCAGATATCACGAAGTTAAGGAATACTATGTGGAAGAAGGCATCAAATGAGAATGCTAAGACAAGTAATGACGTTGGTGAAACCTCATCCACTGGATTGGGTGACATCGGTACCTCCAATTAAGGTGAAATAGGTATGTATGGGATTGACATTTCAAATGATCACATTTTACATATAGTTCCCTATACATGATGTGTTTATACCAAATCAGCATGAATAAAGATGCACTATGGTTTATATGATATGAGCTAACATTGTTATATAGTCAGTAAAAGAGAGACCAAGAGTTGGTTACCTGTCGATAATCACTATACAAGGTTAACCGGACAACAGTGCAAACCGATGAAGAAATCCTATGTTAACCGAGTGGATTAAAAAAGTTTAGTTGTCACTGAGCTGACAGTTGTTTTGTACCAAAAGTTAGGTCAAGCATTTATTTCATGAAAGTTTGACTGGGAATATTGAAAAGTCTATAAATACACAAGAAACAAAGCTCATTTTTACATTGCGATTTCGAAGAGCGAAGATTTCACAAAGAAGAGTTTGAGCTAAAATATTTTTAGAAGGATTCAAGGCTACTGTAGATCGAACTGACAACTCTCTTCGATGATTCTGAGTAAGTTCATTTTCTATCAAACACCTTTTATCTTGCTGCTTGCCAAAACCCTAGAATCGATTTATGGCATCTACATCATCTGCAAGCAAAACACAAAGCATTGAGGAGGAAGTTAATCTAATCGTTAGGGAAAATTTTGATGAACCTAAGTTTAAGCCACATCCCAAGGTTGCAGCACAAACTGATTTAATGGGCACTTTTTTTAGCATACCAGAGAGGGTTTTGTTGAAAGAAGACGTAAGAGCATATATTCATTACAAAATTGGAGAAGTAGGAGACTTTGAAATTATTTTTTCATTTCAACTACTCTGTGGTACGGATGGAAAATTGAAACCAGAATACAAGAAGATTAAAGAATCAAGGTTATCATGTATCACATACTATCTGCAATCATTCAAGACTGATTGGATCAGAATTGTATTGAGTAGGTATCACAATGGAAAATTCTGGCTGGATAAACCGATAGAGGTCACTAAGAAAATGATAAGTAGGGTTAATGGGCTCCCTCTAACCGACAAGGCAAAATCCTTCTGTAGTTCACCACGACCGGATGTTGAGAAGAATATTGGAGCACAATGGGACAGGTGGGCACTAAAGATTTCAACAATCAGAGACCCAACAGTTAAGTTTGCAGCACATGTAATCGAGTATAAGATATTTCAATCAAGCAGACTCAACAGTGTACCCTGCAGCGTAGTAGACATGGCATAAAAAATTATGGAGAAAGGTCGCTAGGTTGATCTTGCCGAGGTACTGTTACATCAACTACAAGAAAACATGAAGACAATAAGGTCAAAGAAGTCTAACACATGTAAGTTTGGATCGCTACTTGTGTGTATATTTTTCTTCATACAAAAGTTTGTACCTGGCATCAGTAAAGTGAACTGGACAATAGATAAGCCTATAACTGCATAGATTACTGAGATGATAAATGAGTTAGGAAATAATTTGAATACAGTATTTCATGCATACTTCAAAGAATTTGAAACTAAAATGTATAAAAGGAGTAGAATTCCAAGGGAATTAGTTGAAAATTTTGAGATGGACATTTGTTTTGTAGTCAACACAGATCATTGTATGATAAAAGTAGTTGAACCTAGAGTAAAATGGTTGGCATCGATGGGTTATGAAATAAACCATGATTTCACATTGAAATCTATTAATGCACTGCTTGCATTACCAAAAGACCCCATTGCCACTAGGTTCAGAACATATGAAGAGGCCAAATCAAGAACAACTACAGGCATAGAGATTGGCAAAATATCTTGAAAGGTAAAGAAGATGAAGAAAGATCTTACTACTAGATATGGAGATGTGTCTGAAACACCTAAGGAGACACTCGTTGAATGGGCAACTCAAGGTCAGATACTATTATCTGACAAGCCATATGATAGTGAGGAAACTGAGTCTGACAAAGAAAAAGATATCACACTGGTTCCTCCACCTGAAGTTCCCATGAAGAAGCAGTTACTAGTACAAGAAGGTATGACGACAAGGTCATCAACTGTAGCTTCACCACCCAAGAAGAAAGAAGTAGAAAAGCTACTAAAATGCAAAGCAGCTACACCTACTAAGACTTATGCAAATAAAGGATCCAAGGTAGCAGCTAAGGCACCAAAGAAAAGGATAAAATTGATAAGAAGTAAAGAAGATCTTGAGGAGACTGAGAATGAAGATGACAAAAATCAATTCAAGGTGGTCAATAACAAGGTAAAATCAATAGATGAATTCATTGAAGAAATAATTGAAAATAGAGATCTTACTGATCCTGAAATAGACAGATTTGACAAGATGTCAAATGAAGATCAAATCAAGATAGAAGAGGCTGTCATCCAAATGATGATAAAATTCAAGAAAGTTCCAATGGAATTTTCATGTGCATTACCGAAGGAGTTGGATGAAAAGATTACTAAAAAATGGGCTATTGCACTAGACACCAAGAAAAGAAAGAGAGAACGATCTCTAGTTAGGACAGCCCCTCATCTAAGCTATGAAGAACTTAATGATTACATGACTAAATATCAAGCAAGATTTATGATCAAGAACCGAGCCATGATGATACTAGATGAAAATGTGGTAGATATGGATATAACAAGTGACTCTTTATGGTCATCTATTTTTAAAGTCAAAGAAAAAGCTGAGCAAGAAGCATTCTTAACCTTGTCTAAGAAGAGACAAAATTCCAAAGGTAAAGGTATTTGTATTGATGAAAGCACAACAAAGAAGTCAAAGGACACCGGTATATCAGTTACCGAGGTAATTGATATCACCGAGAACAAGGAAGAAATAAGTATCTCACAGGATGCACCAGATAAAGTAGAAATTCAAATGAAGAAGAAAACCGATGATGATGTACTCATTGAGGACATCACAAATGGTGATCCTGATGACAAAGATGATGAGGATGTAAGTCTTGCACCCCTTTACACTCAAGATGAAGAACAAGTCATAGAGTGTGCATTTACATCACTACTGGGTGAGCTTCCTGTACTTACAGCCACAGTAGAAATTCTTTCACAAGAATAACCCGACGGCTCAAACCCTGAGCAAAACAAAGACATCAAAGGGGATCAAGAAATTGAGAAACCTACAGAGACAGATGAGCCTACACAAATAGAGGCACCTTCCACCGAGACAAAGGAAAAAAAAGAAACAAAGGAAACTGAGGCAATCCCATCTGACACCACACCCGAGGCTCCACCTCCATCAACTGAGACAACAACTACCAAGGAGAAAAAGAAGGAAGAAAGTGTGTCAACCAAGAAGGATACTCTGAGGATAGGAGACAAAACTATTTTTTTTATTGAGAATAAATCACCTCTAGCATCAGAGAAGAAAAAGAAAAAGAAAGGAAAAGGGCCGATCACCCTAGATGAAGTGATTATTATTCCTGAGTGTGACTCGAGGACCCTAAGCCCTGAAGATTTGAGTAAATATGGGGAATTATGTTCTAGAAAGGTAGCTCAAGAGAAGTTGAAGCAAGAACACAAATAAAAATAAATATTAACAAATGTGAGGGATATCCTACAACAGGTAGTACCTAGGTGAATATTGATGAGGATACTCCTATCATAGATCAACTTGCTACACTTGCCAAGAATATCAATGCCCCGAACACTGATGCAGATAAATGAATTGAAGAAAGGGAAGAATCCAGAATATAGCACAAACTGGCAGAGAAAATAACTCAAGAAGTGGCAAAAAACAAGGTCAAATTATCTGAGGTAATCACCGAGATAAAATCTATCACCCAGTTAATTTGTCACTATTTACTAAAGCTTTGTACTATAGAAAACTTCATTGTTGAAGTTAGTGAGAAGATAAAAGGATTGGAAGCAGAAATAAAGTTAAGTACAAATGTAGCTATAACCAAGCCTAATGCTTTCTCAAAGCATATTCACCAAGTTTGGGAACTTCGATGGTTGATAGCAGCTTTAAAGAAACAAGAAGAGAACATAATAGATCAGGTTACTGAGTTACAGAAAGAACTCCTGCCATACCTAAAAAAAATTTGAGGCACACATTGTCAAAACAGAACAACACGTTGCAACACCAGAAATTTTGGTGTTAGATAATATCTTTGACATCCATGCACAAGTCGGTCTTGAGCATATTGCTCTCACCAACTTGAAAGAGGAATGGGAAAACCTCTTGGAGTTAGCCAAGAAAACCCACCAGCATATTTTTGATAAGATGTGAGTATACTAAATATTTTTTTTGTATTTGGCATCATTATCAAAAAGGGGGAAAATCAATGTATATGTCATTATGTCAAATATGTACATAGATGCTATGTATACTTCATATTACCAGGAGCATGCACCGAGGGGGAGTACTTTAGAAAAAAAAAATAATAAAAATATATATATATAAATATATATATATATATATATATATATATATATATATATATATATATATATATATATATATATATGTATGTATGTATGTATGTATGTATGTATGTATGTATGTATGTATGTATGTATGTATGTATGTATGTATATGGAAAAGATATAAGGTATATATATAGAACATTTTGTCCACATACATTCGAAGTTTTGATACTAATGCCAAAGGGGGAGATTGTTATCTCTATTGAGCATTTATGGTTGTCATTAGCATCAAAGGTTATCATACATATCGGTCGGTCACTTACATTGAGCAAATCGGTAACTAGAAGCAAGACAGACTTGTTGGTAAAGCTTACACACCGAGCACCAGACAGTTTACCGAGCACCAACAGACACCGACACCGACAAATAGTAAACACCGACCGTCGGAGTATACACCGAGTAGTTTATACAATGTTTACCAAGGATCACAAATAATGGCATAATTATCTGAAATGGCACATTCTTCTATGCAAATGGTTACAATAGTTCATAAAATGTTTTACCAAGATCGAGGAATATTTAATGTTATGATATACATTAAATGCAATGTATATATTTTGTAATAGTTGATCTAGGTTATTTTTTTACACCGTAGATCTTAGGATTATGACTATGTTGTGTAACCTAATTTTGTTAAAGCAACAAAAATAGAACACTATATATTTGTGTGTTCGCATCATTTTTTGGTGTGAATGGATATATGAATCATGGAGTACTTGAAGAAATTTCCTAACTTCAAGTCTATCAGTTAATAGAGCAGAATAAAGTACAGAGGAATTTAGATTGAGCAGAATCAGAAAAGGCTACCGAGCAGTCCAGAATAGAGATTCATCACAATCCTAATTAAATGCAATCTATATCTTTTGTAATAGTTGATCTAGGTTATTTTTTTACATCGTAGATCTTAGGTCAAATTATCTGAGGTAATCACCGAGATAAAATCTATCACCCAATTAATTTGTCACTATTTACTAAAGCTTTGTACTATAGACAACTTCACTATTCAAGTCAATGAGAAGATCAAAGGATTGGAAGTAGAAATAAAGTTAAGTAGAAATGCAGTTATAATTGAGCCTAATGCTTTCTCAAAGCATATTCACCGAGTTCAGTAACTCCAGTGGTTGATAGCAACTTTAAAGAAACAAGAAGAGCACATAACAGATTAGGTTACCGAGTTACAGAAAGAACTTCTACCATACCTAAAAAATTTTGAGGCACACATTGTCAAAGTAGAACAACTCATTGCAACACCAGAAATTTTAGTGTTAGATAACATCTTTGACATGCATGCACAATTTGGTCTTGAGCATATTGCTCTCACCAACTTGAAAGAGGAATGGGAAAACCTCTTGGAGTCAGTCAAGAAAACCCACCAACATATTTTTGGCAAGATGTGAGTATACTAAATATTTTTTTTGTATTTGGCATTATTATCAAAAAGGGGGAAAATCAATGTATATGTCATTATGCCAAATATGTACATAGACACTATGTATACTTCATATTACTAGGAGCATGCATCGAGGGGGAGTACTTTAGAAAATTTATATATATATATATATATATATATATATATATATATATATATATATATATATATATATATATATATATATATATATATATATATATATATATATATATATATATATATATATATATATATATATATATATATATATATATATATATATATATATATATATATATATATATATATATATATATCTGTGTGTGTGTGTTTGTGTGTGTGTGTGTGTGTGTGTGTATGTATGTATGTATATGGCGGAGATATAAGGTATATATATAGAACATTTTGTCCACATACATTCGAAGTTTTGATACTAATTCCAAAGGGGGATATTTTTATCTCTATTGAGTATTTATGGTTGTCATTAGCATCAAAGGTTATCATACATATCGGTCGGTAACTAGAAGCAAGACAGACTAGTCGGTAAAGCTTACACACCGAGCATCAGATAATTTACCGAGCACCAACAGACACTAACACCAACAGATAGTAAACACCGACCATCACAGTATACACCGAGTAGTTTATACAATGTTTACCGAGGATCACAGAAAATTTCATAGTAATCTAAAATGGCACATTCTTCTATGAAAATGGTTACAACGGTTAATAAAATGTTTTACCAAGATTGAGGAATATTTAATGTTATGATATACATTAAATGCAATGTATATCTTTTGTAATAGTTGATCTAGGTTATTTTTGTACACTGTAGATCTTAGGGTTATGACTATGTTGTGTAACCTAATTTTGTTAAAGCAACAAAAATAGAACACTATATATTTGTGTATTCGCATCATTTTTTGGTGTGAACTCATATATGAATCATGGAGCACTTGAAGCAATTTTCTAACTTCAAGTCTATTAGTTAACAGAGCAGAACAGAGTACAGAGGAATTCAGATTGAGCAGAATCAGAAAAGGCTACCGAGCAATCCAGAGTAGAGATTCATCACAAGTGAGGTGATATTTTATCAGAACTTATAGATCTATATCAGACAATTGAGTTGTCCACTAGAAAATAATTGCCTATTGCTTTCTAATAATTGTAATAGAATTTCGGATAAAATCTCCTAACAGAGTGTTGGTTCCCAAAATGGAGTTTATGCTTTAACAAGCAACCAATACATCTACAGATTTTATGGATGGGTTAGATCCAAATATTGAGTCCTAAAGATGACTGGACCAACTGTAGGGACAAGACTACCCTCTACACTTCTGGCTCTACAAAACCAAGGAGGGTGCTCCTAATCCAGTAAAACAAGACCTAAATCAACAATCACTGACGAGATTTAAATGTAATAGATAAATGATAAGAGAAATCTAAATGATAACCATTCATTTATAGATCTTTCACTATCACTAGGTAGTAAACTTCCCTGCAAATCACTGTACTTCAAAGAATTTAGACAATTTTATAATCAAAGATGGAAATATCAATAGAACCCTTTCAAACACTAATCTCTATAAGAGAACTCCACTACTGGCTAATGTCTTATCCATTGGGCAACACTTCCACTGCAAGATTGTAATACATGAACAAATATATTGAACTTTTGAATTATCTTTACCTTCTGAAAATACTAATCACCCTACGGTGGATTTTATCAAAGGTTCCTAGATTCACACTACTCACTGATGCATCCTTAAGCAAGACTTCAAAGAATTTATGTCATATTCAAAGCTTATTTAATCTGATCTTGGATCAGAGTTGAAAAATATAAACATACACACAGAGATTATCTATGCAATGAATTGGAACAATTCATAACTCAAACAAAGATACTCAAGGAGAGATATAAATCTTGGATTTCATTCAAATGCTATATTAATCATGCTTACAGAATGCTTTATAGTATAACCTTCTAAAATTGACTTGAACCAAAAATATTATTCTTCTATAGAAACATGCCTAAAAATAGTCTATGATATCCCAAACTCGAGAAACTTATCAGTTAAATTGATCAAGTTCTCGGTCCTTTTTTCACTGATCTTGGTAATCCTTTTATAGAAAATAAGGATTGCAAACAACCTTCAGATCTTTGTAGAAAAGACAAGAAAGGAGTTCTCATATAGGACAAAAAATGAAAATAGAAACTTTCTTGTTACAAAACTTTGAGATGGATCGTAAAGATGAGCGCCAAAATCTTGCAATAGCTCCCAATGTCAGTTCAACTTCTGCCAGGTGTTGTATCTATTCTTATGCTAACTTCTTGATGCCTTCATCCCTATTTATCTTGATCTTGAGGGTTTGGAACACTACCACCTATTGCTTCTTTACTTGATGCTCCTTCTTCTGAATCTTCTGGAGGATAGGTTGACTCCCAAGACATATAGGTCTCTTCACTTGGCCAATGGAAAGTCAAGACTTCATCCCTTTTTGACAATAATTTGTTTCATTTAGCCCATCTATCTGTTCCATCCATTTATCTTTATTTTTAATAACCCCATCTGCCTTGATAAGACTTGGAAATATTTGAAAATTATCCTAAAAGTATCTTACCCTTAAGATTTCTGATCTTCTCTTCAAACTCTCCCTTTTTATCTCAAAATCAAAAATATCCTTAACAAACCTGTAAGTGTTTGTTAACTCAATATCCACAATACATTTATCCTTGATTTGATCAAAAAATGATTTCAAATTATCTCTCCTTGCAGCCCATTTTTCCAAAATCTTGTCCACAGTGGCTGCTTCTTTTTGAAAAGATGTTAAAATCTCTGCCAATTGCTGAGCAGTTTTGTACACTTCTTTAGGTTTCACATTTGCAACAAAATGTGAAACAAAATCTTTCATCTTCTTTTCAAACCTCTACTTTACCTTTTGATCAATGTCTACCTCATCCATGGGAAGAGGAAGAGGGGAAGGAGGAAATTCAACAATAGGGCTTGATGAGGAAGGCCCAGTAGGGGAAGAAGCTATCTACACTTGTTCTGATATTTGCACTAGGTCATGTTCTCCCAATCTCTTCTTCAAATCTACAATCAAAGTATCTCTTTCAAAAATCCACTATTTCAGCTCTACATAAACCTTCAAAACTATTTCCATCTTTGCAATGAGTTCCTCTTTCTCCTTGGCCTCTTTTTCTGCCACCCTTGCTATCAATTGTGTTGTGGCCATTACCATACCTGATGCTTCTACCAAAGAAGTATCAGTAACCCTTCTAACAATCAAACTCCCTGAAAGATCATCTCTGACAATTTGTTTTCCCTTGTTATGCTCATTCTTCCAAAGGGACCACATTACCAAAGCTTGGTGATTGTCACTGAATGTGACTCCTTTAATAGCCTGTTCTGCTTCTTGAGTTTTTTGGAAAGGAGTGGTCTATTTTTTGACTACATCAAGAACCACTATATCAGCTATATCCCACTCTAGGAGGATTAGTACTCCTGATACTTTTACCATGTCTCTCCCATGTTCTGGAGAATTTTTTTCAAATTTGGCAGTCATTTCTTTTCTCACCTCATCCTCTATGGTTTGTAAATCTTTCTCTGGATTTTCCTAATGCCTCTTCTCACAAACCTCTTGAAATTGCTTAATGTTTAATTTCCAAAGAAATTGCATGAAAGCCCTAGTTTTAACAAAAGTATCATCAGCCAAAAACTCTTCACAAGCTTGTTTGATTATAGGATCCAATTCTGTGCCTGCAGATTCCCCTGTTGTTAGATCCAAGTTGGACTCTTCTGGTGGTTCTGGCACTCCCTCATCTATTTCTTCATAGGTCATAAAGATTTGACCTAGAGCACTTACTTTTTGTACTTGTTCTGTAATCTCTTGGTCATCCAAAATTCTTAGAGGAGATTGTGATGGAGAATAGTTTTCCTCAATATGAACAGGTCTTTCTTCCATTTGTTGTTTCTTTGATGGAGGTGGAGAACCAATTACATCCTCTGAGGCTTGAAGAGGAGAATCAGGGACCTCTACAACCTCCTTTTGTTTCTCAATCTATTTTGAAGTAGATGGGACATCCCTTTCATCCATTTTCCCTTTTTGGCTTTGCTTTGGTACCACAACATTGTAACCAATCCTCTTTTGCACCATGTATCTCCCTAGGGGCAACCCTTTTGAAAATACAGGTTTGTTTAACAACTGTTTAGCCCTTTTTGGGTCATCCTTCATTACTTTTTCTTTCTTTTCATTTAGGGTCTGAAAGATGCCCTGGAAATAGTTCATGAGAGTATCTATTTTCTTGCCCATTGGAGTTATCCTTTTCAGGGGATACCATCTAGAATCAAATTGTTAGATAAAATCTAATGTCTTTTTGTATACCAATGATTTCTCTTTCCTAACCTCTTGATCTTGAAACTTTGGGATATTTCTAACAATATCTTTGGGAAAGTTAAAAATGTGGTTAATCATGGCACATTTGGCTCTCTTCTTAAACATTTCATTGTAGAACCCCTCAGGGTCTGTTGTTCTAGCAATTGTAGTCGCCATATGATATGGAGCCAAGATTTTATCTATGTGAACCCATCCACCCTTGGTAATTATGAATTGGTGGGAAATGGTAACATTTGGGAATAAAGTTCCCTTGCCTTTTCCAGTGAGGGCATACTCTTCAATATTCCCCAATTGTCTAAGAAACTCTGCAATTCCTATCCTAAGGGGTACATGATAAGGCAATATAAAAGCGGTTCCCCTGAAGCCATACAATCTGATGATAGTTGATACATGGTAGAAAATGACATCTCCCTAATTGTGTACAATATTCAAGCTCTGAGCAAACTGCTTTGGCCTAATGAGCTGTGCCAATGTTGTTGGGATTCCTGGGTTGTCTAAGACAAACAACATCCTGAGTCTGGCTGCAAAACGTTTATCAAAATTTGTGAAATTGTTATCCTTTCTATCCCAAGTCATTGTAAGGCTCCATAATTGGATTGGCATATCTTCACCATCCTTTTGTCTCATCAATTCCATTTCTTGCTCAAAATAGCTTGCACCTTTAAATAAAAACATGTACATCATGAAAGAATACCAACAAAAAGGCCTGTCATCTTCACTCTTTTGGATCCTCACTAATCCATCATCGATTAATTCAGAAATGAATGGAGAAAAATCAAATGTAATGGATAGGTGTGAATGCAAAATCTGGATCATCATGCACATTAAATGTATTGGCATCCCCTCATTCACATCCTCTCCAAAAACATGACATAGTGCCCAATATGCACCCTCAGCTCTGGGGTCAAAATACTCTACTTTAAAAGGCTCCTGTGTATTTTGTCCCATAATAACCATTTTTGCATTTTTTGTGTAGAAGTCCTTCAATAATTTTCCCCTAAGATAATTCTTTTGTGCATCATATACTTGCCTTAGCTCTTCACAATCAATACTTTCCAAGTTGCTTGAGGGTTCACTGAAATTGAACACCTTCCTGATTTCTTCAATAGAGATTTTTATCAATAACATTCCCTTTGCATCCCTAATCTCCCTATTGATTGGGTCATAACTCTTTTCCACTTGGATCATCGAGTCAATATCTATAAAAATACCAGGCACCACAAGTTTTCCAAGGTCAGAATGTCATATATTGCTTGCAGGGTGAGGGGCATTTCTCTTACTAAATCCTACTTTGAATAATGCTAGACTAGTGATATTAGAGTCACCACTAGCATTGATTTTACCAATTTTAGCCTCTCTAATATAACTTGCAGTGTCATACAATCCATTCGCTACCTTTATCATAGGGTTTTTGGGAGTTATACTCTTGGCTTTCACTAGGTCAATTGTAGAACCGGGAAGCAACTGTAACAGGTCTTCATGCAAACCCCTTTCACCATATTCAATTTTACCAGACAGTTCTTTCCTTAGTGCCATTATAGGGGTTTCTTCTAATACCTTTGCAAGATAGAAAAACTATAGAATTATGACTATTAATAGGGAGAAAATTCATTCAAGTAGTTCACCAACCTTTTTAACAAAATCTCCAGGCAATGATAGCTAGTCTCTATAATTCTTTACGCCCGAGTCTCTGAAAATTTTTTGATCTCCTTGTGCTTCTGAGAATGTGAAAATCTTTGGTGTATTAGTAATTAAGAACAATCATTTCAACAATTTATTTAGCATGATTCAACCATTACTTCTCTGAAAGAATGAACTATCACTTCACAATGGGAAACTTCAAAATTATGTCACTTTTAACTCTAGTTTGAATTAAAATCGTTGATTCCCTATTTTCAGAATCTAAAGGTTATCCTTTTAAACAAAAGAAGAACCCACTTGATAGTTCTGCAATGCTAATACCACATCAACGATTGTCACATGATCGCATAGCTTGAAAATATCCTATGTGATCATGCGATCACCGTTAGATCTTCTCCTTGTTATTGATATCTTTTAAAACCTTGGCCGAACTCGATTCAGCCAACCATAAGAGGCCACGTCAGAAAATTAGCTAGCAGACCTGTAAACCCTTTTCCCTATACACCAATACTTACCGACATTTTCCACATTAGTGTGAAATTCAACCAATCAAAAGTGGCCACAAGTGCACAGCTGGCCACTGGACCCACTTCCTTTTGTCACCTAAAAAGGAAATCGACGGCTGTCGCATGATCGCATAGCTTGAAAAGATCCTATGCGATCATGCGATCACCGTCAGATCTTTCCTTCGTTACTGACATCTCTACAGATTATTTTGGCAATGGTCCCACTGAGACTAACCAATTAGGAACTTCCACATCAACACAAGCATCGGGTAACCATACAATAAAAACTTCTCAGTGTGAGCAAAGACTTGATGCCAATTTCCATGTCAGCAAAACTATAACCAATGAATGCTCGACACATGTGTATATCTATCATCGGCCCCACTTGACAACCGTAATATGCTCCATTGTAGGGTCAACGGCTATCGCATGATCGCATAGCTTGAAAAGCTCCTATGTGATCATGCGATCACCATCAAATATTTTCAAAGATTCCAAACTCAAAATAAAGCTGCAACATTAGAACATAAGGTTTTTAATAATTTGGACACATTATTAATCATCGGGCCCTTAGACTTAGGAAAAATTAAAGAAATGACCCCAACGTGGTGATACAAATAGACACATGCCTTTTTAGGAACTTAAGTGATTCAAAAAGGTAACGCTTGAATAGAAATGAAGAGAGTGACCTAGGGTTTTTGGAAATGGCATACATTTAGGGTTTTTCTCATGTTTAACTCTTAGTTAGGGCTCACTGGATACTGAGGAAAAATAGATAATTTTGCAGGATTTTTTATGGGTTTTTTGCAACAAAATTATCACACCTTTTTAAATATTTTATGCACACTTCAAATTTATAAAAATTTCACAAGGTTTATATACTGAAAATTTGAAGTGCCAACAGTGGCTCTGTTTGGGGATGTATGCCTCTTGCAAGCATGACAATAATTTAGAAACTCTGGGATAAGCAGACCATCTACTGAAACAAAACAACTAACCTACTCACACAACTTGAAAACAAACACACAACTGGGAAAGGGAAACTAACTACTGTTCATGGATAATGAGAGTACCTTAAGAAAAGTACAACTTGAGGAATTGTCCATGAACTAGAAATTCCATTTCATTTCCAATCAAGTCCTTCAAAATGTATGAATCAGGTCCCCATGCTTGACTGATCAAATATGGACCCAACCAAATAGGGTTAAACTTGCTGTGTTTACCCTTGTCTTCAAGCCTGGCATTCCACATCAGGACCAAATCATTATCTTGAAAACTTCTGACTGTGGTTTTTTTGTCATACAAATTTTTATACTTGAGTTGAGATCTCAAATTTGTATCATGTGCTTCCCTCCTTGATTCATCTAATTGTATCAAGTCTTGTAATCTGATCTTCATTTCATCATCTTGATCATCATCATATAACTGGATGAACTTGTACATCTACAGCAAGTTATTTTGTGGTAACCTGGCATGGATACCATACACTAAATCAAAAGGAGCACACCCTATAGCCTTCTTAATTGTTAATTTGTTAGCCCACAGAGCTAGTTGTAATTTGGAGTCCCATGCCTTCTTATTCGCATCTAAGACTCTTTTCATAATTTTTATCAAGCTTTTGTTACTTGATTTAGCCTGACCATTTCCTTGAGGATGGTAAGGAGCAGAGTATGAAACTTTAATACCATATTGTAAACAAAAACTAACAAATTCTTCAGATCTGAAACACATAGCATTGTCTACAATCAAAATTTCAAGGCATCCAAACCTAGTCAGCAAATTTTGCATCAAGAAATCAGTAACCACTTTACTGGTTGCTTTTTTAGTGGGAATGGCTTCCACCCACTTTGTAAAGTAATCAGTTGCAACCAATATGTGTGAGTGCCCCCCATTTGATTTGTTTGGGATCTCTCCTATGAAGTCCATGCCCCACTTTTGAAAAGGGGCTTCCACACTTACAGGGCTCAAAGGCAAATTTCCATTAAACTTCAATTTTCTTGAGAATCTTTGACAAGCATCACATCTTTTGACAAAGGAATGTGCATCTTTGAAAACACTAGGCCACCAAAAACCAGACCTCAATATCTTATGCATAGTAGTCTTGGCCATGCAATGGCCACCACATACACCTTCATGCATCCTTTGCAGCAAATCATTAGCCCTTCAAGGGTCAACACACTTTAGCAGGACACCCTGATTACTTCTCCACCATAACTCTCCTTTAATGATCACATATTTTAGAGCATGTAATTTGACAGTCCTCTTTTTGTGGTCATCCATGTTAGAAGGAAATAAAAGCTTTTGCAAGTATCTAATAATATCCTCATACCATTCATAGCAGTCTAGATCACATACGTATGGCCTTTGTTCATCTTCAAGAGTGTTGATGTGGTTAGCATCCAAATTGCTTTGAGCCATAAGTTTTGCTAGCCCCAATCCTCTCACTAGTTTGGTGATTTGGATGTCAATATTAAACTCTTGGATTCTATTTATCCACCTGCATCTTCTCCCTGAAACTTCTTGTTGAACCAAGATGTCTTTCATAGTAGCACTGAGCACATATGCAACTATAGTTGCCCCTACCAAATAACATCTGAAATTCTTGATAGCTTTGACCAATGCGTAGGCCTATTTCTCATTTATATCATACCTCAACTCAGCTACCTACAATGACTTACTGAAAAAAGATATGGGTTGTTCAAAACCTTCTGAGTTCTTTTGTAATAATACTACGGCTATAGTATGATAGGAAGCAAATGAAAAAATTTGGATAGGCTCACTGAAATCAGGTGATCTTAACACAGGGGCACTTTTAATAGCCATCTTGATATCAGAAAAATATTTCTTGGCCTCACTACTCCATTCAACCTTTGCATTTTTCTTTAGCATTTTGGAGATGGGAACACTGATTTCAGCAAAATTTGTAACAAACCTTCTAAAAAAGTTAATTTGACCAAAGAAAGATTGGATACCTTTTACATTTTTTGGCAATGGTACTTTGTCTATTGTCACCACTCTTTCAGGATTAATCTTAACTCCATCCTTGGATACAATATGTCCCAAAAGCTTACCCTCAGTTACTCCAAAAGAACACTTCCTTGGGTTAAGGGAAACCCCATATTCTAAAGCTCTTACAAAAAAAATTTCCAGGTGGCCACAATGTTGGTCTTTCTTTTCTGAATACGCTGTCAAGTCATCCTGATAAACAACAAGAAATTTATTTATAAAATCTGCAAATGCTACATCCATGGCTCTTTGGAAGGTAGCCCCATCATTGGTTAGACCAAATGGCATCCTAACATACACATAAGTACCCCATGGAGTAGTGAATGCAGTTTTGAACTGTTCTATTTCTTTGACAACTACTTGATTGTAACCTGAAAAACCATCCATCATGGACATTAATTCAGATCCAGTAACCCTCTGTAACATGGCTTCCATGTTTGGTAGACCATAATTGTCCTTTAAAGAATTTATGTTCAGATTTCTAAAGTCTACACATAGCCTAATATCTCCATTCTTTTTTCTTACTGGGACAAGATTAGAAACCCATGTTGAATGTCTAATAGGTTGAATGATGCCTGCATCACTCATCTTTTTTAGCTCTTCTTGCATTTTTGGTGCCAAAGTAGGGTTAACATGTCTCAACTTTTGTCTAAAAGGTTTGGTATTCTCCTTCAAGGGAATTTCATGTTGGAATAAATCTTCTCTGTATGCTTTCAAATCATCATAAGACCATGCAAAGACATGTCTATATTTTTTAAGAAGATTTATTAGATATTTTTTTATTTCAGGAGTCAAGCTTCCCCCAATATATACATTCTTTGGGGCTTCCTTAGTTCCTAAATTTATTTCCTCCACATCTTCAAGTTTTCTTAAAAGCTTTACCTGGGAAGAGCTATCATGGCTATCAAATGCTCTTTCTAATACTACCAAACCCTTTGGGACCTTATTTTTTTTTAACTATAAGATCTCCTTGCCAAGGAGAGAGTCCTTATTATCTGATGTTTCTACATATTCTCCAAAATTTATTTCTTTGTCTCCAAAACTTGCATTACAATGCAGAAATCTTAAAATATCTAAGTCATCATCAAAAACCTATCAATTTTCATAATTATCTGGTATAGATGGCCTAGTTTGAATCTCAATCCTAGATATCCTTGCAAAAGTGATATCCTCTGGTCTTAATGCAATGTTAGCCAGTAAATCAGCCATCCTATTATGGCCTCTGTCCATCCAATCAATACAGAAAGCATCAAACTGTTCTATCTCATCCCAAACAACATTCCTATAATGTCTTAACCTTTGGTTCTTTGATGCATATTTGGATCTGATCTAAGATACAACTAATTCTGAGTCCCCAATAACCCTAAGATTTTTTATTTTGTGTTTTGAAGCTAACCTTAATCCTATTAATAAAGCCTCATATTCTGCAGTGTTATTTGTGCAAGTAAACAACAGGGTGAAGGAAAATTTAAAAGTTTTTCCAATGGGAGAAATTAACAACACACCTGCACCAGCTCCTTCTTTAAAGCTTGCACCATCAAAATACATAGTCCAGAGATCATTTTCATCTATGATATTTCCTTCTTCTTTAGCTTAAAGAGGAAAATCAACCTCATTCTTATTTTCAATACTCTGTACCTAAAAAGAATTTATGTCAGTGTCCAAGAAATAGTTCATGTTATTATCATTGGTTTCCTCTTCAATCATATGGGGGGTTCTAACTTCTCTGAGTATCTTAATACTTTCACCAGTGATGTTAAAAGTAGCATAAGATAAGTCACATTGGATGCTACCCCCCATTTTTGCACTCCATTTCCTTGATAATAGCATTCCATATTGTGGAGGAATGTCAACAACTAGGACACTCATAGTCAATTGTTTTTCAGGATAGGTAGCAAGTTTATAAGGCAGGGCTTTGATTGTTCCAATTACTGGTACCTCCCTAGAGTCCATTGCTTGGCATCTCCCATGAGGATTATCAACCTGCAACCCCATTGACCTCATAATTTCAGCAGGCATGATAGCATTTGAAGCTCCTAAATCAATCATGTAGTTTTTCAACATTTTATCATTTATGACCAATGTTAGGAAAAAAGGATCAACAGCTCCCATAGAAGTATTCACAACATTAGTGTCCAAATAGATCTGAGGTATTTTTGAAATCATTTCTTCTGTGTCCTTCTTTTTTTCTATATCTTGACCCTTCATCTTAGTTTTTACTAATTCCTGGATGTCTGTGATCTGAAGACCATTTATCCATGTAAGGGCTTTCTCTTTGTGTTCACTTATCCTCATCATTTCTAATAAAGGCACTTTTACTATGATCTAAGATAATAACTGATTCATGTCAATAGGTACATAATTTAAAATAGATAAGTCTGTCTTGCCCTTTGGGACATTATCCAATTGCTCTTTATCTTTTAATTTATTTTCTAATTGGGCATTTGGAGTGCTAACCATTGGAGTCTTAGCCTTGATTTTTAAAACCTTAATTGGTTCAGCAAGTTTTTCAGTGCCCTTTTGCTTAAATTTCTTAGCATCATCCACAGCCTTATTTTTTGCTACAGACTGCTTTGCATCTTCTTTATCCTTTTTAATAAATATACTCACTGGTTTACCAACTATTTTATCAATAGTTCTGTTTCTAAGGACATAGTTGCTTTTGGCCTGTGTCACCATATCAGTAGTGATCTAGGCTATCTCTTCATCAGAGGGTCTTCTTAACATAACAGGTTCTTCAACTTGTTTGGAATTGCTATTTATGTCTTCAATTTCTTCCTCCTCTTCATCAGAAAAAATCTGTTGATGGTAAGCCTCCCTTCTATTCTAAGAACCATTTACATCCTGATTTTCATCTTCCTCTTCAGAATCAACTTCTTCACATAACTTAGAAAAATTCATTCCATAGCCTCTGTTATCATATGATTCATCCTCCTCTTCTCCTTGTTCATTACTTTCAGACATATTTTGAGAAATCACACAATAATCTGAATCATAAGGGGATTGGCTTATAGTGCACCATGGAATCTCACCAGTCATGTTGATTGAATTTTTTTGCAAAGGGTCAGGGGTTTTATCATTTAGCTTAGTATCCTTCCTTTCTGGGACTATAGGCTTTCTAGCCTTCCACTATGTATTGTAAGGATAGTTCTGCATTCTAGGTTGCCTACTGAAATTATTTGGAGGAGGCCTATCATTTCCCTAAAACTTATTTTTACTTTCTCCTAGTTTTAGATCCTTTAAGGCATTAAGGATCTGCTTGAGGTTATCATCCTCCCTAGGTTTCACATTAGTAGTCTTATCAACTTCTTTCTTTTCAAACCTAGGGGCCTTAGGATCCTCTCTTCTTCCTAATTTTCCTAATACCCTTCTATTGCTCTCAATGTTCACAGAAAATATTTGACCTTCTCTGATAGTCCTAGGGTTTTTATCCCTAAGTAAGTATCCCATTTTGGCATCAAAATCATTAAAATATGTTGCCAAACATACCTTCTCATCCAACCTCATGACTTGGAAGATTTTTTGCATCACCTTTTGAAACCTTACATTGAATTCTAGAACTTCCTCATTTTGGTTTTTCTTTATATTGTTAAATTCATTTAACATAAAACCCTCATTAGTCTTATCACCATATTGATCTATAAAACAAGTTATAAAATCATCCCAAGAACCAATACAATCATAAGGAAGCCCTCTGAACCAATCTCTTGCATCTTTAGTTAAAGATTGAACAAACAATTTCATGATGACATCTTCATATTCTATTTCATAGTCATCAATCATATCAATAAAGTTCTTTAGATGCTCTTCACAGGAAACAACATTATTTCTAGTAAACTTAGGTAATTTCTCTCTAATCTTTGTAGGAATCAAATTAGGATAACTAGCAATATTGTTAAAGAGAAGTTGTCTGTACCTTTCAATGTGAACTGATCCTCTTGGTAATGAAACATTTGCTTGAGAAGTGGAGGCTTTGTTATTTGCTATATTAGCGACATTTGCAGTGACCACTGGTGTGACAATGGCAGCCTAAGTAGCAAAATTTCCAACATTAACATTAGATGTTGTCACAGGGTTAGTTGGAATTGAGGGAGTAAAAGATTGTCTGATAAAATCAACTTTCTTTTTCATTTCCAAGGTAGCAACCTCAACCTCCGCCTTTTCTAATTCTTTAGCAATAACCTCATGTTCCCTTCTAGCCCTTTCTAAATCATTATCCAATTTGGACAAAGGATCTATTGGGATATTGTCATTTGTAGGCTCATTTATTGTGATTCCTATTGAAATCTATTTTCCTTTATCCTTAGGCTTCCTAACTTTAGCAATGGGTTGGACAATAGGTTGTTGATCATTTCCCTTGGGAACTCTTACACAATTTATGGCCTTTAGGGTCATCAATTGTCTTTTGAGCTGGTCTACCCTAATTTGGGCCTACCTTATTTCAGTTTCCTTTTCCATTTACCTCTCCTTCCTAATTGCAATTTGTTCCTTGATATTTTTCTCTAAATTATAAACTTCTTAAAAAATATCTTCTGAATCTGGGAGAGTGGTATCAGATTCTAAAATTTCACACCTAGAATCTCTTTGTTGATCTCTAGGATTATTAGGGCTTTCAAAAGGAGAAGGCCCCCGAGTTGGGGGATTATCTCTTCCTTCCATGCCCCTGCTCTTACTTCTTGACCTTCTAATTTCCTTTTGAGGTTCCACATCTGAGTATGCCTTTTTCCTATGATGCACTTCATCATTCTTATGAGAATAAAAATCCTCATATGCTCCTAAACCTAAATCAACTGCCTCCTCCTACTCAAAGGTATTTTCTTCCTAGTCATGAATAAGTCAGTTATTTATTCTCATATTTTTCTTCTGTCTCCATGCCTGAGACACATCACCACTATTTTGATTTCTTCTAGGTAAATAAGTCCTAGAAGTGCTTGGAAGTTCACCTTCTAATGTACTTTATGTTGGAAATAATTGTCTGAAGAAAATTGCTACTCAAATTATGTATTGTCTTTGATGTCACACAATGTCATAGTCTACAACATTCAGTACCTACCAAGCTCAGTCAGTCTGCCTGGTAGTAAAATCAGTGTCTACCGAGTTCACTCGGTTATCAAAGAAAATCAGCATGTACCGAGTCCACTCAGTTATCAAAGAAAAGTTAGCATTTACCAAGTTCAGTTGGTTATCAAAGAAAAAGGATTATCAGTGTTTACCGAGTTCCCTTGGTCTCCAAAAGATTGTAGAAAGTTTCATTATGGTCACCGAGCACTGTCGGCCCTTGAAGGATCTTTGCAAATAAAGTTTTCTTAATTCAGCCGATTGTTATACTAAGTAATGCTAATTTGGCAAATCTAAAATCATATAAATAAAAGGTCAAATGTGAAAAACAAAGCAAAAAAGTGGAAGAAGATATATAGAAGAAAGACAGGAAAGGTGTGTGCGAAATTGTGAAGGATGACCAGATATCCTTGAGGAGCAGCAGAGATATATTCGATCAGGAAGGATCACACTTATACAGAATAGAGATCTGTAATCAGCAAGGTAGTTGCATTATTATACAGGTCATTTTCATTGTTACCTTTTTATCATTGTAATAGTGAATTCTAAATCTCTTAACCGAGTTGGTTTAACAACCATATTGTAAATCCTCTAACAAGGTGACAATTCCATTGAATTGTTTTCAAGACCTCTTACCAGGCCACTCCTAGCAAGGTGATTAAATCCTCTAACAAGGTCACACCTAACAGTGTGTTTTGTAACCTTTCATTGGGTTGGCTTCTAACTGGGCATCACTTCAGAAAAGTGAAAATCAGTATCTAGATACATTGGTGGTTTTTCCCATATTGGGTTTCCACGTTAAATTATGTGTCTCTTGTGTTCTTAATAGTCATCTTAATCATATACAATTGGTGATGAATGTCTAAAAGATAAATTTACTAATACTTTCTGCATCTACCAAGTTACTGCAATCTATTTACCGAGTGTTAAATAGATAATATTCATTAAGATATCCTAAGGGATCTAGAAAGAAATAATTGTGAAGTGTTATATGGTTGACTGATTCACACCCCCCCCCCCTCTCAGTCACTTCATCCATATTCCATCAATTGGTATCAGAGCTTTTGGTGCTTGCAGGAAGGGTTTCAAGGACCTAAGCTAAAGATCAGGATGTCTTACAAGAGAGAAATTCCAAAGCTCAACAGAGATAACTTTTCAGCATGGCAAGGTCTCATGAGACTTCATCTGGCTTCCATTAGTGATTCAGGATGCAAATACATTGATGAAGAATACACAGTTCCTACTGGCGCATTAACTGTTGAAGACATTGCAGAGAAAAAGAATCATAACACCATGATGATAGACATTGCATCAGCTCTCAGCTATGAAGAATTTGATGATATTAAAGAAAGCACTACTGCATATGAAATGTGGATCACACTGAAGAAAATATATGGTGGTGATGCAAATGTGAAAAGAGCCAAAGCAGAAAGCCTAAGAGGACAGTTTGACAAGATGAATATGAAAGAAGATGAAAACATTGCAAAATATGTTGAAAGGATCAAAGCAAGTGTTAGTGCAATTAGAGCTTCTGGAGGAATAATCTCTGATGAAACTGTTATAAGAAAGGTACTCAGAACATTACTCCCTATCTATGCAATAAGAGTATCAGCTATTCAAGAAAGAAGATGTGAAACAAACCACAATATAACTTTGGATGCTTTAGTTGGAAGATTGACAGTCTTTGAATTAGACAACTATGACAACTATGTTCCAAATTCCAAAAATATTGAGTCAGCATTTGAGGCCAAGGTTTCACTAAGAAAGAACAAGAAAATAAAAGAAGTTCAAACCGAGTCACAAGAAGAAGTTCAAACCGAGTCACAGGAAGAAGTTCAAACTGAGTCACAGGAAGAAATTCAAACCGAGTCTCAGCCTGAAGTTACCAAGCAAATATCTACCGAGCCCGAGCAACCTGAAGAAGAGATCCTAGAAGACAACAACATGACTCATTCAAAAAGCAAGGAACCTATACTAGCCAAATATGTCAGAAGGCATCATACACTAGATCAAATCATTGGAAACAAATCAGATGGTACTATGACAAGAAGCAAGCTAAAAGGTACATGTCTGCTTACTGATTTTGAACCTAGAAATATCAAAGATGCATTGAAAAATGAAAGTTGGATTGAAGCAATGAATGAAGAATTAGAACAAATACAAAAGAACAAAACATGGCCTCTTGTACCTAGACCTAAAGATAAGAATGTAATTGGAACAAAATGGGTATTTAGGAATAAGCTGAATGAAGATGGTCAAGTATCTAGAAACAAAGCTAGATTGGTATGTAAAGGTTATTCTCAAGAAGAAGGTATAGATTATGGTGAAACTTTTGCTCCTATTGCAAGATTAGAAGGTGTAAGAACTCTACTTGCTTATGCAGCACATAAAGGATTTAAGGTATATAAGATGGATATAAAATCTGCATTTCTCAATGGAATTCTTGATGAAGAAGTCTACATTGAACAACCTGAAGGTTTTGTTGATCCAGATAAAAAGGACATGGTCTGCAAGTTACACAAAGCATTGTATGGTTTGAAACAAGCTCCTAGAGCATGGTATGAAAGACTCCATAACTATCTGATTCAGATTAATTTCAAAAGAGCCAATGATAACAGCAATCTATATATTAAAGAAGGACCGGATGACAAAATTGTATTGGCAGAAATATTTGTAGATGATACTATATTTACAGGGAATGATGATCAGTGCAAAGAATTTTCAGAGCAAATGAACAAAGAATTTGAAATGTCTATGTTTGGTTTAATAAAAAAATTTGTTGGTCTTCAAATTCAGCAAAGTAAGAATGGTATATACATTACTCAATCTAAATACATTAAGGAAATACTTAAGAAGTTTGGTATGGAAGATTCAAAACTAGTTGGTACACCCATGTGTACTGGACCGAAACTTACCAAAAATGATGATTCAAAAGAAGTAGATCAGACCTTATACCGATCTATGATTGGAAAATTGTAGTATATAGTACATACAAGACCTGATATTGCCTTAGCAGTCGGTATAGTAGCAAGATTCTCAGCAAAACCTAAGGAAAATCATATGATGGCAATCAAAAGAATCTTAAGTTACTTAAGAGGAACGGAAAAATATGGTTTGTGGTATAAATTTGGAGGCAATCTAGACTTAAAAGTGTTTACTGATGTTGATTGGGCAGGGAACATTGATGACAAAAAAAGTACAAGTGGTGGAGCATTTTTTCTTGGAAAAAGACTGGTATCCTGGACCAGTAAAAAGAAAAATTGCACATCTCAATCCACAGCTGAAGCAGAATATGTTGTTGTTGTAGTAAACTATTCAAATATTTTTTGGTTTAAATAGTTATTACAAGGTATGAAGGTTGAGATCAAAGAGCTAGTTGTTATATTTTGTGACAATACCAGTGCAATAAACATTTCGAAGAATCCAGTAATGCATTCCAAAACCAAGCACATTGCTATTAAATATCACTTTGTCAGAGAATTGGTGTAGGACAAGGAAATTAGATTAGAATATATTCATATAAAAGAGCAGATTGCAGACATTTTCACCAAACCATTACCCAAGGATGCATTTGTGTATCTAAGAGGTAAGTTAGGGGTCATTCCCCTATCCGAGGCTCACTAAATACAGTTTTAGTGATGCATCAACCAGAACATGATTGAAAATCAACATGTTGATGTAGCATATTCAAGGAATCATTACATATGAATCAGTACTTGAGGTACATTAGTTTAGACCGGTAATATGTGAATTGTCTTTGGCATGTGTTGTCAAAGAGGGAGAGTCTTTACTATTTCTTTGCTATTACTTCAAGAAATTTTCAATAGTCAGAAGGAAGAGTTTTTAAGAAAAAGGAAGTTTGCTGACAGAGGGAGATTTGAATCTAAACCGAGCTAATTCTTTCAAAATTTCTTATGCTATGACATATTGTGTTGCCATCAATGCCAAAGAGGGAGATTGTTGGAAACAATTGTCTGAAGAAAATTGCTACTCAAATTATGTATTGTCTTTGATGTCACACAATGTCATAGTCCACAACATTCAGTACCTACCGAGCTCAATCGGTCTGCATGGTAGTAAAATCAGTGTCTACCGAGTTCACTCGGTTATCAAAGAAAATCAGCATGTACTGAGTCCACTCGGTTATCAAAGAAAAGTTAGCATTTACCGAGTTTAGTCAGTTATCGAAGAAAAAGGATTATCAGTGTTTACCAAGTTCCCTCAGTCTCCAAAAGATTGTAGAAAGTTTCATTATGGTCACCGAGCACTGTCGGCCCTTGAAGGATCTTTGCAAATAAAGTTTTCTTAATTCAGCCGACTGTTATACTAAGTAATGCCGATTTGGCAAATCTAAAATCATATAAATAAAAGGTCAAATGTGAAAAACAAAGCAAAAAAATGGAAGAAGATATATAGAAGAAAGACAGGAAAGGTGTGTGTGAAATTGTGAAGGATGACCAGATATCCTTGAGGAGCAGCAGAGATATATTCGATCAGGAAGGATCACACTTATATAGAACAGAGATCTGTAATTAGCAAGGCAGTTGCATTATTATACAGGTCATTTTCATTGTTACCTTTTTATCATTGTAATAGTGAATTCTAAATCTCTTAACCGAGTTGGTTTAACAACCATATTGTAAATCCTCTAACAAGGTGACAATTCTATTGAATTGTTTTCAAGACCTCTTACCAGGCCACTCCTAGCAGGGTGATTAAATCCTCTAACAAGGTCACACCTAACAGTGTATTTTGTAACCTTTTACCGGGTTGGCTTCTAACCGGGCATCACTTCATAAAAGTGAAAATTGGTATCTAGATACATTGGTGGTTTTTCCCATATTGGGTTTCCATGTTAAATTCTGTGTCTCTTGTGTTCTTAATAGTCATCTTAATCATATACAATTGGTGATGAATGTCTAAAAGATAAATTTACTAATACTTTCTGCATCTACCAAGCTACTGCAATCTATTTACCGAGTGTTAAATAGATAATATCCATTAAGATATCCTAAGGGATCTAGAAAGAAATAATTGTGAAGTGTTATATGGTTGACTGATTCACCCCCCCTCTCAGTCACTTCATCCATATTCCATCACTTTCTGGGTGATCCTTCCTCCAAGCCCTAGTATTCCTTTGACTCATAATTGAAAGTATGTGAAACAATTATTTATTATTTTATTACCTTTACTCAACACTACTACAAAGATTTTTAGAGTTGCCACCAACACAAGTTGGGAAATATTTTCAAAAACTTAGCAAATCAAAGTACTCAATACTTGGTAAGTAATAAAAAATAGAATTTATTACAAATAAATGCAAAGCTTAATGAGATTTTCAAATTCAAGTAGAATCCAAAGCTTGCAAATAATCCTCTATTCTTCAATGGTACTTACTGGTTCTAACAAACAAGAAGGCCAAGAGTCTAGCTCAACTTGTACCTACATTATTTGATACTCAAATTTATAACACCAGAGATCTAAAATTAAAATTTATCAAAGTATTTCAATCCCTATTCCCCAGTAGAGTCACCATTTTGTTGGTTCCCAAAATGGACTTTATGCTTTAACAAGCAACCAGTACATCTACAAATTTCATGGATGGGTTATATCCAAATATTGAGTCCTAAAGATGACTTGACCAACTATAGGGACAAGACTGCCCTCTACACTTCTGGCTCTGCAAAACCAAGGAGGGTGCTCCTAATCTAGTAAAACAAGACCTAAATCAATAATCACTGACTGGATTTAAATGTAATAGATAAATGATAAGAGAAATCTAAATGATAACCATTCATTTATAGATCTTTCACTATCACTAGGTAATAAACCACCCTACAAATCACTATACTTCAAAGAATTTCGACAATTTTATAATCAAAGATGGAAATATCAATAGAACCCTTTCAAACACTAATCTCTATAAGAGAACTCCACTGCTAGCTAGTGTCTTATCCATTGGGAAACAATTCCACTAAAAGATTGTAATACATGAAGAAATATATTGAACTTTTGAATTATCTTTACCTTCTGAAAATACTAATCACCCTGCGGTGGATTTTACAAAGGTTCCTAGATTCACACTACTCACTGATGCATCCTTAAGAAAGACTCCAAAGAATTTATGTCATATTCAAAGCTTATTTAATCTGATCTTGGATCAGAGCTAAAAAATATAAACATACACACAAAGATTATCTATGCAATGAATTGGAACAATTCATAACTCAAAAAAAGATACTCAAGGAGAGATATAAATCTTGGATTTCATTCAAATGCTATATTAATCATGCTTACAAAATGCTTTATAGTATAACCTTCTAAAATTGACTTGAACCAAAAATATTGTTCTTCTATAGAAACATGCCTAAAAATAGTCCATGATATCCCAGACTCAAGAAACTTATCAGTTAAATTGATCAAGTTCTTGGTCCTTTTTTCACTGATCCTGGTAATCCTTTTATAGAAAATAAGGATTCCAAACAAGCTTCGGATCTTTGTAGAAAAGAAAAGAAAGGAGTTCTCATATAGGACAAAAAATGAAAATAGAAACTTTCTTGTTACAAAACTTTGAGATGGATCGTAAAGATGAGTGCCAAAATCTTGCAATAGCTCCCAAGGTCAATTCAACTTCTGCCAGGTGTTGTATCCGTGCTTATGTTAAATGATTGATGCCTTCATCCCTGTTTATCTTGATCTTGAGGGTTTGGAACACTGCCACCTGTTGCTTCTTTACTTGATGCTCCTTCTTCTGAATCTTCTAGAGAATAGGTTGACTCCTAGGACATATAGGTCTCTTCACTTGGCCAATGGAAAGTCAAGACTTCATCCCTTTTTGACAATAATTTGTTCCATTCAGCAAC
Source organism: Chamaecyparis obtusa (assembly GCA_027943335.1). NCBI lineage: Eukaryota > Viridiplantae > Streptophyta > Pinopsida > Cupressales > Cupressaceae > Chamaecyparis > Chamaecyparis obtusa. The sequence goes on along the minus strand of BSBK01000519.1, from coordinate 326,458 downwards.
TACCTGATGAACCTCTATTCTCACATTAGCAAAGTGTATCCTGGCATCTTGAAGAAGCTCAATTAGTTGTACAAGGGGGGTATTATCATCTATACCTAAAATGGAATCCATTTTAGACAATACTTTACCATCTATATGTTCCATCCATTTATCTTTATTTTTAATAACCCCATCTGCCTTGATAAGACCTTGAAATATTTGAAAATTATCCTGAAAGTATCTTACCCTTAAGATTTCTGATCTTCTCTTCAAACTTTCCCTTTTTATCTCAAAATCAAAAAGATACTTAAAAAACCTATAAGTGTTTGTTAACTCTATATCCACAATACATTTATCATTGATTTGATCAAAAATTGATTTCAAATTATCTCTCCTTGCAGCCCATTTTTCCAAAATCTTGTCCACAGTGGCTGCTTCTTTTTGAAAAGATGTTAAAATCTCTACCAATTGCTAAGCAGTTTTGTACACTTCTTTAGGTTTCACATTTTCAACAAAATTTGAAACAAAATCTTTCATCTTCTTTTCAAACCTCTACTTTACCTTTTGATCAATGTCTACCTCATCCATGGGAAGAGGAAGAGGGGAAGGAGGAAATTCAACAATAGGGCTTGATGAGGAAGGCCCAGTAGGGGAAGAAGCTATCTGCACTTGTTTTGATATTTGCACTGGGTCATGTTCTCCCAATCTCTTCTTCAAATCTACAATCAAAGTATCTCTTTCAAAAATCCCCTATTTCAACTCACCATAAACCTTCAAAACTATTTCCATCTTTGCAGTGAGTTCCTCTTTCTCCTTGGCCTCTTTTTCTACCACCCTTGTTGTCAATTGTGTTGTGGCCATTACCATACCTAATGCTTCTACCAAAGAAGTATCAGTAACCCTTTTGACAATCAAGCTCCCTAAAAGATCATCTCTGACAATTTGTTTTCCCTTGTTATGCTCATTCTTTCGAAGGGACCACATTACCAAAGCTTAGTGATTGTCACTGAATGTAACTCCTTTAATAGCCTATTATACTTCTTCTTGAGTTTTGTGGAAAGAAGTGGTCTATTTTTTTACTGCATCAAGAACCACTGCATCAGCTATATCCCACTCTGGGAGGATTAGTACTCTTGATACTTTCACCATGTCTCTGCCCTATTCTGGAGAATTTTTTTCAAATTTGGCTGACATTTCTTCTCTCACCTCATCCTCTATGGTTTGTAAATATTTCTCTAGATTTTCCTCATGCCTCTTCTCACAAACCTCTTGAAATTGCTTAATTTTTAATTTCCAAAGAAATTGCATGAAAGCCCTAGTTTTAACAAAAGTATCATTAGCCAAAAACTCTTCACAAGCTTGTTTGATTATAGGATCCAATTCTGTGCCTGCCAATTCCCCCATTGTTAGATCCAACTTGGGCTCTTCTGGTGGTTCTGGCAATCCCTCATCTATTTCTTCATAGGTCATAAATATTTGACCTAGAGCACTTGTTGTACTTGTTCTGTAATCTCTTGGTCATCTAAAATTCTTAGAGGAGACTGTGATGGAGAATAGTCTTCCTCAATATGAATAGGTCTTTCTTCCATTCGTTGTTTCTTTGATGGAGGTGGAGAACCAATTACATCCTCTGAGGCTTGAAGAGGAGAATCAGGGACCTCTATAACCTCCTTTTGTTTCTCAATATGTTTTGTAGTAAATGGGACATCCCTTTCATCCATTTGCCCTTTTTGGCTTTGCTCTGGTACCACAACATTATAACCAGTCCTATTTTGCACCATGTATCTCCCTGGGGGTAACCCTTTTACAAATATAGGTTTGTTTAACAACTGTTTAGCCCTTTCTAGGTCATCCTTCATTACTTTTTCTTTCTTTTCATTTAGGGTCTGAAAGATAGCCTGGAAACAGTTCATGAGAGTATTTATTTTCTTGCCCATTGGAGTTATCCTTTTTAGGGGATCCCATCCAGAATCAAATTGTCAGATAAAATCTAATGTCTTTTTGTATACCAACCATTTCTCTTCCCTAACCTCTTGATCTTGCAACTTTGGGATATTTCTACAATATATTCAGGAAAGTTAAAAATGTGGTTAATCATGGCACATTTGGCCCTATTCTTAAAAATTTCATTGTAGAACCCCTCAGGGTCTTCTGTTCTAGCAATTGCAGTGGCCATATGATATGGAGTCAAGATTTTATCTATGTGAACCCATCCACACTTGGTAATTATGAATTGGTGGGCAATGGTAACATTTGGGAATAGATTTCCCTTTCCTTTTCCAATGAGGGCATACTCTTTAATATTCCCCAATTGTCTAAGAAAGTTTCCAATTCCAATCCTAAGGGGTACATGATAAGGCAATATAAAAGGGGTTCCCCTGAAGCCATACAACCTAATGATAGTTCATACATGGTAGAAAATGACATCTCCCCAATTGTGTACAATATTCAAGCTCTGAGCAAACTTCTTTGGCCGAATGAGCTATGCCAATGCTGTTGGGGTTCTTGGGTTGTCTAAGACAAACAACATCCTGAGGTTGGGTGCAAAACATTTATCAAAATTTCTGAAACTGTTATCCTTTCTATCCTAGGTCATTGTAAGGCTCCATAATTGGACTGGCATATCTTCACCATCCTTCTCTCTCATCAATTCCATTTCTTTCTCAAAATAGCTTGCACCTTTAAATAAAAACATGTACATCATGAAAGAATACTAGCAAAAAGGCCTGTCATCTTCACTCTTTTGGATCCTCACTAATCCATCATGGATTAATTCAGCAATGAATGGAGAAAAATCAAATGTAATGGACAAGTGTGAATGCAAAATCTGGATCATCATCCACATTAAATGTATTGGAATCCTCTCATTTACATCCTCTCAAAAAACCTAACATAGTGGCCAATATGCACCCTCAACTCTACAGTCAAAATACTCTACTTTAAAAGGCTCCTATGTATTTTGTCCCATAATAACCATTTTTCCAATTTTTGTGTAGAAGTCCTTCAATAATATGCCCCTAAGATAATTCTTTTGTGCATCATATACTTCCCTTAGCTCTTCAAAATCAATACTTTCCAAGTTGCTTGAGGGTTCACTTAAATTGAACACCTTCCTGATTTCTTCAGCAAATATTTTTATCAATAACATTCCCTTTGCATCCCTAATCTCCCTAATGATTGGCTCATAACTCTTTTCCACTTGGATCATCAAGTCAATATCTATAAAAACATCGGGCACCACAAGTTTTCCAAGGTCAGACTGCCATATATTGCTTGCAGGGTGAGGGGCATTTCTCTTACTAAATCCTACTTTGAATAATGCTAGACTAGTGATATTAGAGTCACCACTGGCATTGATTTTACCAATTTTAGCCTCTCTAATATAACTTGCAGTGTCATACAATCCATCTGCTACCTGTATCCTAGGGTTTTTGGGAGTTATACTCTTGGCTTTCACTAGGTCAGTTGTAGAACCAGGAAGCAACTGTAACAAGTCTTCATGCAAACCCCTTTCACTATATTCAATTTTACCGGATAGTTCTTTCCTCAGTGCCATTGTAGGGTTTTCTTCTAATACCTTTGCAAGATAGAAAAATTATAGAATTATGACTATTAATAGGGAGATAATTCATTCAAGTAGTTCACTAACCTTTTTAAGAAAATCTCCAAGCAATGACAGCTAGTCTCTGTAATTCTTTACGCTTGAGTCTCTGTAAATTTTTTGATCTCCTTGTGCTTCTGAGAATGTGAAAATCTTTGGTGTATTAGTAATTAAGAATAGTCATTTCAGCAATTTATTTAGCACAATTCAACCATTACTTCTCTGAAAGAATGAACTGTCACTTCACAATGGGAAACTTCAAAATTATGTCGCTTTTAACTTCAGTTTGAATTAAAACCGTCGATTCCCTTTTTTCAGAATCTAATGGTTGTCCTTTTAAACAAAAGAAGAACCCACTTGAGAATTCCGCAATGCTGATACCACATCAATAGTTGTCACATGATCGCATAGCTTGGAAAGATCCTATGCAATCATGTGATCACCGTTAGATCTTCTCCTTGTTATTGATATCTTATAAAACCTTGGCCCCACTTGATTCAGCCAACCATAAGATGCCACATCAAAAAATTAGCTAGCAAACCTATAAACCCTTTTTCCTATACACCAATACTTATCGACATTTGCCACATTAGTGTGAAATTCAACCAATCAAAAGCAGCCACAAGTGCACAGCTGGCCATTGGACCCACTTCCTTTTGTCACCTAAAAAGGAAATCGACGATTGTCACATGATCACATAGCTTGAAAAGATCCTATGTGATCATGCGATCACCATCAGATCTTTCCTTCATTACTGACATCTCTACAGATTATTTTGGCAATGGTCCCACTGAGACTAACCAATTAGGAACTTCCACGTCAACACAAGCGTTGGGTAATCATACAATAATAACTTCTCAGTGTGAGCAAAGATTTGATGCCAATTTCCATGTCAGAAAAACTATAACCAATGAATGCTCGACACATGTGTATATCTGTCATCGGCCCCACTTGACAACCATAATATGCTCCATTGTAGGATCAACGGTTGTCCCATGATTTCATAGCTTGAAAATATCCTATGCGATCATGGGATCACCATCAGATCTTTTCAAAGATTCCAAACTCAAAATAAAGCCGCAACATTAGAACATAAGGTTTTTAATAATTTGGACACATTATTAATCATCAGGCCCTTAGACTTAAGAAAAATTAAAGAAATGACCCCAGCGTGGTGATACAAATAAACACATGCCTTTTTAGGGACTTAAGTGATTCAAAAAGGTAACGCTTGAATAGAAATGAAGAGAGTGACCTAGGGTTTTTAGAAATGGCATACATTTAGGGTTTTTCTTAGGTTTAACTCTTAGTTAGGGCTCACTGGATACTGAGGAAAAATAGATAATTTTGCAAGATTTTATATGTGTTTTTTGAAACAAAATTATCACACCTTTTTTAATATTTTATGCACACTTCAAATTTATAAAAATTTCACAAGGTTTATATACTAAAAATTTGAAGTGCCAACACAGAGTAGACTTAACAGTCTTATGTAAATCTCTTAACCGAGTGCACACTTCATTAGTGTTGTCAAAATATTATAACTAGGTAGATCTAGTTGATCTAACATGTCACTCCTAATAGGGTGAGATCACCAGAAGTGATCAAAACTTATAGCCCTAACATGAAAACCTTTTCTATTTGCAATAGTGAAGAATTTGTAGGTGTCATCCCCACCGCAGTTTTTACCTTCTAACAATGGTTTTTCCATTACCAAAATAGTTGTGTTATGTGATTTTCATATTGATTTCATGTTGTTTACTTTCATAAGTTAAATGAATGATTGATACATGCAGTTAGATTCAAGTTATATTGGTCAGTCATTACTATTCACAGTTATATATCTGAAAGGTTTACAAGTAAAGTTTATGAAGGCACTGATTCACCCCTCCCCTCTCAGTACCTATCTCTCCTAATTCCAACAAAGTGCACTTTTTTTTTTGCCAAAAAGTGGAGTTGTTTCCCTAGTTTTCAAAATTCACCTTAATTGACCTAACAATGCACTTAAAGATTGAATCTTTAAACAAAGCCATTAATAAAAAATGTACAATCTTTTTTAAAAACCATTAATAAGAAATGTAGTATTGAAACTTTAGTTTCTAAATATGTAATTTATATTAATACACAATTAATAAAAATTAATTTTCACTTGGTGAACATTTTGAAAACCATTGTTTAAAAGTTACTTTTTCAAGACCTCTCATGCCCTATGGCAACCATAATTTAACCTAAATGACAAAAAAAAATTGATTCATTTTGGGATATGATTTTTAAGACACATAAGATTGAGGAGCATACTTTTTAAATTTTGTTAATACATTGTTTTCTACTATTTTTATTGGGTGTGATTTTCATTTTGAAAACCCCTTATCTATGGAAAACTTAAGTTGATGTAAACTCTATCATTTAAAAAAAATAAAAATCAAATAGATTCCTATTTTGGTAAAAGGTGAACAACTTTCTATTAATATTTTTACCGGCTAAGATAATAAAGTTTTGGCCCAATGAGACAAGACAAGACAACCTGAATTATTCTTCCTTTAAGACAAGATAATTGACATAGGGGCAAGGCAATACAAGAAGAATCAAGAAAAATTTACTCTACTTGAATCAATAAACAAGCCCTCCTCAGAGTTACACACAAAAGCAATATGAATACCACATGAAATCAGTGAAAACATGATGGATATGAGACATACAATTGGCAGCAACAATAGAGTAATTATATTAAATCTTTCAACATGCTCGACTGTGAGGCCTTCCGGGTTTCGGCCTTATACAATGAATTATGAAATCAAAATCTTAGTTTGCATCCTATCTTATCTTCTTTTCTTCTTCTACTACTATTCTATCATCAACATCCTCCCTATATCTACTTCTTGACTACTTACTACATCAACCTAGACTCCTTATATAGCCAGCTAAGCCACAAGTCGTCCAGTCAGGCATTTAATTACATTATAGGTCCAGTCTGGAAGATTTAAACCAAAAATAATGAAAGAATGATAAAAAATTAATGTTCCTTTACATTTAGGTCCACACATGACCCAATAACATGTCCCTAACTTTTCAACTCCCCATCTCATCACATGGAACCGCGCAAGAAGAAACACTCCACGTTTCATGTGAAACTGAATGAAAATAGGTACCCAAGAAAAAAGGTCATAACTTTTAACTCATAATGAATTATTAATTGCATTCTTAGGAAATGATATTACTTTAGGTACTCTTTAAGGCCCTAAGAGAATAAAGGCTGATTCCTTAAGGATCAATGGCTACATGACATGCAATTGGCACCCAAAATGCAAGAAAATACAGCTCCGACAACAAGGAAAATAGTTGTAACTTTGAAATGGTCCATCCAATATTTATGTGCTCATAGGAGAAGGTTCCCAAATAGGTCCTCAACATCATGTAAGCTTCGCATAACATGAAACCAAAAAATGCAAATATTATAATGCAAACAACAAAAAATAGGAAATATTTTTGGTTGATGCAAGATTGGTCAAAGATCCAAGATGCTCCTGCATCAAACACTTGAGGTAAATAAAGAATTGATGTCAACATCAAGAATTGCTCATATTCTAACCTGAATCATAAAGATCCAACTCACTTTGTGTAATCCATGAACTGTCTTCAACTAGCTTGTCTTTCCACTGAACTAGATATTCCATGAAATCCTTTCCTCTTGTACTCTTGCTCACTCTACTATTCAAGACCTTCTCAATGCTATCTTTATTTTTCTTAGGATAATCCAGATCATCTTCTATCTCATCATTTGATTCAAAGGTACTCAAAGATATCATAAATGTTGAATATAGGTGATATATCCATGTCCTCTGGTAATTCCACTTCATAAGCATTTCCACTATCGAACTTCTTCAGAATCTTACAAGGTCCAAACTTCTTCATTTTCAGCTTGTTGTAGGTACCAATTGGAAATCTATTTTTCTTCAAATGAATCATAACCTCATCTCCAACTTCAAAATATTTATGTCTCCTTCTATTATCTTCTCTCTGTTTATATTTCAGATTATTGTCCTCCAAATTCCTTTTGACTCCATCATGTAAAGTTCTCATGAATACTGCAAATAGGGATAACTTTAGTGGAAAATGTTCACCAATTGGTGAATTTCACTCATCGGGGACCCAAAATTTAATGAATAAAATTGGACTTTCGGGGTGGCCATGTCGCCCACGCTTTATAAAAATTGGGTCCCATGCATAGGCAAATCACCAATAGTGACATGGAATTATTTTTATTTCAGTGATGACTTCGCCAATCAAATTAATTTTTCCACACAATAAATTGAATATTTTCACCTATAATTTCCTAAGCTTGTCTTAGTCGATGGTCATATTTGCCAATATGCAGTTAAAATTTAAGTTAGAGTACGGGTTAAGTATATAGATTTGACATGTGTCTCTATTTTGGAGACTTTCAATGAAACTTTATGGCTTTTAAAACTTTGGCCCGAAATAGATTTGACACATGTCTCTATTTCAAAGACTTTCGAGGGAATCTTTGTGTCATTTAAAACCTTGGCCTGAAATAAAATTCCTGTTATTGATCTTAGATCATCAAATGGTCACAAAAATTAGGGTTATCTCTTGTTAGGAGATATAAAATTAACTCAAAGTACCTTAATAAAATAATAAAAGTCATTTTATCTTTCGGGGGCGTTGCCCCCAAAAACCCCCATGGGGGCACTACCCCTCGACCCTACCCTATACCATGACAGGGAGTGCCCCCATCAAATAATGATGATTTCAAGGTACAGGTTCCTTTCATCGTGATTTTCTTCAATAATGAAAGATTTGCAAATATTTTATAGAATTTTCATATAATTGAAAAAAAATCGCCAGTACAAATAATATTTTTTCCTTTCAAATTAAAAAAATTTGCCAACAATATTATTATTTTTGACCCAAAATAATGTAGGATTCCCCAGGATTTTAAACTTTTTCTAGGGAGGGGGTTTCTTAAAGTTTTCCCTAACTGCAAAATCCTCAGCTTCAGCACTTCTTCTTGTCTCAGTAGGTAAATCTCTCAACTTTGTGGTTCCCTTAGGATGAAATCTAGTAACAATCTCAAATGGTGTCCTCTTAGTGCTTCTATTCATAGAATTATTATAAGAAAACTCTTCTTGTGCCAAAACTAAATCCTAATTAGTAGGCTTATCTCCAACTAAACATCTCAACAAGTTTCCCAAACTTTTGTTCACAACATCAATCTGTCCATCTATCTAAGGGTGAAATGTAGAACTAAACTTCAATTTTGTATTCATCTTTTTCCAAAGTGTTCTCCAAAAGTAACCAGTAAACTTAGTATCTCTGTCTGAAATAATAGATTTAGGAAAACCATGCAATCTTACCACTTCCTTGAAGAATAATTCAGCTACATGCAATGCATCAAATGCATTCTTACAAGGTATGAAATGAATCATGTTAGAAAATCTGTCAACCACTACCAAAATAGAATCATTACCTCTCTAAGTTATAGGCAATCCAAGAACAAAGTCCATACTCACATCTTCCCAAGGTCTATCAAGTACAGGCAAAGGTGTATACAATCCCAAATTCTGACTAGTTCCTTTTGCAACTTGACAAACTTTGCAACTTCTTACCATTCTCTATACATCTCTGTAAATCTGTTGCCAAAAGTATCTTTTTGAAATCAAATTCATAGTCTTATCAATCCCAAAATGTCCAGCAAGTCCACCACTATGTTTCTCCATCATTATGTTCTCTCACATAGATCCTCTAGGTATGCACAACTGAACTTCTTTAAACATGTCTTCTTGAATGAAATAATCAGTCCACTTATCACTCACTATGTGTTCCTTACAATATTTCCAAGGTTTTGCAAAATCATTGTTAGTTTCATACAAACACTTCAAATCATCAAAACCAAGTACCTCAACTCTCATTTTTGTCAAAAAATTTCTTCTTCGGCTCAAGGCATCAACAATCTTATTTGACTGTCCACTTTTATGCTTCAATGAAAATGAAAAATTCTGCAAGAACTTAACCCACTTCATATGTCTCTGATTCAATTTATTCTGACTTCCCAAATACTACAAAGCTTTAGGGTCAGTATACAACACAAAATCTTTAGGCATCAAATAATGTCTCCATTTCTTCAAAGCTTGAACAATAGCATAGAATTGCTGGTCATATATTGAATATTTTCTCTTAGCATCATTCAATTTTTCACTAAAGAAAGCTATAGGTCTTCCTTCTTGACTCAAAATAGCTCCTATTGCACTTCCACTAGCATCACATTCAACTTGAAAAACTTTACTAAAATCAGGCAAAGAAAGTGTAGGTAGCTCTTCAATTATTTGTTTCAATGTTTCAAAACTCTTATGTGCTCCATGTGTCCATTTGAAATCCCTTTTATCTCATCTCATAGTTTCAGTCATAGCATTACAAATAGAACTGAAATTTCTGATGAACTTCCTATAAAAACTTTCCAATCCATGAAATGATCTTAACTCTCCAACATTCTCTAGTGTAGGCCAATCAAGTATAGCTCTTAATTTTTCAAGATCCATCTTCAATCCATCTTCAAGTATAGCTCTAATACCACTTGACACAGGGGCAGGGTAATACAATCATAATCAAGTAAAATTCACTCTACTTGAATCAACAAACAAGCCCTACTCAGAGTTACACGTAGAAGAAATATGAATACCACATGAAATTAGTGAAAACATAATGGATATTAGACTTGAAAATAGTAGCAACAATAGGTTAATTATATTAAATCTTTCAACATTCCCGGTTGTAAGGCCTTCTGGGTTTCGGCCTTGTACAATGAATTATGAAATCAAAATCTCAGCTTGCATCCTATCTTATCATATTTTCTTCTTCTACTACTATTCCATCATCAACATCCTCCCTATATATACCTCTTGATTACTTACTACATCAACCTAGACTCCTTATATAGCCAGCTAAGCCACAAGTTGGCCAGTCAGGCATTTAATTACATTATAGGTCGAGTCTGGAAGATTTAAACCAAAAATAATGAAAGAATGGTCAAAACATAATGTTCCTTTACATTTAGGTCCACACATGACCCAATAAAATTTCCCTAATCTCGCAAGGCCCCATCTCATCACATGGAACCACGCAAGAAGAAACACTATGTTTTGTGTGAAACTAGCTAAAAATAGGTACCCGAGAAAAAAGGTCATAACTTTTAACTAATAATGAATTAGGAATTTATATCTTAGGAGATGATATTAATTTAGGTCCTCTTTAATTCCCTAAGAGTGAAAAGTCTGATTCCTTAAGGATCAATGGCTACATGATGCGCAATCAGCACCCAGAATGCAGGAAAATACGGCTCTAGCGGCAAGGAAAACAATTGTAACTTTGAAACGGTCCATCCAATATTTATGTGCTCATAGGAGAAGGTTCCCAAATAGGTCCTCAACATCATGTAAGCTTCATGCAACATGAAACCAACAAATGAAAATATTATAATGCAAACAACAGAAAATAGGAAATATTTTTGGTTGATGCAAGATTGCTCAAAGACCCAAGATGCTCCTGCATCAACAACCTTCATTATTATTATTCCTTTCTCTTTTTCTTCTTTCCGGCTTGGGTGGGGGGACCCCCCCCCCCAAACCCCCCAACAAGCGGAGGGAGACAAGATAGTTTATATCGGCCCAACAAGATAAGACAACCTAGGCAAGTACTATAGATACAACCTAGACAAGTACTATAGTGGATTCTATTTTACCGGCCCAACAAGACTCAGAAAGTTTGATACTAGCCCAACTAAAAAAAAAAATTCAAAGTGAAAATAATTTTCTATAGTTTGATTTCATATAATATTTTTTTCAAAAAATGTGAAAAAATTTAAAGTTATTATAAAAATAAGAAAACATATTATTTCACACTTATATACCTATTTTATTAGAAATTATTTGAAAAATAAAAAAATTAGTCCAACTAAACCAAAATTTTATATTTTTAATTTATGCAATCATATCTATAATGGGTTTTAATTTTGTGAGAAAATTCCATAGGAAACATCTTTCACCAAAAGTAGGTTTCGCACGTTAAAACTTCCCCTAAAAGTGGACTCAACTTATTGCACTTGTTCAATTGGTAATCATCATATAACTCATATATCTACACACATGTCATCCATAATGTTTTTTTTAAAACCATTAGATTGAGATATCAACCATCAACAACTCAATTACCAACAATTAGAATTTAAGTACCAACAAATAATTTTTATATAGCCAATAGATATAAACACATACCATACATAATGTTTCTTTTCAAATCACTAGATTAAGATGTCTACCATCATCAACCCAATTACCAACAATTGTAATCTAAGTGAGAATTGTCATGCTAAAGACAAAACAAATGAGAATTGTCACTAAAGACAAAACAAATGAAACAACAGAATTGGAAATAGTTTCATTGCATTAATAATAACAATATAGTAATTTGTGGGACATAAAATCTAGGAGTAGGAGGAGGAGTAGTTAGTTGAAGAATCCTTTCAAGATGCCCAAAAAAGTAATATCCTTGGGAGGGATTTTATCCCTCCTTCATCAAATGAAAGACTGGATGATGAGGATATATCTTCAATACCTGATATGCTTTTCTCTAGAAGTTGGGAAGATGAAACTTTAGATAGAGAATTGGATGATCTTCTGATAGATCATGGGGAAGAGAAATGGCACAAAGGGAGGTAATAGGAGAAGAAGGAAAAAGGAAGACAATAAGGAAAAATCATTCTCTATGACCAAAGGTTTTACCACAATGAGTATGAAGCCTAATGCCATATCCTAGAAAAAAGGGCCAGGTAGAAGATCTAAGAAAGACATTAGGGAAAGAGTGAGTAAATATGATATTGTTGATGCAAGGAAACTTACCATCCAAGAAGCTTGTACTCCTAGTAAAAAATGAAAATTATCTCTTGGAATATCATGGGACTTAATGTCCCTCGTAAGTAGGATATTTTAAGGAATTTAGTTAGAGATCATAAACATGTTCTCTTTTCTTATTCAGAAGACTAAAATGTCAATAGATAAGGTTGAAAAGATTAAACTCTTTAAGAACTATGGTGTTGTTGGTTGTATTTCTGATGGGGCCTCTAGGGGAGTGGTTGTTTTTTGGAATCAAGGGTATATCCAAGGAGACATCTTGTTTTCTAAAGGTAACTTGTTGAGTATCAAATTAGTCATATTTGTGATGGTTTCTCTTGGGTTTTGTCTAATTTTTATGCTCCTAATACTAATTCTAGATGTGTGAAGTATTGTAGAAGAATGGAGTAGAATAGGAACTCTTTTCTAGACACTCCCTAGTTTTTAATGGGGGATTTCAACTCTCCTCTTAAGGAAAGTGAAAAATTTGCAAAGGGACTTTAAATCTCAAAATCATATGGAAGGTAGACTGGATTTGATTGATTTTATTAACCGACAAGCTCTATTGGATATGGACTTGTAGGGAGTTAACTACACTTGGTCTAATAGAAGAACTAGTAAGGATCTTATCTAGGTTCTCCTTGAAAAATCTCTTATCTCAAGTGACTAGTATAAAAGATATTTGTGTTCATTATCTTCCATAACTAAGGTGGGTTCAGATTATTTTCCCATTTCCTTCATGGTTGATCCCTTTGTGGTCTTCCTTTTGTTCAGATTTGAAAAAATGTGGCTTGATCACCTGGATCTTATTAATAGAACTAGATAATGGTGGCAGGTCAAGGTGGGAGGTTCTGCTATATTTCAAGTGGCTAAGAAGCTTAGATTTATTAAGGATAAAATTAAATTCTAGAATAAATAAGTTCATGGGGACATTTTTCAAATCAATAATTACATCATGGTTGAGCTAGATGAAGTTCAGGAAGCTATCCAGAAAGAGGGGTATCCCGAGGATTTAAGGGTCAAGGAAGATGCCATTTTGGTAAAATATCATAACATTATAGCCAAGGAGGAGATTTATTGGAGATAGAGATTGAGATCTCTATGGCTTAAAGCTGGTGATAGGAACACAAGATTTTTTCATATGAAATCTTTAAAGCATAGGGCTCCTAGTAGGATATCCAATATCAGAATTGAGAATGGAAGATTAGATAAGGAGAAATATATCTCTAATGTCATGGTTGATTACTTTTCCTCTTTGCTAACTTTGGATAGGAACCTTAATATTGATAATCAGGAAAATCTCTTTTCTTCCATCCCCTCTCTTCTTAATGAGGGTCACAACAAAATGATTAAACTTCTCTTCCTAGTGTTGAAGAGGTTAAAAAGGCAATTTTTACTTTTGAAGGAGAGAAATATTCAACTGTGGATGGCTTCCCTAAGTTCTTAATTCAAGCCTTTTGGTCAATTATGGGGCTGGATATATGTAATGTTGTTAAGGATTTCTTTGAATATAGATCTATGCTTAAGGAATTAAATGCTACTTTCTTAGTTCTGATCCCTAAGAAGACTAGTGTTGATTCGATGGATGCTTTTAGGCCCATAAGCCTATGCAATTCTGTGTATAAAATATTCTTGAAGGTTCTTACAATGAGGTTGTTGGCTCTTCTTCCCTCAATTATCTCCCCTCAATAGAATGTCTTTTTGTCTAGGATAAATTTTGGATTCTATTGGGTAAGTGCACCAAGATGGTGTGCAAAAAGTGGGTATAAGTGGCCACTTTTCTCATGAAATCGGGTAAACCTGGACTTCAAAGAGAAATTGGAGGGTCTTGCACTCAAAATTAGAAGATGTTTAAAGAACAATAATTTTTGTACTTTGTGTCTAGTTTCTAATTTACTAAAATAAAATTAAAATGGATGATATTAAGAGGGTCAAAACCTTTGTGCATGAAAAATTATTCCTGATTTTTGTAGAAAAACATAACATAGTTGTTTCTGTGCGCTCAACAAAATATATAGTTAGATTTAGTATTTTGAAAAACTGTTTGGTAGGATGGTAGGTAAGAGTGAGATGTAGAAGTTGTGTATTTTTTCGTAATTTTTTTGTAATTTTTTGTTGAGTACTTTTTTTATGATTTTTTAAAGTGATCACATCCTAAAAATATGGTAGCTATTCGTGCGCTTGGCATAACTTGCATCAAAACAATTGAAATGCAATTTTCTTTTTTTGAAACTGTATAGATTCAAGTGTAAAATAGTAAAATGTAAATTTTTTTTCGATTGGTCAAGTAGATCAAAATTTATTAAAAAAATGGTAGACATATGTCTGTGAGGCTTGTCAAGACACTGGTAAAGAAAATTAAATTTCACTATTTAATGTTGTACAAAAATTGAAAAACATATATGGTTAGACAGATGAGAAGACGTGTGATATTATGGTCATAATTTTATAGATGCCCACTTGATCATTTGTAAACTTGATGATGGAAAAGTCTAGAAATCATGTTGGAAGATGAAAAAATGTGTTAAGTGATGAAAATGGAGGGAAAATGGCTTGCAACCCTTAGGGTGGTTTTCCAACCCTCTTATCAAGTTAAAACACGTGAGGGTTTTGATGTGCAAAATAACCCACTTGGGTTTTGAAAAAGAAAAGGTACCATTCAAATTTTTACATAACCCATGCAGGTTATATAGAACTAAACCCATTATTTTGAGTTTTACAAAACCCGCACAGGTTATGATGACATAAAAATGTATGCTTGGAAACTTAGAATTTACTACACATATGTATAGAAATACATATATAATATGTGTTTATGTATGTATCTATGCATATCTATTGTTATATATGATACATAATTTATATAGATATATGTATATATGTTTGTATACATGCATGTCTTTCCATATTTCCTCTCTCTCATCTTCCTTCCTTCATCACCATATATGTCTATTCAGAGACTTCTCTCTCTCTCTCTCTCTCTCTCTCTCTCTCTCTCTCTCTCTCTCTCTTGTGCGTGCATGCATTATCTTCCTCTCTCTCTCCCCTTCCACTCTCCTTATCCTATCTATCTCCTTCTCTCTCCCCTCCCACTCTCCTTATCCTATCTCTATCCTTCTCTTCTCTCTCTCTCTCTCCCCTCCCACTCTCCTTATCTTATATCTCTCCTCTTATCTCTCTCCCCTCCCTTCCTTCTTGGGTTCCTATTTCATAGAACTCATTTGGTTTATGGAAAAGTAGAGTTGAACCTCTAATTTTAAATAACCTGTATGGGTTATGAGGAAAATATTAGTTTGTTGGTTTTAGGTTTCCATAACCCATATTACAAATAGCCTAGAAACTAGTACTACAATTTTTTTGAAGGTCCCACTCCACTGTTTAGCATCATTTTTCAGGATAGTAACAATCAGGTTTGTATTTTTTTTGCCAATTTTTCTTTGAAATGATTGATTTGTTTTATTTTCTAGTTTTTTTACTTTAGATTATAATAAAATGATGTTCATTTGTTGTTTTCTTTCTATTTGATTGTGGATTTTCATCATGATGTTATGTGTAGGATAATCAATATTAATGTAATGGGAAAGAACAAGAGAGGAACAAATGAACAATGAGAGGTGGAAATGATAAGACAAAGGGAGCATATGAGGAGGTTATGTGGAGGTACATCATCTAATGCACCTTATGAAAGTGATGAACAAGAAACATTACAAATTGGCATGATAAATGTACCTAATGCACCAAATCAAAATGTTTAATATGCACCAACTCAAATGCACATGACAAATGCACCTAATGAATGCAATGACCATACTCTATTTCAAATCAATGTGATGAATGCACCTAATAAATTTGAATAATATACACCACTTCAATTTGATGAGATTAACGTTGGAAACTACAATTGAAACAATTGTTATATTATAATTGATGTCAAACCTTAATTGGTGAGACAATTGATATATAGTAAAGTACCATATCTTTTTATTGATGAAGAGGATTTGAAAATAGGACATAAAAAGAGGACCTAGTGAAAGGTTGAGTTATGAGAAACTACAATGGGTACTTGATTAGCTGGCACATTGGCAAGGTAAAATGTGTTGTTTATCTATAACACTAAGTGAAGAAGTTAGTTGATTTGAAGCATACAAGAAATGAGGAAAGAAGGTTTGGAAGCATAGGCTTAACCAAGAAAAAGAGGAGAAAATTAGTTTAAGCCGAGTGATGCTAGTGTCGACCAAGCGCCAGTATAAGCTGAGAAAATTTTAGTATCAACTGAGCATCAATAGTTGTCGAGTATCAGAGAATTAACCGAGTGAAGATAGTGTTTTCTGAGAAGAACAGTTTTAGAAATGACCGAGTTATCCAGTGATGACCGAGAAGATGAACACAATATTGACCGAGTGTCAGTAATTTATAGTTTGTGAAGGAACTAAGATTCCCAACTGACATATTTGAATTCTTGGGATATGAAAAATGTGTTGAAGATAAAGATGAATGACTTGGAGGATTTAATGCATGGTAAACTATTTTCTTATGGATTCAAGAAGAATTTTTGTGAAGTATCTAGAAGGGTAAGGAGGAGAAAAAAATGATGGAAGGATTTGATGAATCTAACCTAAACCTAAGATCTACGGAAGAGATTAAGAGGAAAAAGATTAAGGTACTTAATGAAGGAAGTATAAGGATGGCCTAGTTGTGGGTTATGTAGTGTGAGGAAAAGGTTGATTTTATTGATTGGTGAACCTAAGAAGAAGGTTGAGAAGAGCTGTGAAGAGATGAACAAAGTTGAGGTGATTTCTTGAAGGGATTTTCGAGCAGATCAGAGATGGAGATGAAAATGAAATCTAGTTAGTAAATCATCATATGAGCTTATTGGATCTGTATTTGCAAAGTGAGTTGTATATTTCAAATCAAAACCTACTGTTACTTTCTAACCATTGTATAAGTTAAAATATTTTAATCAAGGTTGACCTAAGAGTCATTTGTAAACCCTTTAATCAATGTGACATTCTAATGGGATGTTCTTAAGCCCTCTAACCAGGCCACTCCTAATAGGGTAATTAAATCCTTTAACAGGGTCACACCTAATAGTGTGTATTTTAACCTTTAAAAGGGTTGGCTCCTCATAGAGCTCACTTCAGAAGAGTGAAAATTTGGTAGCATGTTACTGGTGGTTTTTCCCATATTGGGTTTCCACATTAAATACTGGTGTCATACTTGTGTGAATCTTGTTTAATGTGTTATGTTGTTAAGAGTTTTATATTCTACAAGTTGATTACTTTTGGATAGTGAACTGTAAGTTTTGTTACTAATTATATTCTATAGAGATCGAGTGAATTGCTAAATAGATCTAAGTTGATTGAATTGTTGAAAAATTTAATTGGTACATCTAGAGCTGAGGATAACTGATTCACCCCCCCCCCCCCCCTCTTAGTTATTATAAAATCATTCTAACAATTGGTATCAGAGCTTCTGGTGCTTGTAAGGAAAAAACTTTAAGGTACTTGAAGCTAATGATCAAGATGTACAAAAAGGAGGTACCAAAGCTGAACAAGGAGAACTTCACTGCATGGTAGACTTTGATGAAGTTACACCTAGCTGGTATTGGTGATTTAGTGAAATATTATATGGAACGTGATTATGTACCAGTTGGTGCATGTATGACAGTCAAGGAGATGAAGGAAAAATAGGAACATAATCAGGCAATGTTGGAGATTGCATCAGCCCTAAGCTATCCTAAATTTTAAGACATCAAAGATTGTACTAATGCAAACCAAATGTGGGACACATTGGCAGCTATCTATGGTGGAGACACAAATGTACTGAGAGCCAAATCTAAAAGCTTGAGAGGTAATTTTGATGAAATGAGAATTTTATGAGGTGAAACTATTGTTCAATATTGTGCCATAGTTAAAGAGGTAGTGAATGCTAGTAGAGGAGCTAATGGAAATATTGATGATGAAACTATTATTAGAAAATTTTTGAGAGCCCTACTTCCTATTTATGCTATTAGAGTTTCTGCAATACAAGAACTTAGATGTTCTCCTAGTAACAACCTAACCTTGGAAGGTCTTTTTGGTAGGCTTACTACTTTTGAGTTGTCAAATTTTGATAATTTCACTACTAATAATATTGAATCTTCATTCAAGTCTCAAATGGTTCTTTAGAAGCCTAAGAAAGGAAAAGAAAGATGTGTGAATAGTGATAATGATAGTGACACTTATGATGATGATCTTGATGATATTGAGGCACTTATGGCTAGAAGGCTACAGAGAGGAAAAGGGAAATTTAAAAGTAAAGTTCCTATAATCTATTTTTCATGTAACAAAGTTGGCCACATTGCAGCAAGATGCCTTGATAGGAATGACAAGGATGAAATAAGGGAAAGAAAGTATAAAGACAAAAGGAATGACAAAGATCACATAAGGTATAAGGACTATAAGGATAAAGGTAATATTTTTTTTTATATTTTTGAAGAAGAAACTGACAATGAATTTGGTGAATCTGATGATTGTGATATAGAAGTTGTTTATGTTTCTATGAAATATTATTCTGATGAAGATGAGAAAACTGCACTTATTTCATATGCGAGTAAAGGTGATAGATGGATAATTGATAGTGGTTGTTCACATCACATGACTGGTGATAAAGTAAGTTTGAAACCCTAAATCATTACAAAGGTAGGAGTGTTAAGTTTGGTGATGATGCACCATGTCTTGTGAAGGGTAAAGGTTCAATAAGATTGATTGATAAGATCAGATTTGACAATGCTTATTGGGTTGAAGGTCTTAACTATAATTTGTGTGTTTCATATATGAAGAGTATTAGTTACCGAGTTCAATTTCATCACAAGAAGGATAATATATTTGATGCTATTGGTGAACTAATTGGAAGTGGAGAATAGACAAGAGGTAATTTTTTCTGTCTAGACCTATCTGAAGAAACATGTTTGTTTGCACAATTTAATGATGTATGGTTATGACATAAGAGGTTGTGTCATTTGAACTTTGACAATTTGGTAAGCATTAGTAAGATGAAAAGAGTTAAAGGTTTACCAAGATTGAAGAAACCTGATAATGTGATGTGTAAACAATTTCAATTGGGAAAAATGACAAAGTCTAGTTTCAAGAGAAAAACATATACTTCTGATGATATTTTGGAATTGGTTCATACTGATCTTTGTGAACCTATTGGTGTGCAAAGTTACTATGGTGATAAATATTTCATTATGTTTGTTGATGACTATTCTAGAATGGTGACTACGATTTTTCTTAAAGAAAAATCTGATGCCTTTTAGTTGTTTAAGTGGTATTTGGAAAAAGTTGAGAAAGAGACTGGTAAAAGATTGAAATGTCTGAGATCTGATAGAGGAGGAGAATTCATATCAAATGAGTTCAATATATTCTACAATGATAGAGGAATAAAGAGACAAATTTATGCACCAAGGACACCTCCACAGAATGGTATAGTAGAGAGAAGAAATAGATCAATCATGGATTGTGCTAGAACACTAATGATAGAGAATAATGTTGCACAAAAGTATTAGAGAGAAGTTGTAAGTAAAGATTTATATACCTTGAGCCGAGTACAAATCAAGAAAAGTAAAAATGCTACACCTTTTGAATTATGACATGGTTATGAACCTAATGTGAAATAATTTAAAATCTTTCAAACAAAATTCTAAATAATGAAGGACAATAAGAATGGAAAACTTGATGCTAAAAGTGATGAAGGCATATTCCTAGGTTATTCCACTAAGAGAAAAGCTTACAAGTGTTTGAATTCTAACACTAACAAAGTTGAGGAAAGTGAAAATGTTAGAGTTGATGAATATGTAGAAAAGAATGAAGTTGAATGCAAGCAGGAACCTGAAGATGATAAATCTTTTGTATACATGGAAGAAGGAGAGACTAGTAATGTACTTTAACCATAAAACAATGTTGCCGAGCAACAACAAGAACCTGTTGAGTTACAACAACTTAATGTCGAGCATCAAGAGGATGTTTCCAAGCAATCAGGAGAGCAAGTAGAGAATTTACAAGATGAACTTGAAGATCTAGAGCAAGAAGAAAGAAGAAAAGAGCCTACATTAGCATAGTATGTGAGAAGATATCATAAGCTAGATCAAATCATTGGAGCTAAAGAATTTGGAGTCATGACAAGAAGTAAGTTGAAAGATCAAGCATTCTTGTTATGTGAGTTTGAGCCTAAGACGGTGAAAGATGCTTTGGAGAATGAAGATTGGATTCATATCATGAATGAGGAAATTGAGAAGATAGAAAAGAACAAAACCTAGACACTAGTGCCTAGACTAGAGGACAAGAATGTTATCAGAACAAAGAGGGTGTTCAAAAATAAGTTGAATGAACATGGAGAAGTCACAAGGAACAAAGATAGATTGGTATGCAAGGGATATGCACAGGAAGAAGGCATTGACTATGGGAAGACATTTTCCCCAGTTGCTAGATTGGAAGGAGTGAGAACTCTAGTTTCATATGAAACTTACAAAGGATTCAAAGTGTAGACACCTAAAAATCCTTTAGAAAATAAATTATTTTTATTTTCTGAAAAATTCCTGATGACATCATCATTTATTAATTAATTAATTATTTATTTAATTTATTTATTTTTATGTCATTAAATCTTTTTACTTTAATTAAAAATATTTAATTAAGGAATCCCTCCCAAAAATGTTTAAATCTTATTTAAACATTATCTCCCTATTTATTAATTATTTAATTAATAAATTAACCAAAAATCCCAAAATAAATTATTTATTTATTTTTTGCCCAAAACTTGGCCAATTTCTTTAAGACCACTAACCTCTTCCGGAATCTTCTAATCCTTCTTTAATTTTGATTAAAGGCTAATCCCATCATTTTCTAATCCTAATCCCAACTCAAGAATATTTAATTAAGATTAAATATTAATCCTCAATTCTTAATTTACCCTAAGAAAACTCTAGACTCTTCTAGAACTTTTCTAATCCTTCCCTAAACCCATTTAGGGGAAATTAACTACTTTCCCTAAGCTAATCTAAGTCTCCTTTGACTCCTAGTCAAACCCTACCCCTAATGAGCCTCAAACTCATTAAAACCTTTGGGATAAATAAAACTTTATTTATTTCTTAAATTTCATATTTATCCCTAGAAAAGCCTAGACTTTTCTAGAAAGTCTTTATCCTCATCCAAAGTCTAGACTCTTCTAGAAAGTCTTCATCCTTATCCCCTTGACTCAAACTCTAACCTTACCCCAAACTCTAACATATTCTCTTAACCCAACCCTTTCCAAAATCTTATAAATACTCCTCATTTCTAAGAGCAAAAGACCCATTCACCTTTTATTTCAAGCAATGTTATAATGCTAGAATAGCTCTAAATCATTTAGTTTTCATACTAATTGTTAATTTTAATCATTTTCAAGCATTTTTAGCTCACATCTTAGCATAGAACTAATGGATTAATTTAGTTTAATTCTTGTTTATGCATCATTCTCACATCTATTTTGGGTTCTAAAATCTACTTAATCATACTAGTTGCATATATCTTGAGTTCTTGAAGACTTAGGGGCAATTTTGGGTGTTCTACCCAATATTGTGCCATATATGGGGTTTTCATGAAACTTAATCCTCCAAATATGCATTAGGAACATGCTCCAGCTGCGAATGAGGACAATCTGGAGCACGGTCTTTTGATCTTTTTGATTTTGCCTGTTAGTCACTCGGATGTGACCCTTGCACATTTCACATGTGACCTTTTGGGTTACATGGTGCACTTGGGAAATATCGTTTGCTTGTGGTTTCTCCCACATCATTTCCACCATGTTTCCTCTTGGGTTCATGCGTGATGCTGGGGCAACCCTGTGTGTCTTTTTAGCGTCGTCCTATGCAACACTGGTGACAAGGCCTTGTGATCCCAGTATCCTTGGTAGGTCTCTAGCATTTCTATATTAAACTAGGTTATGCTCTCCACATTTTCACTTGGAGCTCCCAAAATCCCTTCATCTTGCATCATATAGATTAACCTTACATCTTGCATTTTCATGTAGCTACATTTTGCATTCTACATTCCATCTCATCTAGAATTCACTCATCTTTGCTCTTGGAAGCTTGGTTATTTATTCTCCCTTCTTCCTTTCTTCTTTCTTCATGTTTCCTTTCGAGAAATTCCACAACATTTACTCCTTGTGTTATTTTCTCGAGGGGGCACAACCCCTTATTCCTCTAAATTCTAGCCTTGGGCATCTTATTTTCTTGTCTTTGACATCATGCCACTTGTGGCATTGCATCAAAAATGGGCAAAATGTAGCCACCTAAAAATCCTTTAGAAAATAAATTATTTTTATTTTCTGAAAAATCCCTCATGACATCATCATTTATTAATTAATTAATTATTTATTTAATTAATTTATTTTTATGTCATTAAATCCCTTTACCTTAATTAAAAATATTTAATTAAGGAATCCCTCCCAAAAATGTTTAAATCTTATTTAAACATTCTCTCCCTATTTATTAATTATTTAGTTAATAAATTAACCAAAAATCTCAAAATAAATAATTTATTTATTTTTTTCTCAAAACTTGGCCAATTTCTTTAAGACCACTAACCTCTTCCAGAATTTTCTAATCCTTCTTTAATTTTGATTAAAGGCTAATCACATCATTTCCTAATCCTAATCCCAACTCAAGAATATTTAATTAAGATTAAATATTAATCCTCAATTCCTAATTTACCTTAGGAAAACTCTAGACTCTTCTAGAACTTTCATAATCCTTCCCTAAACCCATTTAGGGGAAATTACCTACTTTCCCTAAGCTAATCTAAGTCTCCTTTGACTCTTAGTCAAACCCTACCCCTAATGAGCCTCAAACTCATTAAAGCCTTTGGGATAAATAAAACTTTATTTATTTCTTAAATTTCATATTTATCCTTAGAAAAGCCTAGACTTTTCTAAAAAATCTTTATCTTCATCCAAAGCCTAGACTTTTCTAGAAAGTCTTCATCCTTATCCCCTTGACTCAAACTCTAACCTTACCCCAAACTCTAACCTATCCTCTTAACCCAACCCTTTCCAAAATCTTATAAATACTTCATTTCTAAGAGCAAAATACTCATTCAACTTTTATTTCAAGCATTGTTATCATGCTAATTTAGCTCTAGATTTAGCATAATCATTCTAGTTTTAATCATTTTCAATCATTTTTAGCTCACATCTTAGCATAGAACTAATGGATTAACTTAGTTTGATTCTTGTTTATACATCATATCACATCTATTTTGGGCTTAAAAATCTACTTAATCATTATTAGTTGCATAATCTTGAGTTCTTGAAGCCTTAGGGGCAATTTTGGGTGTTCTACCCAATATTGTGCCATATATGAGGTTTTCATGAAACTTAATCCTCCAAATCTACATTAGGAACATGCTCCAAGTGCTTTGAGAGCATACCCACATTCCTTTTATATGAGCAAATCAAACAGTGCTTGGGTGCACTTGTTTAGGCTCAATCTGAGGTGGCTTAGCTTAGATGTTCTTGTTTTGAATTGATATGATGCTAGATTAGAACTTAACATTTGACTAATTTGAACCTTTCAAAATAGATACAGATAGCCTTGCTCACATTCTAGCATGCCCGATGGGACCCACTTCACGGGTTCTTTGCAAATATTCTGATGGGTTTTGGAGTGTTTTCATATTTTTCAAGCTTATAGGTGGACGGAGCACTTCAAATTCTTCTTCCTCTTCTTGTCTTTATTCTTCATCTATTCCATCTAGTTTTTCTTCTTGTGGGATCTTGGCCAATTTTTCTCAAAAAATAATAATAATCCATAAGGAAGCAAAATCATACACACATTGTTTTAGTGCTTAAAATGAACCCCCAAATCATTCTTGAATGCGTTAAGGACTAAAATTTGCAAAATTTGTTCTAACAAACAAGAAAAATCAATCAAAACATTTGCATTCTTGCAACATCAAGGTTTTAGATGCATTCATGCAAAAAAATAAGAATATTTCAAATTTTGGGTACTTAAAAAAAAAAAAGAGAGAGAGAGAACCTCAAATTTGCATCTCATTTCTAAAAACATTCAAAATCAATCATAAAAGTGCATGCAAAAGTTCCTAAAATCAATCCTAAAAAACTTTGTTTTTATTGAAAAACTAACTTCATTTTGCAAAAATCTTGAATGCCTTCTTTTTCAAATTTCACGCATCAAAGCTAAATTAGGAACTTGCCTTTTGGAGCTAAAAAAATCAAAGCAAAGGTCAAAACAAATCTTGAATGAAACTAAAAGAAATGAAGCTAAGTCCTAAGAGTCATTGTCATTTTGAAAATCAAATGCACTCTTGAATGCATTAAAAGAAAAAAATCTCTATTCCTTCCTTTTCAGTTCAAGCAAACACATAATCAAATTTTGAATGCCTTAAAGGGTCAAAACAAATCACTTCAAAGTTCTAAATCAAAAATGATAGTTCAATCTTGAATGCCCAAGTCAAAGCAACTGCAAATGCTCGAAAGTCTTTTGGAGAAAGAACAAATCAAAGCCTAAACACTTGTGTCTTCAATTGTTCAAATTCAAATATCACTTAATCAATTTGGGAAAAAGAACAACTTGTTTGATGTGCATCTAGGAGCTTTACTTTTTCTGTAAATCCTTGTTAAAGTAAGCAACGTAGAACATTTGAACTTGGACAAGTTCACTTGTTTTACTTTTAGCGAGGCCTGTCCAGGGAGAAAAGTGCTTCCTCTCTGGAGAACGACCTCAAACCGGTATCCCCCCGGCCGGTATATAAATAAAGTGAAGGCAAAAAGTACTCACTTATATCTCCTAATCCATGGGCATTTTGTGCCAAATGCAAATGTCTGGGGATGGTAAATATTCCTCCCCCAGCGTTGTTGGCTAGGCTCTTAAGTGAGTCACAGGCGGTCAGCATAACCAGGTATGGAGACTCCATAGAACTATTAAAAACCTGATAAAATAGAGGCTACCCTATCTACATCTGAAAGTATCAAAATTCTTGTGCAAGGACCGATTCCAAGGGGTTTACCAGGTCGCCTTAAGATTACTCACCATTTGTATTCCCTTCTAGGGGGTACCAAGCTGTGGGCAAGTGATTTTGATACTCACCTTTCTTAGGTAGATCTGCTTGAAGTGCTTGACAGTCAGAAACTCTGTGAAAACACTTGTTGGAACATACACTTTTCAAAGCTTTTTTAGAATCAAATTTAGTTATCTTGCTTGTATCCCACAAGGTTGCTTTGTCCCTTGTGGAGATTGCTTTTCCAAAAATCTTTGTTAAAATCTATCCTTTACCATTGGAAAAATATCAAACTGATCTACAACTTGGTTCAAGATAATTAGAATAGCCATGTCAATCCAAATCCTACCAAAATCTTGAAAATGTCCAAAGCTTTCAAAATCTCAAATCATGGTCTTCCAGTCATATTCAATCCAGTCTTGTCATCCTTTCCTCCTATCCTAGGTCAGCAAAGTCATCTTGGTCATCCCCCATCCCCTTGTCTGTCTTCCTCTAGAGTCAGTTTTCTTCCAAACTTGAGCCAAATCCAAACCTAAGTTTGATTCTATCAATCATCCCAATCTGAGTCTTAGTCTTCCAAACCATCTTCATCTTTCATTCCTATCCAACTCATCCAAAAGTCAGCATGTCTCAAAACTATTATGATGAGTTTGGTTATTATGTCTCTCCCCTTAATCCACCCTATCTGAATGATGATGAAAGCCTTGTAGATCATGATAAATACTTTGAAAATCCTAACAAGCTTGATCCAAACATCCCCCAGCATCCAATCATTCCTCCAAAATATCCTTTCATGCCTTCACGCTTATCCACTAGCACTCCCTTTCATGTCCTTGGCAAGGCAAATCCATTATCTTATCCATCCACAACCTATCCCTATCTTAAACCTACACATCCTCCACATGCATCCTTCATACCTCCATCTCCTGCTATGGTCATATCCCAATCACCATCATCCCCTTGAAACACTTCACGTTACTTCACTTATCTAAGACCTCCATCCACCCATCCTCCAAATTATTCCCAAGTCCAAAATCCTAGTCTTCCCATCCTTTATCCAAATCCTCTATCCACTTATCCTCCAATCCCAATTCAAAATCAAAATCCTACTCTTCCAATCTTTTTCCCCAATCCACCATCCTATCTCAAATCACCATCCTCCATTCAAACCCATGTTTTTGTAAATCCCCTCCCACAAGCAGAGTGCATCCTTCAAACCACTTCATATCCCGTACCTCAATCCATCACCTCTACTTCTTTAGCACCATCATCCCCTCAAACAGGTTCACCATCTTCCACCCCATCATCGTGTGAGGACTATCCTAGCTATCCATCTCCTCCATCTTCTAATCCTTTTTCACCATGAATGTCTCCAAGGAGTTTCACAAGGAAGCCAACAACAAATCCCACTCCTAGAGTTGAAGAGCCAAGCCATCTCAAAACTTCATGTGAAGCCATCATTGATGAGGCCCATCCATCACTCCCATCTATTATCTATCTTCCATCTCCTAGCATCATTGATTCCCTTCCATCTGAAGTCTCCATCCAATTCCCACAAAGATCACCTCCTCCTAGCATTATCCAAAGCATATATGATGAGTCTCATAAGTTCACCCCTCTTCCTGCCATCACAGCTGCAGAATCTCCCATCCTTTCATCCATACCATCTGAAGAGTTCTTCCTTCTTCCAAACATCACAACTATAGAATCTCCCATCCTTCCATCCACCCCATCTGAAGAGTCCATCCATGCATCCCCCAACACTCTATCCACACAAATCCTATCACGTCAAGATCTTTCCCAAAAGCATGTTGAAATACTCGCAGAAGAAAATCAAGATCCAATCCCTTCACTTCCCCCATCACATGTTCTATTGCTTTCGTCACCCCCAATCCAAAATCCTACAATCCCAATTCCTCCAATCCAAGATCGTATCATCCCAGTTTCTCCAACTGAAGATCCATTACCATCCCCCAATCTCAGTCAAAATCCCACCATCATATCCTCTCCTCTTGAGGATCTTCCAATCCAAACTATCCCACTGCTATCACTCTATCCTCTTGGATCACTTACATTTGTCAAAGGCAGTCCACTTGAAGCAGAAGAAATTAGTTTCATATCTTCCATCAGGGAACCAGAAACTAGATGTTTATCATATTCCCCAAGTCAAAAATATCCTTTTTTGGATAAAATGCTCAAGAAATGGAATTATCAAGGCAAAGGCCTAGACTCTCATGAACAAGGAAATCTGGAGCCCATTCAAGACAAGAAACATCCAAAATCATGTGGAATTGGTCACACACTAGGCGAAGGCACTTCCTCCAAAAATGTTGGTACAACTAAAGCTAAATTCAAGCATCCTTCCAAACCCACCATCACATCTCCCAAAACATACAATGCTATTCCTTCTCCTCCATCATTACGGCCCAGGACAACCTATCACATTCCTCCTTCATCCTCCAAATCCATTTTGGGTCCCTATGTCCCAAAATCTTCCAGCACATATCCTCTACATACCAAATCCATTTTGGGACCTTACATCCCAAAATATCATCCCCCATATTATCCTACTCAGTCTTTCATCCAAAATCCAAACATCCCTAGTCGGGATCAACAAAGGCACATGTCCATATCTCCTATCTACCAAACTCCATCCATCTCCCCATCCATATTTTTGCCATCCCGCACATCTCCTCATATTCATTCCAATGCTCCTTGCAATTTGGATGCCATATCAAATATGTACAAAGAGAAATATCCACAAAAATTCAAAGATTTCCATGTCCAACCTAAACGACATGGTCAACCAAAGCAAAATCCACTCAAGCAATCCAATGCATCCCAATGGCCACAAAGGCCCACCAAAGCTAAAGCAAAAATGATGTGGATCCCAAAGCAAAAAGATGTAATGCATCTAAAAGAAACATCCATAATGGCATCCAAAGTTGCTAATCCCCTAGCTACTCAGTCTTCTCCTCCATCTCCTAAATCTATTTTGGGTCCCAAAGATTTGAAATCTCCTAGCGTAAATCCTCCATCACATCCACCTCTATCTTTCACCTCCTATCCGCTTCATCCACCTTCCTCGCAACATGTGCCAATGTTGGTCCTGATAGCATCTCCCTATCATGATCACTTTCCATCTTTCCATCCAAACAATTTCTACCACCATATCTCCCATCTACCCCATCTTATCCATGCCTTTGCATAATCCCTCCATCCCAATAAAGTTGTACCAACATCTTGAGAAATTGAAAAGGTAGCAACAAATCAGAAAATATTAGTAGCAAATTAGAAAATTAGTGAAGAAAGATAGCAACACATCAGAAATATCAGAAGGTTAGCATCTAGTCAGCAAAAAATCAAAAAATCCATAAAAATTGGAAAAAATCAAGAGAAAAGTATCAAAAAACAAAAGAGAAAAACATTCATCCTATGGTGAAAACTTGGAAATTCAAGTGCCTTGGACAAGTACCATGATGAAAACCTGGCAAATAGGCATCATGCATAGCCCCCCCCCCCAATTCCTTTCTACAGTTTAGGGCCATTCCCTTCTTCCATATTTATCTAGCATCTCCTCCATCCCATTTGTCTCTTGCTTCCTTCATCCTCCTTTTGGATCTTGATGACAAAACAAAGACTACCAGGTATACATGCTTTTGGGCACCTTCTTGGCATCCATCACACTTTTTAGCTACATATCCTCTATCCAATCCATTCATCCTATCTTCCATCTACCTTCCTCATCCTCTTGTTGGCATATCTTCCATCCAAGCATACCCCATGCCTCTGAAAATACATGAACTATCCTAAGTAGGGGGCATCTTATTCCTTGGTGACATATTCCTTGGAGACTATCTTTCATCCAAAATCTTTCCATTTCCCCAAATCCAAATCTACCTCCATCCAAATCTCCTAGCAGTTCCATCATCCTCATCCTAAGCATTTCCTCCATCTTTCCATCACCTAGTATCTTCCCTTTTCATTGGTATCTAGCTATAGGTTAACCTCATTGCAATCCAATGCCATTCGTCCCTATCCAAACATTCCTAGCAGTCTTTTAGAAATCTTCCAATCCTCTCCACATCCTCTAGCTATCTAACATCCAAGATCAAGCCAACCGATCAAATCACATCCTTATTCTTGTAGCAAGCTTTGATCTCAATCCAATCATCATCATTGGGATACGTCCTTCCCAAATCCATGTCATTTCAGGACACATCATCCACTGTCAGTCCATCTTGGCTTTCCAGCCCTATTGGGGCTTCATCTTGCATATCTTTGGAGTTTTAGCTTCACCCCCAAGTTCTTTGTATATCCTAATCCTGAGCTTCTGTGCATATCCATTGTAAATATCCTCGTGTCTTGTTGTACATATCCTCGTTATTCCTACAACAATATTTGATTAGATATCTTGTCCCACCCAGTCTCGCACTTCAACAACATCAATTGTCGACTATCCTTGATCATCATGACTATCTTTGAACTGCATCATTTGCCAATCAGCAACACTCATTCTCTCATCAATCAGCGGGTCCTTGAGGATGTATCCTTCCTCCTACCAGACCTAATCTTCCACCAATCACACCAAGTCTGTGTCGATGTATCCTTCCACACGTTCAAACCAAATCTTCCCACCATCAATCAAATCAATCTCTCTCCTTGGCAAAGGTTGTCTTTTGGATTTATCATTGTGACCTTGGATTTTGTCCTTTGGGTCTTGTTTATCTTTTTATGGCTTCTCGTTATCCTCTACTCAAAGTTGCCACGATCCTTTATATCATGGTGCGCTGTGAATGAGGACAATTTGGGGCATGGTCTTTTGATCATTTTGATTCTGCCTGTGAGTCAATTGGATGTGACCCTCCATGTTTCACATGTGACCTTTTGGGTTACATGGTGCACTTGGGAAATGTCATTTTCTTTTGGTTTATCCCGCATCATTTCTACCATGTTTCCTCTTGGGTTCATGCGTGATGCTGGGGCAACCCTGCGTGTCTTTTTAGTGTCAGTCCTATGCAACGCTGGTGACAAGGCCTCATGATCCTAGTATCCTTGGCAGGTCTCTAGCATTTCTATATTAAAATAGGTTATGCTCTCCACATTTGCACCTGGAGCTCCCAAAATCCCCTGCATCTTGCATCATATAGATTAACCTTACATCTTGCATTTTCTTGTAGCTGCATTTTGCATTCTACATTCCATCTCATCTAGCATTCACCCATCTTTGCTCTTGGAAGCTTGGTTATTTATCCTCCCTTCTTCCTTTCTTTTTTCTTCATGTTTCCTTTCGAGAAAATTCCATAACGTTTATTCTTTGCGTTATTTTCTCGAGGAGGCACAACCCCTTATTCCTCTAAATTCTAGCCTTGGGCATCTTATTTTCTTGTCTTTGACATCATGCCACTTGTGACATCGCATCAAAGAGAGGCAAAATGTAGACACCTAAAAAAAATTTAGAAAATAAATTATTTTTATTTTCTGAAAAATCTCTGATGACATCATCATTTATTAATTAATTAATTAATTATTTAATTAATTTATTTTTATGTCATTAAATCCCTTTACCTTAATTAAAAATATTTAATTAAGGAATCCCTCCCAAAAATGTTTAAATCTTATTTAAACATTATCTCCCTATTTATTAATTATTTAATTAATAAATTAACCAAAAATCCCAAAATAAATTATTTATTTATTTTTTGCCCAAAACTTGGCCAATTTTCTTAAGACCACTAACCTCTTCCAGAATCTTCTAATCCTTCTTTAATTTTGATTAAAGGCTAATCCCATCATTTCCTAATCCTAATCCCAACTCAAGAATATTTAATTAAGATTAAATATTAATCTTCAATTCCTAATTTACCCTAGGAAAACTCTAGACTCTTCTAGAACTTTCCTAATCTTTCCCTAAACCCATTTAGGGGAAATTAACTACTTTCCCTAAGCTAATCTAAGTCTCCTTTGACTCCTAGCCAAACCCTACCCCTAATGAGCCTCAAACTCATTAAAGCCTTTGGGATAAATAAAACTTTATTTATTTCCTAAATTCTATATTTATCCCTAGAAAAGCCTAGACTTTTCTAGAAAGTCTTTATTCTCATCCAAAGCCTAGACTGTTCTAGAAAGTATTCATCCTTATCCCCTTGACTCAAACTCTAACCTTACCCCAAACTCTAACCTATCATCTTAACCCAACCCTTTCTAAAATCCTATAAATACTCCTCATTTCTAAGAGCAAAATACTCATTCACCTTTTATTTCAAGCATTGTTATCATGCTAATTTAGCTCTAGATTTAGCATAATCATTGTAGTTTTAATCATTTTCAAGTAGTTTTAGCTCACATATTAGCATAGAACTAATGGATTAACTTAGTTTGATTCTTGTTTATACATCATATCACATCTATTTTGGGCTTAAAAATCTACTTAATCATTATTAGTTGCATAATCTTGAGTTCTTGAAGCTTTAAGGGCAATTTTGGGTGTTCTACCTAATATTGTGTCATATATGGAGTTTTCATGAAACTTAATCTTCCAAATCTGCATTAGGAACATGCTCCAGGTGCTTTGAGAGCATACCCACATTCCTTTTATATGAGCAAATCAAACAGTGCTTGGGTGCACTTGTTTAGGCTCAATCTAAGGTGACTTAGCTTAAATGTTCTTGTTTTGAATTGATATGATGCTAGATTAGAACTTAACGTTTGACTGATTTGAGTATTTCAAAATAGATACAGATAGCCTTGCTCCCACCAAGCGTGCCAAAATGTGAGCAAAGCTGTCTGTATCTATTTTGAAAGACTCAAATCAGTCAAACGTTAAGTTCTAATCTAGCATCATATCAATTCAAAATAAGAACAACTAAGCTAAGCCACCTTAGATTGAGCCTAAACAAGTGCACCCAAGCACTGTTTGATTTGCTCATATAAAAGGAATGTGGGTATGCTCTAAAAGCACCTGGAGCATGTTCCTAATGCAGATTTGGAAGATTAAGTTTCATGAAAACCCCATATATGGCACAATATTGGGTAGAACACCAAAAATTGCCCCTAAGAGTTCAAGAACTCAAGATTATGCAACTAATAATGATTAAGTAAATTTTTAAGCCCAAAATAGATGTGATATGATGTATAAACAAGAATCAAACTAAGTTAATCCATTAGTTCTATGCTAAGATGTGAGCTAAAAATGCTTGAAAATGATTAAAACTAGAATGATTATGCTAAATCTAGAGCTAAATTAGCATGATAACAATGCTTGAAATAAAAGGTGAATGGGTATTTTGCTCTTAGAAATGAGGAGTATTTATAAGATTTTGGAAAGGGTTGGGTTAAGAGGATAGGTTAGAGTTTGGGGTAAGGTTAGAGTTTGAGTCAAGGGGATAAGGATGAAGACTTTTTAGAAGAGTCTAGGCTTTGGATGAGGATAAAGACTTTCTAGAAAAGTCTAGGCTTTTCTAGGGATAAATATAGAATTTAGGAAATAAATAAAGTTTTATTTATCCCAAAGGCTTTAATAAGTTTGAGGCTCATTAGGGGTAGGGTTTGACTAGGAGTCAAAAGAGACTTAGATTAGCTTAGGGAAAGTAGGTAATTTCCCCTAAATGGGTTTAGGGAAGGATTAGGAAAGTTATAGAAGAGTCTAGAGTTTTCCTAGGGTAAATTAAGAATTGAGGATTAATATTTAATCTTAATTAAATATTCTTGAGTTGGGATTAGGATTAGGAAATGATGGGATTAGCCTTTAATCGAAATTAAAGAAGGATTAAAAGATTCTGGAAGAGGTTAGTGGTCTTAAGGAAATTGGCCAAGTTTTGGGAAAAAAATAAATTAATTATTTATTTTGGGATGTTTGGTTAATTTATTAATTAAATAATTAATAAATAGGGAGATAATGTTTAAATAAGATTTAAACATTTTTGGGAGGGATTCCTTAATTAAATATTTTTAATTAAGGTAAAGGGATTTAATGACACAAAAATAAATTAATTAATTAATGATGATGTCATCAG
This sequence comes from Chamaecyparis obtusa, assembly GCA_027943335.1. Taxonomy (NCBI): domain Eukaryota; kingdom Viridiplantae; phylum Streptophyta; class Pinopsida; order Cupressales; family Cupressaceae; genus Chamaecyparis; species Chamaecyparis obtusa. Next base: position 292,923 of record BSBK01000519.1, on the reverse strand, counting down.
GGATTTTTCAAAAAATAAAAATAATTTATTTTCTAAAAGATTTTTAGGTGTCTACACAAAGTATATCAAATAGATGTCAAATCTACATTTCTAAATGAAATAATGGAAGAAGTATACATTAGATAGCCAGAAGGATTTGTTGACCCAAGAAAGAACATGATTTGTAAACTACACAAAGTACTATATGGATTGAAACAAGCCCCTAGAGCATGGTATGAGAGATTGCATAATTACTTGATAAAGATTGGATTTGCAAGAACAAATGACAACAACAATCTATAATTGAAGACTGAAAAAGGTAAAGGGATATTATTAGCAGAAATATTTGTTGATGATATCATATTTGGAGGATAGGATACCCTATGCCAAACATTTGCAAATGAGATGCAAACTGAATTTGAGATGTCTATGTTTGGAGAGATTAAATTGTATTTTGGTTTGAAAGTTTATTAGATAAGGAAAGGTATCTATATTACACAATCTAAGTATGTCAAGGAGATACTAAAAAAATTTGGCATGGAGGACTTTAGACCAGTAAGTACAACCATGGCTAGTGGACAGAAACTATAAAAAAATGATGATATAGCTAAAGTGAATCAAACCTTGTACAGATCAATGATTGGAAAGCTCTAATATGTTGTTCACAGTAGACCAAATATTGTGTTAGAATTTGGGATTGTTGTGATATTTTATGCCAATCCTAAGGAGACTCACATGATGGAAGTGAAAAGGATACTAAGATATCTAAAAGGAAAAGAGGATTATGTATTGTATTACAAGAAGAATGAAAATTTTCAACTGAAAGTTTACACTAATGCAAATTGGGAAGGAAATGTGGATGATAGAAAGAGTACAAGTGGTGGTGCATTCTTTCTAGGAAAGAGATTAGTCTCTTGGACGAGAAAGAAATAGAATTGCATTTACCAATCTATAGTAAAAGTTGAATATGTAGCAACAACAGTTAATTGTTCAAACTTAGTGTGGATCAAGCAATTGTTGAAAGGTATGAAGAAAGAAATTAATGAGCCAATTGTTATTTTCCATGATAACACAAGTGCTATCAATATATCAAAGAATCCTATGATGCACACTAAGACTAAGCATATTTCTGTCAAGTATCATTACTTGGGAGAGCTAGTTCAAGAGAAGGAACTGAGATTGGAGCATGTGAATACAAAGGAATGGTTAGCAGATTTATTCACTAAGGCATTACCTAAGGATGCTCATGAGTATCTAAGAAGTAAATTAGGGATGATTCCCCTAACTGAGGATACCTAGAATCATATAGGAGCATTGCATCAAATGTACTAATCAGTATATCTAACAAATTGATGTAAAGGAGGTCGCACTTTAGGAGTTACCTAAAGTTGTGAAGAATAAAGAAAAAGATGTTGATTAGTCATAAGCAAGATGACAGAGGGTTCATAGAACTAACATAAAGATATCTAAATGGTGAAGATGAATGTCTTTGGTATTGTTGTCAAAGAGGGAGATATTTAGTGAGCCTAAGTGAGAGATACGAAAAGAGATTTAGGAGTTACCTTAAGAAAAGAGGGAGAGATTGAATAAGATGAGGGAAAGATTCAGTAAACTAATGAATGGATAAAGAGAAGAGAAATCTATCCAAGAGGGAGCTGATATTTGGATGTGAATCAGAATAAACTTTTTGGATTGTTTGGTGACTTTGCATATGGATTTTATGGTAGTGCATGTGGTGTTGTCATCAATGCCAAAGAGGGAGATTGTTGGAAACTACAATTGAAACAATTATTATATTTTCATTGATGTCAAACCTTAATTGGTGAGAAAGTTTCTATCTAGTAAAGTACCATATCTTTTGATTTATGAAGAGGATTTGAAAAGAGGAGATAACAAGAGGACCTAGTGAAAGTTTGAGTTATGAGAAGCTACAATGGGTACTTGATTAGTTGGTACATTGGCAAGGTAATGTGTTGTTTATCTATAATACTAAGTGAAGAAGTCAATTGATTTGAAGCATAGAAGAAATGAGGAACAAAAGTCTGGAAGCATAGGCTTAATTGAGTAAAAGAGGATAAATTCAGTTTAAGCCAAGTGATGCTAGTGTCGACTGGGTGCCAGTATAAGTTGAGAAAATTTTAGTGTCGACCGAGCATCAATAGTTTTCGAGTATCAGAGAATCAACTGAGTGAAGAGTGTTTTCCAAGAAAAACACTTTTAGAAATGATCGAGTTATCCAATGATGACCAAGTAGATGAACACAGTATTGATCGAGTGTTAGTAATTTACAGTTTGTGAACGAATTAAGATTCCCAACTGACATAGTTGAATTCTTGGGATATGTAAAAGGTTTTGAAGATAAAGATGAATGACTTGGAGGATTTAATGCATGGTAAACCATTTTATTATGGATTCAAGGAGAATTTTTGTGAAGTATCTAGAAGGATAAGGAGGTGAAAAAAATCATGGCAGGATTTGATGAATTTGACCTAAACCTAAGATCTACAGAAGAGATTAAATAGAAAAAGATTAAGCTACCTAATGAAGGAGGTATAAGGATGACCTAGTTGTGGGTTGTGTAGTGTGAGGAAGAGGTTGATGTTATTGACTGGTGAACCTAAGAAGAAGGCTGAGAAGAGCTGTGAAGAGTTGAACAAATTTGAGGTGGATGTAATGCCCCTCCAACCCTATCAAGTCCTAGTTATGCTCACTAGAAATTAGGATGAGCTATTTGTAATGGTTTCTTAAACCAAACCTCTTCCAACTCACAATAACTTCATATTTTAATGTGAAAAATAATAATATTGCATAGGTATGTTCCTATACATCTTCTTGTGTGTCAGCAATAGTTTAGAACCTTAATGCTAAAAGGTTCTCCTGATAGACTTATATGCTTCTATGTGAAATGCTCATTATTAATATTTAAGGTTATCTTTGGTTAATTAATTATAATCGCTTAAAGGGGTTAGATGTGTTACTTACTCTAATGATGTTACTTGTTATACTCAAGATTAGACATGATTTCTAAATGAGACATTATGAGTACATGCCTGATGGTTAAATTGGGTTGTGAAAGTCAATAGATGATTTATATTTACATGATTATGTTATGATGCAATATGGAATAGAGATTATTCAGGTACTAATCACACTAATGCATTTATGCTTTGCTGATGTCACTGTCTAATGTGAGTGTAGGATGAGGAGACACAGTCGTAGTTACTCCTACAAGAGGTCCACACGATGTCGCACTCTCCCTCCTTGTTTGCCACTATTTGTTTATATGTGTGTGTGTGTGTGTGTGTGTGTGTGTGTGTGCATGTCGATTGGTGTTGCAAGATGCAAGAACCAAGCATTGACTCCACCTGGCTACACAAGTCTGAGCATGCCTTCAAAATCCTCAAACTGTTGTTGTGTGGAGATATTACCAAGATTACTCTCAAGGTTACCCATGGATTTAGATTCATGTTTAGAAAGTTACCCTAGTTGGAGGATTCGAATGCAGTATGTGATGTGGTCTTGTAATTTATGATTCAATGTTGTTCAAAGATTTATGTTATGAGTTAGAATTAAACTTTTTTATATGTATAATAATTATTATACAATTATGTTATAAATTTTTTGTATGTTATATAGGTATGTGTATACGTGAGTGCACACGCATATACCCATGCTTATAAAAATAATAATATTTGTATGTTTTTTATTGATTGTGTAAATGGTATGTTCTTTATTGTAATTAAATAAAGTGAATTAAATAAAGTGTATTCAATGAAGTGTATTAAATAAAAAGTGAAAATAATAAGTAATAATAGTAATTAATCAAAGAAATTCTCTTTGTAGTAAAACTATCTATCTAGGAGGGAGTTCAACTCGAGACCTCCTAGAAGTTAGGCTACTTGGTTTCCGTGTGTGCTATGTGTTTTCCTTGAAATTTATTTGTTTGACTTTCTTGTTATGGTTTTCTTTTTTAAGCTATTTTAATTAAATTTATTAAAATTTTGTTAAGTCTTTTACAAGAATGTTTTGTTTAAATTTTCAACCAACTATGGAAGTTGGAGAAGTTGCTTCCCGTAAAGCAACATTTCCAACCCTATAGTTGGGGGATAAATTTATTGGATTTGGAGAGTTTGGGGAGATTTTTGGGAGTGTTCTGCATTGATTTTTTTGGAAATTTGTTTGAAGTTTATATGAGTTTGAGAGTCTCTATTTCGTGAAGAAAAGTGTGTGTGGATTGGTGGAGCTTTATTTCCATAGGAAGCTTTCCAAGAGTCTATCTACTCAAGGCTTGAATATTTTCAAAGAGTCTCTAGCCAAGGGATGAGAATTCTCTGCAGCACCCTAGGTAGGGCCTAAACTAGGAAGAATCTTCATTCTTCCTATATGTGTAAGAATGTGTTTGTGTATGATATGATATGAGATTAGCATATGATTTTTTACTATGTATTAAGAAGGAAATGTAAATTTCTTGTCTTTTGTGTATTTCTATTGTGTTTTCAGAAGTAATTTATAAATGTTTGTATAATTTTTATGGTAAAATCTTTCCTGGAAGTCTATGATTCATTATATAATTATAATTTGGCATATTTATCTGTGTATATGTGTGTGTTCTTAAATATTTATATTTATTATATGGTTTGCAAAGTTTATTTTGTGAAATGATTTATAATTAGGATCATAATGAGAAAGAATATGTTAATTGGAAAGGGACAAAGTGTTCAAGTTTATTTTCCTATAACTGTACTCCAATGCACATAACTTTTGAACCAAACATTATTTTTCAAATAGCTCCAATGAGAATATGAAAAATTAGGTTTTATCCCACATATGTGAAAATTAGGAAGATCCAACAGTTCAAAATAAAGTTATGCTTACCGCACCAAGACTGTATTTTTACGATAGTCATATATATGTTTCTAACAATAGTCATGCATAGATCCCTCTAGGTTCATTAGTTTATAGTACAATATTTTCCCCATCAATATTTATTAATTTATAATTTATATTACTTTTATTTTCTATTTGGACCTATTGTGGAAACTTTACAGTCATGAATTTCAGTGTTGGGTAACTGTTTGGCTTGGGGTTTGGTTTGTATCTTTCAACCTTGATCCTGGTCTTTGTCTACATCTTTGTACCTCTCTTAGTATTCATTTTATTTCCTTAAGTTTATCGTAATGTTGTGTTAAGGCATGTGGAAATTTGTATCACCTATTTTCATTATTGGTTTTGTTGATGTAATATGGTATTTCTACACTTGGCATATACTTGAGCTTAGTTTATGAGGCTAGTACTCATCTTGGTGGCCTGTGTGCATGGGAGGGTTCCCTAGACCTATAAATAAGTCATGGAAAGTTACAATTATGCATGTGGAAATTTTTATTCTTTTCTTTGAGATGTCTTATGATATACATTCTTCCAATGGTTCCAATTATGTATATGGATAAGGTTAGGACTCCCTCTGACGGCCTGAGTGCGCAGGGGAGTTTCCTAAACCTATGAATTAGGACTTGGAAATTTTATCTTGTAACTTTGGCTTGTGATGGGGTAAGGGACTAGGAACCCTAAGTGAGTGGCTCACCATAGATTTTGGGACCCTAAAGTGGTTTCCCGATGATCCTATGGGTGGGTTTGTAAAAAGTGATAACATTAAAAATTAACCTGGGAAGGGGGATTCAAAAGATAATGAAAGAAAATATAATAATGTCCATCCAGACCTGATTAGAGTACCAGGACTAGGGATAAATACCAGGATGGATCCCTATTCATAAAGGGGGGACCGAGGTTAGATTATTTCTAGGAAGGATCCCAATATATAGGTTGTGTGATGACACTCACTTAGGTGGTATCTTAGAACCTTGACCTCGGTGTTATAGTATGATGATATTTTATGTGCTTTATTCTTGTTCTTTTGAGTCTTGGCTTTATTGGTATGTGAGACTTAGATTTCCCTAAGGTCTTGAGAGTACCTTGGTTCTATCTCCTAGCATGGGGGGTGGAACTTTACTAGTTTCACATGGTTGGGTGGCAAATCTCTTTCAATGTATTGTTCATTGTTCATGGCATGGCTTGGATTCAAGGTTGTTTAGTGGTGAAGTTGCTATTATTGTATCATGTATCTCTATCTTTTGTAATCGATATGTAAAGATGTATTGTAATCCTTAGGAAACTTGATGTAATTGTCTTTCTGTACGCCTTCGGGCCATGTACAGCAACTGTAATTCTAATTGTGTTGTAAATGGAAATTGTTAGAAAGAAGCTATTTATATGGGTAAGGGTAGTATTTAGGAATCTCAAAAAGGGAATTGAATGTTTGTAAATCAAGCATGGATTATGTTTAAGTAATTCCTACCTTTTCTCTCTTATGAGTTTTAAAATGAAATTGAAAGTAATGGTTCTATGCAAACCTTTGTATTGCAAGTACTTATGGATGTAAACTTCTTTAAAAAGAAAAAATGTTTTGATATGTGGATTAGTGAAAATATATGCTAAGGGTTGATGGTTATCTCCTAGTAAAATAATAAGGGAAAAGAAAACATGTATGTTATTGAAAGTAGTATTAAGATGTAATTCTTTCCTAATGTTCTTAAATGTCTAAGATCAATATGTATGATGTAAGGTTATTTAAACAAGGTTTTAATCTCAATTCTTAACTGGATATATACAATGTCATAGATGAAAATTGTGATATTTAAACTTGTGATAAAGATGAGTCAATGAATGGTTTGTGATTGGTTAGCAATATATGGTTATTAATTTACACTCTTTCTATTTTGATTTTTAAAGAAAAAATGGAAAGGGCTTTTAATGGAAAGCTTATTTATGTATTGTTAATGCAATTAAGTTTTGTATAGATAAGGTTAAGGAGTAAACAAATACGTAAGGATAAATATACTTAGTGAATATGATAAGTAATGTGTGCTTGTTCCACTTCTAAAATTAAATTATGTGTTATAAAAATGAATTCAACTAAATCATTAAGGCAATTGGTTTTGAAGTAGAATGAATGTGATGTCTCAATATAACTTGAAGTTGAAACAAAAATAGAATTGCATTAGATTAAGTAATAAAATGCATTGCTTGATAATGGTAAATGGATTCATTAAGGGAAACTTAAGGAATGTGCTTGTGAATGGTTATGGTGACACATTAGAATGTAAAAAAAAAAATTGTTAGTTGTAATTTTAGGTCATAGACTGATCAGAAATGATTCGACATCTCATTAAATGAGATTTTTATCAATATTTAATTATAATGAACTTTCAAGTTTAGGTTGTCTGTTAAACTTCTAATGGGAATGCAAATGTAATGACCTTTCAACTTCAAATGAAGATTTATAAAGAGGCTGAAGCCAAATTCAAGAGCAGAAAGAAATGGAGACACATCTTGTTTGCTGAGATTGCTATCAGATCTTATGGAGTTCATGGGCATACATCTCATTCATGGGATAGCCCAACTAGTTTATGGGCACACATCTCATTCACGAGATAGCCCAACTCTTATGAAGTTCATGGGCATACATCTCATTCACGGGATAGCCCAACTTCTATGAACTCGACATACAACTCATCTACGAGTTTGTCCAAGCAGATCAATTAATGAGAATCCATCTCACTTATGAGATTGTCCAAAAATTGTACCAGATTTTTAGAATTATGAACGAAGAAAATTTTTAAAATTTGTTTATTGTGTATTTACAATACCAATGTTTCTTCTTTTGGTATTGTCCTCTAAATTGACAAAATAATTCAGATCAGTGGTATCAGAGCCAAGTTCGAATGCTCTAAATGTGTCTACAATCAGATTTAGCCCAAAATGAAGGTGTGCTAATCTTCTCCCTCAAAAAAATTAGCATCGTGTCTCATCAATACAGTGTTCAAAAACCGTTACACCTTCTCATATTGGTTTCGAACAAGGTTAATGGTGAAGTTATTATTTATGCTTATGTATTCAATTTTGAATCTCATTGAATGGTATCAGATTTTTTAAGGGAATTGAACCAGTGAAGAGTTTTGGGTTTTGCTAGAACAGTCCTGATTTGGGGACATGGATGTTCACTATTTTGGCAAGTGGTTATTTGGTATTTTCAAGGTGTATTAAGATTAAAATGGTTTTTGATAACCGTTACACAAACTGATGATGATTTCAGTCATGCAATGCTATGTGGAAGTGATGTTTTCCAACCACCTTGAGGAAGAGATCGTGAAGGATATTGTGGGGATGTATTCCATTTTGGAATAAATAGTGATATTATGTGCCGAGATCATTGTATTTCAGACCTTCGGTGACTCAGCCTTCGAAGAGAGATAAAAGGTGGTGAATATGATTTCTACACATGCATGGTGTCTATGCCCATGAACCGTAGTCACTTGGAAGGAGAACCAAGAGGGTGATGTATGCTAACAGGTCATGGAAGACCCGCATGACAATGCAATAATCAATGCAGGAGAAAAATTTGTTGATAGAATGATTCATCGATGTGTTGTAAAGTATAATACTAAGTTGATATTATTGGGCCGTTGCAAAGATTATGAGCCTCGAATAGATGTTTTTAGAGAGCTAAAGCATGGTATGCAGATTTGGAACAATACCATTGATGCCCTCTGCATCAAATTGGAAAATCATTGCTTCATTTGGAAGATGGTAGGGCAATGGGGCCCATTGCCTTCTAAGGAAGGAGGAATGATCAGAAATGATTCGACATCTCATTAAATGAGATTTTTATCAATATTTAATTATAATGAACTTTCAAGTTTAGGTTGTCTGTTAAACTTCTAATGGGAATGCAAATGTAATGACCTTTCAACTTCAAATGAAGATTTATAAAGAGGCTGAAGCCAAATTCAAGAGCAGAAAGAAATGGAGACACGTCTTGTTTGCTGAGATTGCTATCAGATCTTATGGAGTTCATGGGCATACATCTCATTCACGAGATAGCCCAACTAGTTTATGGGCACACATCTCATTCATGAGATAGCCCAACTCTTATGAAGTTCATGGGCATACATCTCATTCATGGGATAGCCCAACTTCTATGAACTCAACATACAACTCATCTACGAGTTTGTCCAAGCAGATCGATTAACGAGCATCCATCTCACTTACGAGATTGTCCAAAAATTGTACTAGATTCTTAGAATTATGAACGAAGAAAATTTTTAAAATTTGTTTATTGTGTATTTACAATACCAATGTTTCTTCTTTTGGTATTGTCCTCTGAATTGACAAAATAATTCAGATCATAGACCTAATTCCTTATGGGTTCCCTGGCGGGGACATTACATTTGGTATTAGAGCCCTAGGTTGCTACACTGGGAGCTCTAGGGTCTATTTGTGTTTAACTTAGTCTCTCATTCTTATTATTAATTAATGTCAACTCTATACCTATACTTAGGTTGTAACACTCTTCCAAGATGCTTTCCAACATCATAAAGGATATTAGGAGTGAGCTCAAGATTCTCCCTTGTCATCTCAACAAAGAAAAGTTGCGATGGGAATATGTGGGAGATCAAAATCTGAGTAATGACTCAGAAGGGTCTCAAATGAGACAACTCTAATGCCTGATTTTGCTAAAGCTAGAACCCTTTAGAAGAAAAGTTAGCCCCGAGGAGGCAACTTATTTTGACCATTATGATAGGCATAGAAATATAAGCCCTAGGTTGTTCTTCTAAGAACCTTGTGACTCATACTTGGCCTACTCACAATACTTTGGTCTATTTTGTTTCTCCATCTAATGTTTTCTTTCAGCCTACCAAACTTGAATACATTGTGTGTCTTCTTTTTAAGTTTTCCTTATGTTAACAAACTTGAGCACTAGACATAAAAGGTATGTTTTCCATATTTCTACCATAATACCTTGCCAGAAAGGGTTGTGTGAAAGGATTATTTATGTTCTTCATTATAAGATTCATGTGGTTCAAATAGATGGTAAAGAATTCCTAATACTTGAGTACTGTATTCTTATCCTTGTTCTAAGAAAATCTTATAGAATTATAATGAAATTTGTTATGATTTTTACTATGAATGAATGAAAAAATAGTTTGAAAAGTTATATACTCTACTTCCCTATAAATGCTAGATAACACCATGATTGTTATGTCTGATTATATAAGGCTAGATAAATTGGAAACATGTTGTACTTATGGTGAAAAATAAGGTATGATTATATGGATACTCATGTTCCTAGGATAGAAAAGATTTTAATATTGAATGATTTTAAAACATGTCTAGTAAATGTATCTTTATCCTTCCTCAAGAACTTAAGAATTTACAAACTTATATTTTCTTGAAAAAGAGAACGTGTTGAAATTAGGTAAGATTTGATATCTCAAAATATGACAAGATTAAGAAGTATCTCTCTTTTATATAACCTCTCAAAATAAGAAATTAAATCTATTATTGAAATCAAATGTGTCTCTTCCTTATTCTCAAGATATATGGTTAAAAGATTAAATTTTTGATGCACGGGCAGGGTAGATACAAGCAGAATCAAGCATAATTGAGTCCACTTGAATCCACAACCAAGCCCTTGCTCAGAGTTACACAATGGAAGCAATATAATATGACATGAATGAAATGAAATCAAAATGGATATGAGACAATCAACTGGCAGCAAGAATAGAGAATTATATTATTTCTTTCAACATGTCCGGTTCTGAGGCCTTCTGGGTTTCGGCCTTATAAAATGAGAATTATGAAATCAGAATTATAGTTCACATCCTATCTTTTTCTCCAAAGATATATCTTGATAATTATCCTCCTTGGATCTCCCTTGATCCTCTCTTGATGCCCTACTACATCAATCTAGACTCCTTATATAGCCAGCTAATCCACAGGTCGGCCAGTCAGGCATTTCATTACAATATAGGTCCAATCTGGAAGATTTAAACCAAAACTAATGCTAGAATGAATATAAATTGTTGCACCTTTGGATTTAGATCCTCACATGACCCAAGAATATTCCTTTAAGTGTGAAAGGTCTCATTTGATCACACAGAACATCGCAAGAAGAAACACCACACGTTTCACCCGAAAACTGGCAGAAAATAGGTCCCGGGGCAAAATGGGCATAACTTTTTACTCATAATGAATTAGGGCTTGCACTCTTGGAAAATGATATTAATTTAGGTCCTCTAGAATTCCTTAAGATCTAAAAGTCTTATTCCTTATGGATCAAGGTCTCCAACATGAACAATCAGCACCAAAACTGCAGTAACGGCTCGGACCCAAAACTGGTAGAAAATAGGTCCCATGCCAAAATGGCCATAAATTTTGACTCATAATTAATTAGGATCTGAACCTTTCAGAAATGATATTAAATTAGGTCCTCTTTAAGGCTCTAAGTGTGAAAGATTTTATTCTTTAAGGATCAAGGTCGCCATGGTGCGCAATCAGCCCCAAAACTGCAGGAAAATACTGCTCCGACAGCAAGAAAACAACTCTAACTTTGAAATAGTCCATCCAAACTTTATGTGCTCAAAGGAGAAGGCTCCCAAATAGGTCCTAAAAATAATTTAATCTTTTCAAACCATGAAACCATCAAATTAAAATATTATAAAGAAAACAACATCAAACAGGTACAGAAATTAGGAAATGTTTTTGGTTTATGCAAGATTGCTCAAAGACCCAAGATGCTCCTGCATCAGACACCTGGGGTGAATAAAGAACTAATTTCAACATCAGGAACTACTCATATTCTAACCTAAATCATAAAGATCCAACTCAGCTTGTGTAATCCATGAACTGTCTTCAACTGGCTTATCTTTCCACTGAACTAGATATTCCATGTAGTCTTTTCCTCTTGTACTCTTGCTCACTCTTTTATTTAAGATCTTCTCAATGTTGTCTTTGTTATTCTTAGGATAATATGGATCATCTTCTATCTCATCATTTGATTCAAAGTACTCAAATATATCAGCAATGTTGAATATAGGTGATATATCCATGTCCTCTGGTAATTCCACTTCATAAGCATTTCCACTGTCAAACTTCTTCAGAATCTTACAAGGTCCAAACTTCTTCATTTTCAGCTTTTTGTAGGTACCAACTAGAAATATATTCTTTTTCAAATGAATCATAACCTCATCTCCAACTTCAAAATATTTATGTCTCCTTCTCTTTTCTGCTCTCTATTTGTATTTCAGATTACTGTCTTCCAAATTCTTTTTAACTTCATCATGCAAAAGTTCTCATGTATTCTACAAAATGATCAACTTCAGCACTTCTTCTGGTCTCAGTAGGTAAATCTCTCAACTCTATGGATCCCTTAGGATGAAATCCATTAACAATCTCAAATGGTTTCCTCTTAGTACTTCTATTCATAGAATTATTATATGCAAACTTTGCTTGTGCCAAAATCAAATCCCAATTAGCAGGCTTATCTCCAAATAAACATCTCAACAAGTTTCCCAAACTTCTATTCACAACTTTAGTCTATCCATCTATCTAAGGGTGAAATGTAGAACTAAACTTCAAATTAGTATTCATCTTCTTCCAAAGTGTTCTCCAAAAGTAACCAGTAAACTTAGTATCTCTGTCTGAAACAATACATTTAGGAAAACCATGCAATCTTACCACTTCCTTGAAGAATAATTCTACTCTTTGAGTTCTAGGCAATCCAAGGACAAAGTCCATACTCACATCTTCCCAAGGTCTATCAGGTATAGGAAAAGGTGTATACAATCCTGAATTCTGACTAGTTCCTTTTGCTATTTGGCAAATTCTGTAACCTCTAACCATTCTCTATACATCTCTATAAATCTATGGCCAAAAGTATCTTTTTGAAATCAAATTCATATTCTTATCAATCCCAAAATGTCCAGCAAGTCCACCACTATGTTTCTCCTTCATTATGTTTTCTCTCATAGATCCTCTAGGTATGCACAACTAAACTCCTTTAAACAACATGTCTTCTTGAATGAAATAATCAGTCCACTTATCACTCATTGTGTGTTCCTTACAACCCTTCCAAGGTTCTCCAAAATCAATGTCAGTCTCATACAAATTCTTCAAATCATCAAAAAAAAGTACCTCAACTCTCATCTCTGTCAGCAAACTTCTTCTTCTACTCAAGGCATCAGCAACCTTATTTGACTGTCCACTTTTATGCTTCAATGAAAATAAAATATTTTGTTCTTTCATTTCTCTTGTAAATGTTTTATCATCAAACAAGCATACTCTGACTATAGTATAGTGACCTTCATCAAAGTTCTCTATCAAAGGCAATAATACTTGTTTCTTTCCATCCATCCAAATACTATATTGATTCAATCTACCATCATGCAAAGCTTTCCTATCATACTGCCAAGGTCTACCCAAAAGAATATGACAACAATCCATAGGCATAATATCACACAAGACTTCATCATGATAATTCCCAATTTTGAATTTAACAAGGCATTGTTCACTTACAAGTAGTTTATGCTCCTTCTGGATCCAAGCAATATGATAAGGCTTCAGATGTTTCAATCTCTACAACTACAACTTGTTAACCAACTCTTCGGATGCCAAATTATCAGAACTTCCACTATCATTGATTACCTTGCAACATTTATCAGTGATCTTACATTTGGTTCTGAACAAACTTTTCCTCAAAACAGGTTCCTCATTAGCTTCTTCATTCCACAAGATCCTTCTTAGCATCAAGTTCTCACCATGTTCAGGTTCATTAGACATTTCCTCAACTTCTTCACAAGCCAAATTATTTCTACCATTACCTCTAGTCTTCTTTCCATAGTTAGTACATTCAAAAGCTCTATGTCCCTCTTCACCACATTTGTAACAAGTACCTTTAAACCAAGATCTCTCTTCTCTTTTTCCATTATTATTATTCCTAGAGTAACCAATATAGCTACATCTAGAGTAATTACCTCTTCTACCAGCAACATCATCTTCCCATCCTTTATCTTGCACTGAATTTTCAGATCTACTACTTTCCCCATAAGATCTGCCTCTACTTCTCTGAAATCTTCCACCTCTTCCTCTCTGTCTTTGATCATCTTCAGCCTTCAAAGAAAATTGGTATGCGTCTTCCACACTATCAATCTTCACATAACTGATCTCATCTTGAATAGATGTCCTTAGGCCATCTAGATATCTAGCCACTTTCTCAACTTCATCATCCACATGTCCAGATCTGATATCCAACTTGTAAAATTCCTCAGTATATTCTTTCACACTCATGTCCTTTTGTCTCAGATTTTGCATTTTTCTCATCAGACTAACTTGCTAGTCAGCTGGAAGAAACTTCTTCTTCATCTTCCCAAGCATCTTCATCCATGTCTTGATCTTTTCCTTTCCTCTCTTTTGTCTCTTAGTTTGCAAATGATCCCACCAAAGAGATGCATGACCTTTCAACTTTGTGACTTCTATCTTAACCTTCTTATTATTAGGATTACCTTCATACTCAAATTATTTATCCATCTCAGAGATCCAATCCAAAAGTGCATCGGTCTCAAGTCTTCCATCATAGAAAGAAACTTCAACTGCAGGTCTGGAGTTAGCCTTAGACAAAACTTTAAAAATTCTTTCCTCATCTTGTTCAACTTTAGGTTTAGCATTAGGTCCTTCTTCTTCTTCTTCATCACTAACATCTTCAAGATGTGCTCCTCTTTAGGTTCAGCATTATCATTTCCTCTACCACAAACCATCTTGACAATCAGGTTCCAGCAAGATCGTAACCTTCTACAAGTTATAGGTCAGATCTTAGATTCTCCACCCTACAACCAATCCAATAAGGTTCTCCATGATCCAATCCATAAGAAAGAAAGAACTCTGATACCACTTGACGCAGGGGCAGGGTAGATACAAGTAGAATCAAGTGGAATTGAGTCCACTTGAATCCACAACCAAGCCCTTTCTCAGAGTTACACAATGGAAGAAATATAATATCACATGAATGAAATGAAATCACAATGGATATGAGAAAATCAACTAGCAGAAGAACAAATAATTATATTATTTCTTTCAACATGCCCGGCTGTGAGGCCTTCCGGGTTTCGGCCTTATACATGAGAATTATGAAATTAGAATTACAGTTCGCATCCTATCTTTTTCTCCAATGATATATCTTGATAATTATCCTGCTTGGATCTCCCCTAATCCTCTCTTGATTCCCTACTACATCAATCTAGACTCCTTATATAGCCAGCTAAGCCACAGGTCAGCCAATCAGGCATTTAATTACAATATAGGTCCAGTCTGGAAGATTTAAACCAAAAATAATGCTAGAATGAATATAAATTGTTGTGCCTTTTTATGTAGGTCCTCACATGACCCAATAAAATTCCTTTAAGTGCACAAGGTCTCATTTGATCATACGGAACATCGCAAGAAGAAACACCACATGTTTCACCCGAAAACTAGCAGAAAATAGGTCCCGTGGAAAAATGGGCATAACTTTTTACTCATAATGAATTAGGGATTACGCTCTTTGGAAATGATATTAATTTAGGTCCTATAAAATTATTTAAGAGTTCAAAGGCTGATTCCTTATGGATCAAGGTCTCCAACATGAACAATCAGCACCAAAACTGCAGTAACAGCTCGGACCCAAAACTAGCAGAAAATAGGTCCCGTGCGAAAATGGCCATAACTTTTGACTCATAATGAATTAGGAGCTGCGCCTTTGGGAAATGATATTAAATTAGGTCCTCTTTAAGGCCCTAAGTTCACAAGATATTATTCTTTAAGTATCAAGGTCGCCATGGTGTGCAATCAGCCCCAAAACTACAGGAAAATACTGCTCCGACAACAAGAAAATAACTCTAACTTTGAAATAGTCCATCCAAAATTTATGTGCTCATAGGAGAAAGCTCCCAAATAGTTCCTCAGCATAATGTAATCTTTTCACACCATGAAACCATCAAATGCAAATATTATAAAGAAAACAACAGCAAACAGGTATAGAAATCAGGAAATGTTTTTGGTTGATGCAAGATTGCTCAAAGACCCAAGATGCTCCTGCATCAATTTTCATAGGAGGAAAAAAAATCAATGTGTCAATGAGAAGAATGTTCTTAGCTAGAGTAAACCCTTGGGTAAAGGACCTATGTCCCCAAGGTTTTGTAATAAATAGGATCAAAAGTACACAATTGTTGAAAGGAGAAATATTTACTTATATAGTAGGAATTCTGAATTATATATGGTCCTCATAAGTGGTGTGAATTGAACCAATGAAAAACCATCAACTATAAGGAAATAATATGATATTAAAAAAAATGGTATAGTAATTATCTACTTTGTTGGAATTTTGTGTGTGAAATGGAAGTTGAACCTAACAACATTGCTAGAATATAAGAATGATGAGTTATTATGAAAGGAATAATGATATGTCTATTAGAATAAGATTTAAGTCAAACTTTCTAACTATCCTAAAATGGAACTAATAAAAGAATGTGAATTTGTAGGTAACAGTATAGATGCCATATGGAAGATGCATATAAGGATAACAATACTTGTAGTTACTCCTCAATTATTCTCTTGTTGAGATAAAATGGGAAATGTATGTACAAAAGGTTAGAGGGTTGAATATATTGATTTGATTGAATAAGAGGGTAGTGGTAGGACTCATGTAATTCTCTCCCTCTATTAAAATAATTTGACTTTTGTTTTGGGAAAATGGTAAATTCAAAACAAACTTGTTAATGTTGGGAAAATGTATATACTCTTAAGAAGCTTATTATAAATTTATGGGATATGGAATTGGTTAAATAGCTAGTTAATAAGAAATGTCGATGAAACTCTAGCTTAATGAATCATGCTAAAATTTCTTATGAATATCTTTATGTATATTGTTGTAATACAACACTAATAAATTGTTATAATAGAATCATAAAAGGTATCTTAGGTTTAATTCTTTGAAAAGGATGTGTATTCCATCTTATGTGTAAGTTTGATATTAGTGATTCTCCTATAATTTTACCATAGGCATTATGAGAAAAAGTAACTTGTTCCATAAAAGAGATTTGTTTTCATTTTATTTGAAAGATTATCACAAAACTATGTGTTGATTTATGTGGAAAATTTAATATTTGAATGAGTTAGGTTTTAACATGTTTACAAAGGCAGTGGCGTAATAGTAATATCTTATGCATACCCATTAAGAATAAATAACCCCTGTATCCATCTGTATCTAGTTTAGAGATTGAATTTTGAATTCCTAATGGTATTTTAGAATCCTTAAATATGTTTTTCTACTAAAAGAACTAAATCCTAAAGTGAAAATTATACCTAATATATCAATGATAGACTAAAGTAGAAATGTTTGTAATATTTTTATTTTATGTTTGAGCAATGGCTAGAAACTTCTAACTTCCAGGAGTAAGTCAAATCTTAGGGAGGGATGATGTAATGCCCCTCCAACCCTATCAAGTCTTGGTTATGCTCACTAGAAATTAGGATGAGCTATTTGTAATGGTTTCTTAAACCAAACCTCTTCCAACTCACAATAACTTCATATTTTAATGTGAAAAATAATAATATTACATAGGTATGTTCCTATACATCTTCTTGTGTGTCAGCAATAGTTTAGGACCTTAATGCTAAAAGGTTCTCCTGATAGACTTATTTGCTTCTATGTGAAATGCTCATTATTAATATTTAAGGTTATCTTTGGTTAATTAATTATAATTTCTTAAAGGGGTTAGATGTGTTACTTACTCTAATGATGTTACTTGTTATACTCGAGATTAGACATGATTTCTAAATGAGATGTTATGAGTACATGCCTGATGGTTAAACTAGGTTGTGAAAGTCAATAGATGATTTACATTTACATGATTATGTTATGATGCAATATGGAATAGAGATTATTCAGGTACTAATCACACTAATGCATTTATGCTTTGTTGATGTCACTATCTGATGTGAGTGTAGGATGAGGAGAGGTAGTCGTAGTTACTCCTACAAGAGGTCCACACGATGTCACACTCTCCCTCCTTGTTTGCCACTATCTATTTATATATATGTATGCATGTCGATTGGTGTTACAAGATGCAGGTACTAGGCATCAACTCCACCTGGCTACACAGGTCTAAGCATGCCTTCAAAATCCTTGAACTATTGTTATGTGGAGATATTACAAAGATTACCCTCAAGGTTACCCATGGACTTAGATTCCTATTTAGGAGGTTACCCTAGTTGGGGGATTTGAATGCAGTATGTGATGTGATCTTGTAATTTCTGATTCGATGTTGTTCTGAGATTTATGTTATGAGTTAGAATTAAACTTGTTTATATGTATAATAATTATTATACAATTATGTTATAAATTGTGTGTATGTTATATAGCTATATGTATATATGGGTGCACACACATATACCCATGCTTATATAAATAATAATGTTTGTATGTTTTTATTGATTGTGTAAATGATATGTTCTTTATTGTAATTAAATAAAGTGAATTAAATAAAGTGTATTCAATGAAGTGTATTAAATAAAAAGTGAAAATAATAAGTAATAATAGTAATTAATAAAAGAAATTCTCTTTGTAGTAAAACTATCTATCTAGGAGGGAGTTCAACTCGAGACCTCCTAGAAGTTAGGCTAGTTGGTTTTCATGTGTGGTATGTGTTTTCCTTGAAATTTATTTGTTTGACTTTCTTGTTTTGGTTTTCTTTTTTAAGCTATTTTAATTAAATTTATTAAAACTTTGTTAAGTCTTTTACGAGAATGTTTTGTTTAAATTTTCAACCAACAATGGAAGTTGGAGAAGTTGCTTCTCGTAAAGCAACTCCTCCAACCATATAGTTGGGGGATAAATTTATTGGATTTGGAGAATTTGGGAAGATTTTTGGGAGTGTTCTACATTGATTTTTTTGAAAATTTGTTTGAATTTTCTGTGAGTTTGAGAGTCTCTATTTCGTGAAGAAAAGTGTGTGTGGATTGCTAGAGTTTTATTGCCATTGGATGCTTTCCAAGAGTCTATCTAGTCAAGGCTTGAATATTTTCAAAGAGTCTCCAGCCAAGGGAAGAGAATTCTCCGCAAGACCCTAGGTAGGGCCTAAACTGGGAAGAATCTTCATTCTTCCTATATGTGTATGAATGTGTTTGTGTATGATATGATATGAGATTAGCATATGATTTTTTACTATGTATTAAGAAGGAAATAGAAATTTCTTATCTTCTGTGTATTTCTATTGTGTTTTCGGAAGTAATTCTATAAATGTTTGTATAATTTTTATGGTAAAATCTTTCCTGGAAGTCTATGATTCATTATATAATTATAATTTGGCATATTTATCTATGTATATGTGTGTGTTCTTAAATGTTTATATTTCTCATATGGTCTACAAATTTTATTTTGTGAAATGATTTGTAATTAAGATGATAATGGAAAATAATATGTTAATTGGAAAGGGACAAAGTGTTCTGGTTTATTTCCCTATACCTGTACTCCGGTGTACATAACTTATTTTTCAAATATCTATTATGAGAATATGCAAAATTAGGTTTTATCCCACATATGTGAATATTAGGAAGATCCAACGGTTCAAAATAAAGTTATGCTTACCGCACCAAGACTATATTTTTATGACAGTCATATATATGTTTCTAGAAATAGTCCTGCATAGATCCCTCCATGTTCATTAGTTTATAGTACAATCTTTTCCCCGTCAATATTTATTAATTTATAATTTATATTACTTTTATTTTCTATTTGGACCTATTGTGGAAACTTTACAGTCATGAATTTCAGTGTTGGGTAACTGTTTGGCTTGGGGTTTGGTTTGTATCTTTCAACCTTGATCCTGGTCTTTGTCTACATCTTTGTACCTCTCTTAGTATTCATTTTATTTCTTTAAGTTTATCGTAATGTTGTGTTAAGTCATGTGGAAATTTGCATCACCTATTTTCATTATTGGTTTTGTTGATGTAATATGGTATTTCTACACTTGGCATATACTTGAGCTTAGTTTATGAGGCTAGTACTCGTCTCGGTGGCCTGTGTGCATGAGAGGGTTCCCTAGACCTATAAATAAGTCATGGAAAGTTACAATTATGCATGTGGAAATTTTTATGCTTTTCTTTGAGATGTCTTATGATATACATTCTTCCAATGGTCCAATTATGTATATGGATAAGGTTAGGACTCCCTCTGACGGCCTGAGTGTGCAGGGGAGTTTCCTAAACCTATGAATCAGGACTTGGAAATGTTATCTTGTAACTTTGGCTTGTGATGGGGTAAGGGACTAGGAACCCTAAGTGAGTGGCTTTCCATAGGTGTTGGGACCCTAAAGTGGTTTCCAGATGATCCTACGGGTGGGTTTGTAAAAAGTGATAACATTAAAAATTAACCTGGGAAGGGGGATTCAAAAGATAATGAAAGAAAATATAATAATGTCCATACAAACCTGATTAGAGTACCAGGACTAGGGATAACTGCCAGGATGGATCCCTATTCATAAAGGGGGGAGCGAGGTTAGATTTTTTCTAGGAAGGATCCCAATATACAGGTTGTGTGATGACACTCACTTAGGTGGTATCCTAGAACCTTGACCTCGGTGTTATAGTATGATGATATTTTATGTGCTTTATTCTTGTTCTTTCGAGTCTTGGCTTTATTGGTATGCAAGACTTAGATTGCCCTAAGGTCTTGAGAGTACCTTGGTTCTATTTCCTAGCACAGGGGGTGGAATTTTACCAGTTTCACATGGTTGGTTGGCAAATCTCTTTTGAGGTATTGTTCATGTTTCATGACGTGGCTTGGATTCAAAGTTGTTTAGTGGTGAAGTTGCTATTCTTGTATCATGTATCTCTATCTTTTGTAATTGATACGTAAAGATGTATTGTAATCCTTGGGAAACTTGATGTAATTGTCTTCATGTATGCCTTCAGGCCATGTGCAACAACTATAGTTCTAATTGTGTTGTAAATGTAAATTGTAAGAAAGAAGCTATTTATATGGGTAAGGGTAGTATTTAGGAATCTCAAAAAGGGAATTGAATGTTGGTAAATCAAGCATGGATTATGTTTAAGTAATTCCTACCTTTTCTCTCTTATGAGTTTTAAAATGAAATTGAAAGTAATGGTTCTATGCAAACCTTTGTAATGCAAGTACTTATGGTTGTAAACCTCTTTAAAAAGGAAAATTGTTTTGTTATGTGGATTAGTGAAAATATATGCTAAGGGTTGATGGGTATCTCCTGGTAAAATAATAATGGAAAAGAAAACATCTATGTTATTGAAAGTAACATTAAGATGTAATTCTTTCCTAATGTTCTTAAATGTCTAAGATCAATATGTATGGTGTAAGGTTATTTAAACAAGGTTTTAATCTCAATTCTTAACTGGATATATACAATGTCATAGATGAAAAGTGTGATAGTTAAACTTGTGATAAAGATGAGTCAGTGAATGGTTTTTGATTGATTAGCAATATATGGTTAAATAATTTACACTCTTTCTATTTTTATTTTTAATGAAAAAATGGAAAGTAAGGGCTTTTAATGGAAAGCTTATTTATGCATTGTTAATGCAATTAAGTTTTGTGTAGATAAGGTTAAGGAGTAAACAAATACGAAAGGATAAATATTCTTAGTGGATATGATAAGTAATGTGCGCTTGTTCCACTTCTAAAAGTAAATTATGTGTTATAAAAATGAATTCAACTAAATCATTAAGGCAATTGGTTTTGAAGTAGAATGAATGTGATGTCTCAATATAACTTGAAGTTGAAACAAAAATAGAATTACATTAGATTAAGTAATAAAATGCATTGCTTGATAATGGTAAATGGATTCATTAAGGGAACCTTAAGGAATGTACTTTTGAATGGTTATGATGACACATTAGAATGTAAAAAAAAAATTGTTAGTTGTAATTTTAGGTCATAGACCTAATTCCTTATGGGTTCCCTGGTGAGGACATTACAGATTTCTTGAAGGGATTTTTGAGCAAATCAAAGATGGAGATAACAATGAAGGCTAGTTAGTAAATCAGCAGATGAGCTTATTGGATCTATATTTGAATAGTGAGTTGTATATTTTAGATCGGAACCTATTTTTACTTTCTAACCATTGTATGAATTAAAATCCTTTAATCAAGGTTGACCTAACATTCATTTGTAAACCCTTTAATCAAGGTGGCATAATAATGGGATGTTCTTAAGCCGTCTAACTTAGCCACTCCTAAAAAGACACTTAAATCCTTTAACAAGGTCACACCTAACAGTGTGCATTGTAACCTTTAACAAGGTTGGCTCCTCACAGAGCTCACTTTAGAGGAGTGAAATTTTGGTAGCATTTTATTGGTGGTTTTTCCCATGTTGGGTTTCCATGTTAAATCTTGATGTCATACTTGTGTGAATGTTATTTGATGTGTTATTTTGTTAAGAGTTTTATATTCTACAAGTTGATTACTTTTGGATAGTGGACTGCAATTTTTATGTTACTGATTATATTCTATACAGACCAAGTGAATTTCTGAATAGATCTAAGTTGGTTGAATTGTTGAAAAGTTTAATTGGTACATCTGGACCTAAGGATAACTGATTCACCACCCCCCTCCCCCTCTCAGTTATTCTAAAATCATTCTAACAATTATTGCACCTAATGAAAACCAAGAGCATGCACGTATCTTAACACCTCCTAGAATAATTTGTAGAAAACCAAAGTTTCTAATTGATATTGATGAAAATATTGTGAGGCCGATGGATGATAAAATTTTTGAAGTAACTTGTAGAAGAACAATTAAAAGAATCTGGAACAACTATTTTGAAAATTTAAACGAAAGTGGAAGATGTCAATTAGTTGTTGAAATGATTAACAATATGAAATTTAGAGAGATAGTGAGAATTTTGGGGTTAAGAACAATCAAAAATAGTAGTGAAATAACTATTGTGAGAAAACTATTTGATGCATACCAATACATTGGTATGAAATCATGTACAAAATATGCTAATGTTACTCAGTGTGTCCTCACATCAACCATAATGGGAAAGGAAAGGAAAAAATGTTGTTTAATAAGAAAAACAAGAAAGGCATTAAGGATAAGTAGAACAACATTACACAATGTCTTAGAGAGGTGAGAGAAAATTGGGGATCCTAACAATAATTCTCTTTGGGTGTTCTTGAGTAGACTCCCATGCAAAGACAAGGTTATTGTTGATGCACTAAGAACATTAATTGAAAAATTATGGCATGACAACACAAGGGTTTCACCCTACCAAAGAGATGTTGTTAGAAGGCGAAATAAGTGTGAAATATATTTAAAAAATTCTTACTTAAATATTAATTACCATTAAGAAAATGTTAATACATATCTTTAAAAAATCTAGTCTTTAAACGCCATAACATGGATGTGACTACAAAATCTCATGTCATATGAAGTAATGGATTGCATTAAGTCGATAAGACAAAAAATTTCATTATTGGAATTGATTTAGTGTCTATATATTTTTATTCAAACTGTTAGATCTACAATGAGGGACTATTGGACTCATCAGTCATGTATTAATCTAACTAAGTTGGATATCTCCCTAAAACCCATAATGGTTTCTTGAAATGCTTGGCAAGTGAAGGACAATGTGGGTGATGCTTTGATCTAGGCTGCTAACTCTTTAGTTACTTACTCTATTTCTTCTACTTCTTCTATGTTTTTGAATCATTCTATTTTTCCCCCCTTTTGGGCCAAAGTGTGGGACAAGTACCTTACCCTGAAAATAAACATCTTTTTTCTGGATGACTCTTCAAAATAAGATCCTTAAGGTGGACAATCTTCACAAAAGAGGTATGATTATTCCTAAAAAGTGTTATTTATGTAAAAATGAGGAGGAAACGGTGTTTTATCTCTTGATCTCATGCTCTTACTCTCAGGAGGTTTGGTCCCTGATTTTGCATTGCTAGAATCTGTGCTGGATTTTCCTTGGGCTATGCAGTATTTTTTTGTTCAATGGAAGTCTATGGATGTTCATGTTGAGAAAAATCAATGGAATTTGGTTGCTCCTCATGTGGTTTGGAATATCTAGAAAGAAAGCAAAAATAGATTTTTTAGAGATGTTTCTTTGCCTCCTTTTATCATATCAGAAAAAATAAGAATTATTAAGGATAATTTCCTTCAAGTAATGTTAGTCTTGTGCTAGATTTTGAGGATGGAATTGGTAAAGGTAACTCCAAGTTGGATATTCCTAGAAATAAGGGGAAGTGGGATGATGTTTTTTGGATGGATCCTCCTCCTAGATGGATTAAAATTAACTTCGAGATGAAATTACGAAGGGTAATACAAGGATTGATGGTTGTCGAGGTATTGTCTAGGATGATAAAGAAATGGAATTATGGTTGTGGCTTTTCCTCTTGGGACCTAGACCAACCATGTGGAAAAAGCTATGGATCTTTTGCACTATCTCAAGTTGGTTGAGAATTCTTATTATAAAAATGTTTGTATTGAGGGGAATTCTATTAATATCCTTAATTGTCTCAAAAATAAATTCAAACCCTCGTGGACTATCAAACAGATGATAATGGAGGCCAAAAATCTTATTAATCATTTTGATAAAAAAATTATTTCACATGTGCATAGATAGCCTAATACGGTTGTTAACGCCTTCACCAACATATTTGTCAAGTCAGACGTCATTATTACTTGGCAAGGTGAGAGTAAACTTAATGTGGATTTGTAATGCCTGGCAAGGATCCCAGGAGAAATTAACCTAAACATGCAACTAAGTTTACAAAATATTTTTTTTTTCTTAAGAGTTTACACAAAAACAATGTTTAACAATGCAGAAGAAATACAATATAGTTACAACTCAAACATAGATTACATAAATATTAATTAATCTACGGAATACAAAAATAATATAAAGTCTCCACACAATGTAAATAAGTACAACATAATATACATGAAATCCTAATAAAATTGATACCACAAAGTATCCATAATGAAAAACATCATCTGCACATGTCGTAGGGTATGTAACATAATCAACAAAAAGTACAATATGATATCTCCAAAATAATTGATACAATGGTACTAGAAAATAATATAAGGAAGATAAGAACACATCTCCAACAATGATGAACAAGAAAGTACAACTACTACAAGGATCATCTATCACTGGTACATGAATGTTATAATCTCAAATGGTAAAAGATTCACTACCACCCCACCTCATGGAATCTAAATGGTCCACTCCCACCATGTTGAGGAGATAAAAATAGACCCCGCTCATAAAAAAAACACCAAAATCAATTATAGCACAACTAAGAAAGGGATCATTAAAACTCTCTATCTCAAAAGGTACAATAGGATATCAAGGTAAAACATACCCAACCAGAGGCAACCAATACATGTAGGAAACCTAAGATGCATATGGGGAAGTGTCATCATAAGAGCCAACTCTAGAGTTATCATGGTAGTCTCTCAAGATCCTGACGCCCTATTGAATCTATGTGGTATCAGTAACCCTTGGATATAGATGAGGTACCAATTATGTTATATTTAGTCCACGCATGTGAAAAGCATCATCTCATAAACCATCCTAACCTGTACTAGCACTCAACACATGGGTGAGGAACACAAACATCTTATTAATATTTCTATCCTAGTAGATTCATTATGTTATCACTTTATTAAGTCACTTGCAATAAGTTAACCTGGCAACCACTTGCGGGCCCTGACGTCTACTACAAGCCACTCCCCACCTATAAACTTAGTTAACCTACCTAGGGTCACAAACTAGATAAAAATAGAATGATAACAATAATCCTCAAATTAGTTCCTTAATATAATAAGAACAAGTTAGTTCTCACATAACCACAATAACATAACAACAATCTCAAAGTGTCCTTAAAATCATAACCTTCATTAAAACAAGGTTGACAATAGAATTTGAGACCATATTTCCCCATGTGAAATATGTAACCCAAACATAGCCATATAGGACAACCTTCATACCACATGATAAAATTACAAGGTGACCACATATGATATAAAATATTGATTCCAAATTAAGATTATAAAAAGAAACCTGTGCATTCCAAAAATACCCCAGAGCCTCTGATATACAATTTCTAAAATTCAATGTAGTTCCCCAATTAAAATCAATCAAAGTCTCAAAATATGCAAATGTACCCAAGACCAATTTATAAATTTCAATTGACTAAAGCAATCATCTTGTTGACTAAAGTCAATTTGACTACAAAAGCATTCATATAAATGTCTCATACATAAATATCTATTTAAAATAAAATCTCATACATATATAATTTTTAAATAAGTATTTAACTAAAATCTCCATGCATATCAAAACACCATGTATTTAATAATAAACTAATGTTATTTATTTTCTAAATATATATAAATGAAAACATTAATATTAAAACCCACATGTAAAAAAATTAATTAATATTTATTTATTAATTTATTTATTTTTCTAAAATAAATAAATAATAATAATAATAAATTTAATTTTTAAATCTAAAAAATTAATAAATAATAATAATTTTTAAAAAAATTGAAATCGGAAAATTAATAAATAATAATAATAACAATTTTTTTCCATTTGATTTTAATTTCAAGGGTTTTATGAAAATTTCTAATCAACCTTAACTGAGTCAATCTACAAATTTTCTTATTATTTTCAACCAAAATTCTTAGGGTTTACACAGAACATCTATAATGGAATTTTTCTTAAATCCAAATTAACTAATAATAAAAATATGATTTTCTAAGACCAAAGTGGTTGCATGTAGAATTTTCCTAACAACCTAGGCTTTCATGAGGCATAATTTCTTAAATTTTAAATCAAAAAACATTCTAGGTTTGGGTTTATCAAGAATTATTCACATGAGATTTTAATAACCAAATTAAACTAAAATAATGGGAAATCAAGCAATAAGAGAATCAGAGAATCAACAAACAATCAAACCCATACTTTTTATCAAACCAAAATCTCAAACAATATTTCCATAAAATATTTAGATTTTAACATACAATTGCAAACACAAGGAAGACAATCTTTCAAAAAGAAATTGCAATAAGATTTTGTTAGCTCATTTTCTTGTTGAATCCTAACACAAGCCCTGAATGCTTAAATGGAAATCTGTGATTCCAAAACTCCTAACTCTAGCAAGAAAAAGACTAATTGAGAAGGACCAAGTCCTTCTTCACTTTGAACTCTTGGCTATAGGTGGGTGTACCTATCAGATCTACTTCTTCAAAGCATTACAACATTAGTTTATATCCTTGATACGAACCTAATCTTATCATCTCTACAAACATACATGAAAGTAAATAGTCATTTAAGTTTTGGTGATGATGAAATTCCTGCAAATTGAAGATAATCCAGTGCCTTATCCTAGGGCAGAGAGTCAGAAAGAGGACATACATTTACAGAAACCTTCTAAGTAAGACACAAACAAAACCTAGATGAAATGCCTTACAATTCACCCTCTTAAACACACCCAATCATCAAATTCTTGCAAAAATTTTGAGCTCTCAGAGATTAACCTTAAGATTTTACCCTTTCCTTGAAAGGAACTGGAGAATAACTTCACATATACCTTGTAAATAGTGCACTAAAACTGCCTTACAAATTCAACACACAAAAGCTTCATAATTCATACAAAAAGACAACAAAGATATGCAAGGGAATTCGAATGTATTCAAGTAGAATTTCACTATATCAATACATTCCAATTTTGACAAACATTCCCAAAATTTAACAATGGAGCCAAAGCCTCTCCTTACTGTTCATCATCATCAACAATGGAGAGAAAAACCAGAGATATATGAACAGGAAGTCAGTTACACAAAACTGACAGCTATCCATTCTTGCCCAAATATCTCTAATATTCCTCTCCAATTTTGATCTTCATTTGATTCTCCTTCAACTAATCAACATGCCTGTAATCATTTCTCAAACAAAGCTAACTTGATTTGAAATGCCAGCCCATACTACTCTTTCCCACCAATTTGAAACTAAAAATAATCATTTCCATCTAATTTCTCTTGTTCTGCCATTTCCGGAAACATATTACATGACCATATTTGGATAAAGATTAAGGCTCCAGGTTTTATTTCCATGGGCACATTCTATTATTTAAATTTTTGAGTTTAATCCTATAGTCTGGACTATGCACTTTATTTATGATGAAGGAGCATCTTGGGTCCTTGGAAATCCTATATCACTAAAAATATTTTGGAGTTTGTCTGTGTTGCTTGGTTCCTTCTTTGACCGAGTTGGTTGTTAGTTGGTCAGTTTCCTTTGGTTACTGAGTATGGTCAATTATCTCCTAGGTGATCGGTTGTTTCACTAGCGCTCGGTGATGCTTGTCTCTTGCTCGGTCATCCTTGCTTACCGAGTAGTTTCTTTTGAGCTGACTTGTGCATTTATTATGGGTCACAGATTTAATGCTCAAATCCATCATTGGGAGGCATGTGGCCCCAGATATGACCATTCCTTCCATTGATTTTGGATCTGAAGGCCAACTCAGTTCGGTAGACTCTTGTATAAATGTAGTTGTTTGGTTATAGTTTAGGAGGTAGTTTTTAGATAGAAGTAAGAAGATAATAGATTGGAGATTGTTGGTAGATCCTCACATGTTTGAGGACTTCTAGAATTCATTGTAATATCTGGCCCTAACCGGGAAGGCCTTACATCCCGGCATGTATGATTCTATTTGATGAAAATTAATGAAAGATCTTGCATTCTCTCTCTCACTATTGTGTGTTGTTGCTTTTGCATGTTGTTGAGCAGGCTAGATCATTAGGGTGTGCCATTGTCTGACCCCTCTTGACCTTGCCTTGCATCAATTTAAATATTTTTGCACTTTAAATCTGGCCTTTATGCTCAGACCTCACCAGAACATGACAAGTGTCACCGGCTGATTAGCGTTAAGACTAATCATGGCACTTAACCTCTAATTTGGAGAACACATGAATGGCTCATTCTCTAGATCTCTTGACGCAGTCCTTAACCATGGTCCTTAACCATGGTCAAATCAAGTGATTGGCCGACTAGGCCATTCTCATGATCTCTAAATTTTCTTACCTTGACCACCAGGATCATGAGATCTGGCGACTATGCAATTCTCTAGTTCATTGAATGTTAAGGCCTAACCACTAGTGATTGGGAGAACACACGACTGCAACATTCTCCTGATCTCTGGATTCTTTCATTAACCATAATCTCATATGGTGATCACGCGACCATGTATCTCTGAATCTTGGAATGCTTAGGGTTTAACCACCCAGATTACGAGGATTAGGAGATCTGGCGACTAAGCCATTCAATGGATCACTTCAACTTTTCCTTGACCGCTGGTTTATATAGTGAACATGCGACCGGGTGCCACATGTCCACCTTTGTCCTTGTTGTTTCCGCCACCTATCTACAAAATAGACTTATCTTTGGCCCACTAGTACAATTCCCAAGGCACCTCCATGCGCATGCACCTACAGAGCCTTCTTCTCTATCTTCAAATTACTTAGTGTGTGTTTGGGCATATAAACACCTTATATTTCCTCATCCTAGGCAATGTGGGACTAAGTTTTAGAGTGTTTGTAAAGACTTCATTTAAAACTTATGTATAAGCACCTAGCTGGCATGCTTTCCAAGGTAGGCCCATAGGGCAGAGGCCACACAACTACCTCTTTCTTCTTTTCTTTAAATGTATTCCAAGCGGCCCTGTATTTAAACATTACACAAACCCAAAATGGGGTGCAT
Source organism: Chamaecyparis obtusa (assembly GCA_027943335.1). Taxonomy (NCBI): domain Eukaryota; kingdom Viridiplantae; phylum Streptophyta; class Pinopsida; order Cupressales; family Cupressaceae; genus Chamaecyparis; species Chamaecyparis obtusa. Next base: position 263,276 of record BSBK01000519.1, on the reverse strand, counting down.
GTGGGATAAACCCACATGCATACCCCCTATGTTTTCTTTTATCTCCAAGTTGTCCATGCATTCAATTCTCAAACTTATGTAGCATTAGTATTCGAAGTCCCTTGTATACTTCACTCCTCCATGCACTAGTCATTCCTTTTAGCAACCTATCCTTGTTTAATGTCTGCTCACAAAATGGGCAAGACAAGCCTCCATGCATTCCCTTTTGCTAGTGCGTGAAGCCTCTTTCAATGCTCAACATGTTTTCTGAACCAACACATACCCCTTAGCAACACTCAGGCACCCCTTCTTGTTTGTCTTGCTGGCCCATGTGCATCCTATCTTTTAACATGTGAAGCCCCATATTTTGGAAAACTCATGCACCATCTTGGAGATCTAATGTGCACCTAGCTTTTCACCCCATGCACTGGTCCCTTGTGTTGGCTTCTCAATGCTCACATACTCCATTCAATGTGCACTCCTCCCAGACACATGCACATACCTCTGTGCAATTTTTTCTTGGTTGCAAGCCAAAACACGCACCACTCAATTTAGTTTTTACTAGAAACTTCATTTTGGATTGGCAACTCTCACGCATGCAACCACTTTGGCTTTGTTTATTTTATGTGCCTCTTATGGAGACCTCACACAGTCCACAAGTAATGACCTGGCAAGCCCTTTGCAATTTAACACTGGCCTTTGATGTTTGTGATGGTGTGTGAGCCATCCTTATTTTGTTTTCATGTTGACTCCTTTTTTTATGATTGTGAGTGAGCCATCCACTAGTGTGTGAATCCATAGTATGTAGCCCTCTACAAGTTTAAAATGGTGGTGTCTTTACTAGTCATGCACTCACCTTTCCTTTTACAATTGACAGTCTACTCCAGCATTCACGCACAATGCCAGACATTTATCAAACACTCATGCACTGACATCATTGTTTGTTGGAGTGCTTTTTGTATTATTTTATGAATTATATTTAGTGTGTAGGCCATCTCCATATGCTAGTGCATACACTACAGCACTTCCCATTTTCCATTCAAATATGTGCACTGTAACCATTCGCTCACGGTGTGCTGCAGAGATGAATGACTAGCAGCCACCTCTTGCCATTTATCACTTTGCAGCTCACAAAAACTCACTCATCAGCCAAATTTCATACACAAGAGAGCATTTAAACTGGAAGGCATGTCAATGGATTGACAATTTCATTTCATCTCTACCTCCTTTTTAAGGTTTCCATTATTTTACCCCATCCTAGCCCTAATACAAAGATTGACCTAAAATGGTCACATTCATTTAATTTATTTGTTGCATGTGTCGTTATCACTTTGAGACAAGTGTGCACACCAAGGAGTAAAGCATGCACACTGAGAACAATATGCAACCTCTTAAAGATATGTGCCCTCATCATACCACAATGCAATTACTAGATGAATTCAAGACCATGGCACATCAAAAAATTTGAGCACACCCTTCAAATCACAGTGCCTTAGCAAAACTGGCCAAAAACACTAACTGGCCTCTAGAACTAGCCTCAAAAACTGACTAAGAGACCCCACAGGAAAGCGTCGTCAGAAACATACCTTCATTCTCAACATGTAAGTACACTGGTCAAATGAAATCACTCAGAAGAACTTGAGCTAAAATATTTTAATGACCAAACATGGTCTTTCAGAAAACTGAAACTGCCTGTACCATCAAACTACACAAGTCACCTCCAGAATTGGCCTCAGAAACTCACCCACTAAAACCTTCACGAACTGAAAACTTGGAGACCAATTCAATCCCATATAATGGTAATGAATCCATTATTAACATGCCCAAAAGATCAAGTGGTGAAAAACCAATAAACACCAAAGTCAACCTATTACAAATATTTAGGATGAACCCGGTGAAATATGCAGAAAACTGATGTAGAAATGGCCAAGGAAAGTGACTAAATGGATTGGAAAAGATCCAAAAATATTTAGGTAAGTACACTTCTAGGTCTATAGTATGGAACATCTTACAATTATACTTGACCATGAACAGGGTGCAAACTACAAGGCCTCAAAGTAGGCCACTTGGAAAACTGGACTAGGCACTCTCAGTAAAACTTAACAATTTGCGAATGAAATGGCTCTGGTAAATAGGTCAAACGGGCACATGGGGGGCTAAAAATGGATATGAACACTCTTTTTCATGCCTATATCATGATGCAACAACCCCCATGTTATGACTAATCACTAGGCAAAAGATGCATTCTTCCAAAGTGGGATATTTAGTGAAAATCAGGAAACACACTTTATGCAGATTTTCAGGAACACCTTCAAATGACCACTTCTAAAACATGTCAAAGCTGAAAACTAGGACCTCAAACCTATTAAATATGTCAAATGATAGGTGATGAACAACCTATCCAAGTGACATGTCATGAAAAATAATAGGCCCCTTTTTCAATGCACCCAAACTAGGCACCCTATAATGAGATTTTCAAAGCACTGATCTGACACTTAGACAAATTTTGCAAAATATGGACTCAAAATGCAATCAGAATTTTTGAGCTCCAATAGGTTAAAAAACCTACCCTAAAAATTCACAAGAAGATCTGAAACAACTAATGGCCGAATTGAAGACTAAAAGATTCTAAATTACTCTTAAGCTTTGAAAATAATTCCACAAAAAATCCAAGCAATTTTCTCCAAAACCTCATCTCCTCCAAACCTGTGTTGTGAATAATGGCTAAAAGAATTCCTAATAAAAGAAAAACCCTAGACAGAACTCAACATGCAACTTAGAATCAGAAATTAGAACTCAACATGCAACTCCCAATCATAAATTAGAACTCAACTCCCTAACCTTGCTTTTATCAAATTAAGATGCATGATTCATTATAATTTTAATAATATAATATACACTTTTCAATTATCAACTCTTAACTCAACCTTAAACTTAAATTTCTAATTCAATTTTATTAAACTGAATGTGCAACTTAAATTGCATATTAATAATTTATTAAAAATTATTATTTTTCAACATATTAATAATTATAAAATTGATGATTAAATATCAATTCATTAATTATGCTTTTAATTTCAATTTTAGATTTAATAATTAATTTAATTTTTATTTCTACAATTAGATTTTTTGAATTAAGTCTTTTTAATTAAACAAATATATTTAATTAATTCTCATTAATTAAATACCCTCATATTAATATTTCTATCTTTAATAGGATTTAATTATTTATTCACATAATCAAACCCATAAATTACTTAACCATAATAACTTAAAATCACACTAACCCACTCAACAAGACAACATGAGAAATAACTAACTAAACCAAAAACATCAAATTCATATTGAGGGAAAGGGTTCACGAATTCATGTCACCTTGACAAATTCAAATAGGAAACTCAATTAGAAAATTGTCCCTTAATTAAAGACAATAAATGGATTGGGTTGAGATTGGACCTGTATGTTACCTCCCCTCTCTTAACATTTGATATATTGTGATAGGGCACGCTCATCCTGACAATTTAGGGAAGTGATGCATGGTACTTGATATCCTACATAAAATATGAGTATGTACGTACATGTATAAATATATAACAGACAATGGCAGGGATTGACCGATCATGTGGATCTTGCAAGCAAGTAACTACAACTCCATATCTCAACCACAATAGGCACATCAAACAAAAAAGTAAAACATACACGCTAACCATACACGTGCAAGTATGGGGTCAAAAAACTATAAATATAAATAACATTAAATCTATCTGAGCGAGGATCTACTACACATATGAAAAGTGTCTTAGAAGAGTCTAGCCAATTAAATTGAAAATTAAACTATGGGAGGGGTATTACATCCACCTCCCCTAAAATTAGGCTTACTCTTGGAAGCCTAAAAAGAAATAAGGATATACATCCCTCAATAATGAAGCATCGTACTAAGACGAAAGAAAAAATAATATCTAAAAAAAAGCTAAAAAATAAGGACATTATATATAATCATCAAGAGAAATATAATTTTGGTTTAAGAATAAACCAAAAATCACATTGATCAATCATTCATTATTTAACAATTTTAATAGATCTAAATCTTTATTCATTCACCATTATAGTAAATATTTAGTAATCAATTATATAAAGAACACATTCATATTTACATCAAATAATAACTTAAGAGGTTCATGCAAAACTAGTTAATGCAACACTCATATAAAATCCAATTCATACATACAAGTCTTATTTCATACCTCTAGATTCATAAAGAATATTCTGAATACAAAAGAGTTAGATTTCTATGTTTTTGTTTCAAGTTTTAACAATTTATAGATGTAGTGGGCGTACAAATTTCAAAGTTCCCAGTGTAGAAACTTTGGCTCTGATACCAAGTGTAATGCTTCGCCAAGGAACCTAGGAGAAATTAACCTAAACATGCAACTAAGTTTACAGAATATTTTTTTTCTTAATAGTTTTCACAATAACAAATGTTTAACAATGTGGAAGTAATACAATATAATTACAACTCAAACATAGATTACAAATCTCAAGTATTCCTTGATGTAGATTATGTAAATATTAATTAATCTACTTAATATAACAACCACACAAAGTATCCACATAATGTAAATAAGTACAACATCATATACATAAAATCATAATACAACTGATGCCACAAGGTATCAACAATGAAATACATCCTCTGCACATACCACAGGGTATGTAACATAATCAACACAAAGTACAATATGATATCTCCAAAATAATTGATACAATGACCTACAAGAACATAATATAAGGAAGATAAGAATACATCTCTAACAATGATCAACAAGAAGGTACAAATGCTATAAGGATCATCCAACACTGGTACATGAACATTAGAATCTCAATGGTAAAAGAATCACTACCGCCCCACCTTGTGGAACCTAAATGGTCCACTCCCACCGTGCTGAGGAGATAACAACAAACCCCACTCAAATAAAAAACACCAAAAATAATCATAGTACAACTAAGAAAGGGATCCTAAAATATCTCTATCTCAAAAGGTACAATAGGATATCAAGGTAAACATACTCAACCAAAGGCAACCAACACATGTAGGAAACCTAAGATGCATAAGGGGAAGTGTCATCAAAAGAGCCAACTCTAGAGTTATCCCAAAAGTCTCGCAAGATCCTAGCACCCTAGTGATTCTTTGTGGTATCAATAATCCTCTCATTCATATAAGGTACCAACTATGCTATATCCAAGTCCACACAGGCGGAAAGAATCATCTTACAAACCATCCTAGCATGTACAAGCACTCAAGGCATGGGTGAGGAACATAGACATCTTATTAATATTTCTATCCTAGAAGATTTTATTACATAATCACTTTATTAAGTCACTTGCAATAAGTTATCCTACAACCACTTGTGGATGACGGTGCCTATTGCAAGCCACTCCCCACCTATACACTTAGTTAACCTACCTAGGCTCACAAACTATATAATAATAAAATGATAACAATAATCCTCAAATCAGCTCCATAATATAAGAGGAACACACTGGTTCTCACATAACCACAATAACATAACAATACTCTCAAAGTGTCCTTAAAATCATAAGCTTCAGTAGAACAAGGTTGGCAATAGAGATCGAGACCATATTTCCCCATGTGAAATATGTAACCCAAACATAGCCATACAGGACAATCTTCATAACACATGATAAAAACTACAAGGTGACCACATATCATATAAAATATTAATTCCAAATTAAGATTAAAAAATAATGATTACAAAAAGTAATTCATGCATTCCAAAAATACCCTAGAGCCTCTGATATACAATTTCTAAAAGCTAACGTAGTTCCCCAATTATAATCAATCAAAGTCTCAAAACATGTAATGTTCCCAAAACTAATTTATAAATTTTAGTTGACTAAAGCAATCATCTTGTTGACTAAAGTCCATTTGACAACAAAAGCGTTTATATAAATGTCTCATACATAACTATCTATTTAAAAAAAATCTCATGCAAATATACTTTTTAAATAAGTATTTAACTAAAATCTCCATGCATATCAAAACACCATGTATTTAATAATAAAATAATGTTATTAATTTTTTAAGTATAAATATAAATGAAAACATTATTATTAAAACCTGCACGTGTAAAAAATCAATTAATATTTATTAATTAATTATTATTTTTTTGAAATAAATAAATAACAATAATAATTTTTTATTTTTTATTTTCTTAAATCCAAAAATTAATAAATAATAATATTTTTTTTTTATAAAATTTTAAATCCAAAAATTAGTAAATATTATTAATAATTTTGTTTCCATCTGATTTTAATTTCAAGGGTTTTATGAAAATTTCTAATCAACTCTAATTGAATCAATCTACAAATTTTCTTATCGTTTTTCAACCAAAATTCCTAGTGTTTACATAAAACATCTATAATGGAATTTTTCTTCAATCCAAATTAACTAATAATCAAAATATGATTTTCTAAGACCAAAGCATGTAGAATTTTGCAAAGAACAACCTAGGGTTTCATCATGCATAATTTCTTAAATTTTAAATCACAAAACATTCTAGATCTGGGTTTATCAAGAATTCTCACACGAGATTTTAATAACCAAATTAAACTAAAATAATGGGAAATCAAGCAATAATAGAATAAGAGATTCAACAAACACTCGAACCCATAAATTTTATCAAACCAAAATCCCAACCAATAATTTTATGAAATGTTTAAATTTTAACATACAATTGTAAACACAAGGAAGACAATCTTTCAAAAAGAAATTGCAATAAGATTGAAATCCCTACCTAAAAATTCACAAGAAGATCTGAAACAATAAATGGCTGAATTGAAGACTCAAATATTCCAAATTACTCCTAATCTTTGAAAACATTTCCACAAACAATCCAAACAATTTTCTTCAAAACCTTGTCTCCTCCAAACCTGTGTTGTGAATAATGGCTAAAAGAATTCCTAATAATGAAAAACCCCCCAAACAGAACTCAACATGCAACTCCCAATCAGAAATTAGAACTCAACTCCCTAACCTTGTTTTTATCAAATTATGTTGCATGATTAATTACAATTTTAATAATAAAATATGCACTTTTCAATTATCAACTCTTAACTCAACTTTAAACTTAAATTTCTAATTCAATTTTATTAAACTAAATGTGCAACTTAAATTGCATATTAATATTTTATTAACAATTATTATTTTTCAACATATTAATAATTATGAAATTGATAATTAAATATCAATTCATTAATTATACTTTTAGTTTTAATTTTAGATTTAATAATTAATTTAATATTTTATTTCCACAATTAGATTTTTTAAATTAAGTCTTTTTAATTAAATAAATATATTTAATTCATTCTCATTAATTAAATACCCTCATATTAATATTTCTATATTTAATAGGATTTAATTATTTATTCACATAATCAAACCCATAAATCACTTAACCATAATAACATAAAATCACACTAACTCACTCAACAAGACAATAAGAGAAATAATTGACTAAACCAAAAATACCAAATTCATACTGAGGGAAAGGGTTCACGAATTCACGTCACCTTGACGAATTCAGATAGGAAACTCAATTAGAAACTTATCCATTAATTCAAGAAAATAAACGGTTTGGATTGGGATTGGACCTGTATGTTATCTCTCATCTCTTACCATTTGAGATATTGCGATAGGGAATGCCTGACAATTCAAGGAAGTCCATACCCAGTACCTGAAATCCTGCATAAAAGATGAGCATGTTACATACATGTATAAATATATAAAAGAAAATGGCAAGGATCAGTTGATCATGTGGATCTTGCAAGAGAGTAACTACGATTTCGTCCCTTATCCACATCAGGAACATCAAATAGAAAAGTAAAACATACATGCTAACCATTCACATGCAAGTATGGGATCAACAAAACCATAAATATAAATAACATTAAATCTATCTAAGGATCTAATACACATATGAAAAGTGGCCTAGAAGAGTCTAGCCAATTAAATTGAAAAGTAATCTATGGGAGGGGTATTACAGGATTTAAGTGTTCTTTTAGATTATGACAAGACACACAGCAAGTGTGGAGATTTATCTAATCTTTTGAGAAATAATGAGAAGGTATTGGATTAGTAAGATCATTTTACTTAATCTCATGGAAATGTTTGTCTTTCTCGAGGGTATTATTAATAGACAAGCCTTAAAAACCCTTATCACCATTTTGTGGGTTTCCATTTTCATGTTGGTTTTTTTGCGTAACTTCCCTATGAACTTCTCTTGCTACACTATAAATTTTAGTATGGGTGTGGAATTGAAGTAGAGAGAGCCTCTTAGTTGTGACAAATGGAGGAAATAAGTTGAGGTCTAAGACAAGCTCAGGAAAGGGGACCTTACTCCTTTCATGGAGAATCTTCATGGCTTCAATGAGAGGGTCACCAAAAATTTAGTTGAAGGTTGGAAAGAGGGCTCTATGATGATGGACGTAAAGAAGATTAAGGTTACTGTGGACCTCATTGTGGAGATTTCTAGACTAAATTTGAAAGGTGTGATTTTTTTCCATGATAGGAAAGTCTCTGAGAAAGATGTTAAAATGTTTCCCAAAAATGAAGAGGGTGTTGAGAAACTTGTAAAATATTCTAGGAGATTTTATGATGTTGAAATGATTAAATTAATCTAGAGTAAGATTTTGGTGGCAATTATGGAATACATAACCCTGGACAGTAGATATAGGAAGGCTCACTCTTACCATTTTGTTTTGTTGAACCACTTTAGACATAAGAATAGAGTTTCTTCTCCCTGTTACTTATCAAAATCCCGCATTCATAGCATTATTGTGCATAAGAAGAAGCCTAGGAAACTTGTTTTGCATGAAGGGATAATTCTTTCAATCACATAGTACATTAGAGATAAGGTGCATGAACCAATACAAGTGGATTTTCAAGGTAAGACTAATAAAGATAATGATTTCACTATGGGTCCTAGCTCCAATAAGGGTAAAGGAAAAAGAATTAAGGATGGTGAGGAGAATACTATGCTCTCCTTTGCTAAGAAACAAAAGGTTAGTGAGAAAAATGACATGGATACTGAGTCTGAAGGAGATAGTGAGGAGGAGAATTACTCTATGGAGGGTGATGCTAGTAATAAAGAGGTGGGTGGTGATGGTATGGAGACCGAGGATGATGATGTTAGAAAAAATGAGTGGGATTCTAGTGTGGGTGAGAAAATCTCCAATACTCCTGCAAGCCCTAAGAACCTTTCTCCCAATCCATAGGAGCCTCTGGGTCATTCTGGGGAAAAATTCATTTCCCTAGCTCACAACGAGAATAAAGCCCAAAATATAGATATTGGTAGTGGTATGGAAGAAGAGTATAAGGTGCCAATCCTCGTGGACTATGAGTTCTCTATGGATCATGATGTGTTGATATCACTAGGGAATGATGTAGAAATGTAAAAAAATAGGGTTATGCAAGATGAGAATAAGAGCCCTATTTTGGAAGAGGTGAGGGAAAAAGAGAAAACCAAGAACATCTCTTTTATGAAAATTGTGGATCCAAAAGAGCGTAATGTGAGGTTGTCGATGGAATAGCTACAAGATAAGGTGGAGCCGATGCTATGTGTGTTACAAATGGTGAAGGCCATGTTCATGTACTCTTTCCACCTAGAAAAATGGACTTTTCATGAGATTAAGTATTTACACCTAAATTATAGATCTATGTCCTCCAAATTTGATGAAATCTAGAGCCAGCTTCAAGCTAGAAAAAGGTTGGGGAGAATAATGATGTGGATAGACTCAAGAAGAAGATGAATGACCTATTGGAGAGAATGGGAAAAATGGAAAGTAATATGAAGAACCTCCTCCATAAAATTCATAAGATCTTGGGTACCTCTATTGATAGATTCAAAAAAATGTTAGGAAAGATGGAAGTTGTTTCTAGCTCTCTAGTGATCCTAGATGTGGATGCAAGCGATGTGGCTAGGTAGGATTCTATCTATGATAAATGTACTTGTGCTAGCATAAAGAAGTGGCTACGGACACCTCTTTGAACCTCCTAGTATAATGTATGAGGTCAAGGAGGAAATTGAGTATCCCTTTTTTAGCATGACCATGATAATAGATGGATTTAGCCTATTATTGGGTCCTTGTAGGCTAATACTAGTAATTAGAGGACCATGTTGAGGGTTATGGCTCTGTTTGGTGGGACTTACTATTTATAGTAAGTCAATGGATGGTTTTGATGAGCTTAGATGAGTTAGAGGAGTTGAATGATGCTCTCAGTTTGTATTTTTGGTTTTCAATTTGCGCTCCAAGAATCTTAGAGTGAGCGTCTATTTTTAGTAATTCACCATGTCAAGTTGATTCATTGTCTTTCTTCATCAGGATCACTCTTGTGTTTTCATATTTTGATTCTAATGCTTCTTCAATCACTTTTGCAAGATGGGTGAATTATGATTATTATTTAATTAAATACGCCAAGGTTTCTATTTTTGCTGGTATTGTATATTGATCACCTTAGTGTCATAGCTCGTTGGAACCGAGTTGAAATTTTTTAAATCTTAGGCACAAGAAACAATGACCTTGTGTGTCATAATATCATGATATTGATGAAAAGGTCATTTTTTTAAGTCAAAGGGAGTTAATAAATTATATTATTCAAATATGTTCCTAAGTATAAAGCAAAGCGCATTTAAGTGAAAAGTGTGTGAGAGAAGTTATTTGTCTTTGGTGTCTTGAATAAGATATCTTTTATTAAAAAAGTAAATGCTTTGTGCAAAATGAATTCATTCTATGCATATGATTTTATAAAATTGTGAAAGGTTTTGAGACAAGGGTTTTGTGAGGATTGATTCCTCTTTGTCTACACATTGAGCCACTGAAAGATGTGGTGAATTATGCTTTGAATATTAGAGAATTAGTTTTGATTATGTTGGTTACAATTTTGGTGCTATTGTATACCAAAATTGTTCATTATTTGTTGCAAGTTCTCCAAGGGTTTTGATTTGTCTTCTCCAGGATGGGATGATTTCCCATGATGGTGTGTAACTCTCCAAGTCATGTTAATAATGGTGAATTATGCATTTATTTCATTTTGTGTTGAACATCTGAGCTGCAACAGCATTATAAAGGGACAAATTATGTATGTAGTAACTACGATCACATGTTTAAGGGTTTACAATTAGTGTTGGAGGAGATATTATTTCTTATATGACGCAAAAATTATCTTTCTTAGTAGCTTTGAACACATATATAGGGGCTACATACACATAGAGGTGGCAATTGATCTGGGATCTGTGTTTGGGTTTCCTTTAGCAACAACATCTACTATATATAAATATAAAAGGTGCACAATATTATTTTGTTAATTAGAATTGTATTCCAAACATCAATATATAAATTTTCAAAGGATCAATTCTAGAGCTTATTGCATATGGATTTAAATTCAAGATTTTGTTTATTTCAAATATTCCAAAAGCAATTAAAAAGCATATATTCAGAAAACACAAAAAAATCATAAACTCTCAAAAAACAAAAAAAATCCATTATTTAGTATTGATAGAGCAAGAGCTAGGAGGGCTCTTTATAGTGGTATCAGAGTGGTTTCTTTTCATCCTATTGGGTTGGAAATTTTGAGTTCCCATGCTTGATATGTGAGTGATCAACACTCTCGTGGGTTATTTTAATCATGGATAAAAAAAAAAGTAAATTTAGTAAATATAGAAATAAGTTGACAAGAGTGTCATGTTTTAGGAAACAAATAGGTGCCCTGGAAAATGAAATGGAGAAATTGAGGCAAACATAGGAAAGGCTAAATGCCCGACTTTTAGATTTGGTGAATGTTGACATGGAAGCTAGGTTTATGGTTTCCTTGTTCAAAAGGTCTTCCTCAAAGAGAAAGCAGGAAGAGAAACAAGAGGTTTTCATAAATGATACACCTATAAATATTCATGATAAATTTTCAGTAACTACTAATCATTGTGGGAATGATCATTTTCTTAGTAGGACAACCACTAGTCCTATTTACACACATGATGTTGGAGACTCTTTATAGGGACATGTGGATGTGACTGATAGTGGTACTGAAGCTCAACATATTTTTGATATTAGAGGTAGTGACATGGAACAAACCGATGACATGTTCACTACCATTAATGGCAGCCTCACTCCAGTTAATGGTTATGAAAAATGTCATTGACACAAGGTTTGATTCTTAGGGAACTGGACTCTTATTTGATCATGTTAATGGTGTTGCTGATAGGGAAAGTTTTGAAGAGGCAATTAATACCACCACTATTTTAGACTCTCTTGATGAGAGTGTTTATTTTGAATACTGCGAGGAGGATATGAGCACTGATAACTCTAATTTTTATGGGAGCAGACATAGTGTTGAGTCAGTGCAAGAGACAACAGTCTTATCATGTGGGGAGGATGAGGGCATGGACCTACCTAGTGATGAAACTCATGATTGAGTGTTACGAAGGATTCAAGTGATGTAGATTTATTCCCTATTTTTGTTTATTCACATGATGACATTGAGTCATGTATGTAGTAGGAGGAGATAGTAGAGGGGGTCTCAGTTAGACAATGTTGATATTAGTGATGTGGGGACCTTTGATGTTTCACACAATGATGATTCATGTTGTAGTGAGTCTGGTATATCATATCAGATATTGGGTGATGATAGGTCCCAGGATCATAGTTTACAGGGACTTACTATTGAGGGGGAAGTAGAGGCATGTAAGGAATTTTATATACCAGCGGCCTCAAATCCTTCAGATGAGATATTTGCAGGGGTACCCAATATTTGTACCTAATTAATAGACATGTGTGAGGTTATTAGCACACATGATTTTAGTGATCATGTGATGAGTAGTGAGGATATAGCTTCCTATCACAGTACAATTAGTGAGTCAAAGAGATTACATACGAGTCAAGGTATATAGAGACATCATGTGACCAGACAGTTGAAGGTGAGAGATAGTTATATGTCTTCATCTCTTAAGCATTATGATGTCATATGTAATATGTTGGTTGTATATGGTTTGGATTCTCCTATGTTAAATGAGCACAGTGGTAGTTTCCTTTCCCTAGTAGATATTCATTCACTTCGAGAGGCTATTGAGATCTTGACGAAGAATTATTTATAGTTGGTAGCTAACATGGATTACCTTCTTGAGTGGCATAGCACTTTTTATGAGGCATTATTAGGAAAAGAGGAGGATTTGGTTGAGCTCACCCATAAGCTTGAGATGACTTTTGAGGTGTTAGAGAGCACCAGTTGGCTCTCCATGAGTCATAGTTATAGTTGAGAGAGGTGGTTGTGGAGTTGGAGTGTGTATAATCTACACCAGCCCTAGATCTAGTTTAGCTACATATAGTGGTGGTTGGTGGTGATTTGACTTCCACAGATAGGGATGGTGGATGTGATGAGGGTACAGTTATATCCATCCTTAATATGAGTGTATTAGTTATAGATGAGATGATCACTTTAGTGGAAGACTACAAAGATTTTCTTGTTGTACCAGGTCCTCCAATAGTTATCACACTGATAGATGATGCAGAATAGGTTATTGAGAGTCTTGATGTGATAGTAGTGGATTCTTCAGAGATTTTTTGCTAGTTCCTAACACTACTCCCTCTTCTTCATAGGACTTGGGCATGGTATCATCTAATTTGGATACAAGCTTTTATGGGGATTTTTTTCCTTTTCATGGAAAATCTATTACTTCATCTCATACAGTTGATAGTGATAAATAGTTGGTAGTGCCACCATTTCAAAAGGATTAGTTGTGGGTTGTAGGGAAGTAGGTTTATGCTTCTTCATATAATTTCTACTACACAAATTTATTTATGGAATATCTTCTTGAGAGTCTGGAATTTTAGGAGGGACCATTCAGAGATTTTGAGGGTACTCGCATCTGGAGTTCTCAAGGTATTCAGGTTTTGGTGAGAAATATTATAGAGACCTTGGCTACAATGCTTCCCTGTAGGGATTTGTGGTTGGGTTTACTGAGAGGGTTACCTAAGATCCTACCCAACCAATTGTTCAGAGATAGAGTTTGGAGCCATCACTTGGTTCCCAGTTTGATGATGATTTTCCTCTAACAAAGATAACAGAATTTTATTGCAACTATACAATGAGGAGTTCTCATCATTTCTCTTTTGACCCACAGGTAGAGGACTTGGTTTCACATAGTTGTGGGTTGGCTCCAGGTTCATACCATCCTTTATGGGATGGACTTATTCCCTCTTCAGTTGATAGGGTTAGTTATTGCAAGTTATCAGAAGGATACTTGCAGAGTCAGCATATCCATGACAATTTTGTAGAGGATGGTGTAGACATCTAAAATTGTCCTTCGCACTAATATTATTTTTTATTAATATTGATGAAGGGTGCTCCCCTTAATACCACAAACACATAATAGAAACAGAGAAACAACAACAATATGCAAGAATGGAAAATTGGCTTCTTATTATCTCCACAAATGTGGAAATACAAACTTTCAGAATTATAGTATGCAAATTCACATGGGCATTCCCTTACAATATTCTATAGGACAAAGCCTCGAATTAATACCCAGATCTACTACCTAGAACTGTCCTAGACAACACTATGGGCCTTCTTTATATAGGCATTTTCCACCGCCCAAGAAGGTTCCAAAAATTTAGCCCTTAGGGCCGACCAAACTTAGAATTATTTTATTTTTCAATTTATTACATCAAATTCGGCTCAAAATAAATTTTGAAACCCGAACATAAATTTTGAAGGAAAATTATTTTCCGCCATTTCAAGTGGCCCAACTTTTGGAGACCATAAGTCATCACCAGTTGACCCAATTGACTATTATAACCCCATTTCGGAAAGGCCACGAAGCCCTCTACAGGCTTGACTCACGCAGGTGCCTGTCACCCAAATTTTCAACCTCATTTGAGGCCTCTAAAGCCTTCAAAATTGAGTTCAAATTTTTTGTACCCTACTGCCAATACCGAAAATCTTCAATATCTTCAAAACTAGACCTGATCTAGCCATGAAACTTTACTGGCAGGCTAATATGACTGAGATGAACCTCCACATGTAAAATCAGAACATTCTAAGATTTATGACCAACTAACTAAAAATAGCAAGTTTCCATAAATAGCAGCTCTGCACAAGATAGCCCTTATTGAATACAAAAATAGAAATATTTTTTGGGTGATGCAAGATTGCTCTTACACCTAGGATGCTCCTGCATCAAATATTTTCACTTAACATTATGGTTGGTTTTTATTAATTAACTATATTTTTATAATCTTTTATTTATTTAATTAAATAGATTTGTTTTCCCTTGGTATTTAAATTTCATTTAAATACCATAATCTATTAAGTTTATTTTAATATATTATCCCTCTATTTCCCTCTATAAAATAAATTTTATTTATTTTATTTCTCCACTAACCTAAAGCTCTTCTAAACCATGATTAAATTAAATTTATTTTAATTTAATTCCTTTTCCCTTTTTCCCATTCTTACCTTTTTCTAATATTCCTCTAATCTTGATTAAAAGGTGGATTACCTCTAATCATGTGCACAATCACCTTTTCCAAAGTACCTACCTCTCCATCTCTTTTCTCCACCAATCATTTTTAAATTTTTCTTTCCCTCTAAAAGTGAAGTTTGACTTTTGCATCTTTTTCCACTTCACCTTTTTCAAACCCTACCTAACATCCTTTTGCTTCTTAATCCTAGGTGCTAATTTATTTTTCCTCTTCATCTTAGCTACTCCTCTGTTGCCTCGTAATCTTCGCCATCCATTATTTTGTGTCTTAATCTCCTCCATCCAATCTTATTCAATTTCTATAAAATGATGCCTTAGTCTCTTAGCTCTTGCATCTTCTATCATTCTTAATCATTCTATTTATTTCCTTCATTGCATTCTAATATTGTTTTATCTTGATCTTGTTGCATCCTTATCATAGCTTTTTAATATTGCATCCATCTTAGATCTTAATCATGTTACATTATCATTATCATTGTCTTGAATCAATCTTGTATCATTTAATATCCTTCATTTGTGAAACTTGGGGCAAGTTCCTCATACTTGTTCTCAATCCCTTCACCATAATCTAGCTTGAATCTCATATTTTTGAATTAGTTTTACATTTCATTTGTGTTAGGAGAGCACACCCACAAAATCTCTAAGAGAAAATCAAACAAGGTTTTGGGTGCCCATTTTTTAGATCATCAAAGGTTGTAGTGAAAATTGGGTTGCATTACAAGTTATTTAGCATGTTTGTTCTAACCTAAATGCTTTATATTTATTGTGTTTGCATGATTTAGTTTGTGGTGCAGCTACAAGAATTTTCATTGCATACATTTTGGCATGCCCGATGGGACCCACATCCCTATTAGATCTACACATTTAAAGATTTTTCTTTGCTAATCCTTGTGTAGGTTGAGTTGAAGACAAAACCCTAGGGTTTTTGAAATATTTGATCATATCTTTCAAATGGATTGGAATTTTTCTCTGAATTTTTTTTGCAAGTGGGAGATGATCCAAATATGTCTTAGTCTAAAAATTACATTGTTCTGATCTTTTTTTTGAGTTATAATTTTTATTTTATTTTTAATGAAAATTAATTTTTGGTCGCAAATCACCATATTTTTTTGAAAACTTTACATTTTTGGAAAGTGTTGATAATTCTACAGAGGGTATGTTCTTTGTGTTAATTATTTTAATTAAATAATATGGCTCACAAATTCAATCTTTGAAAATTGGTCAGTTTATATAAATCAGGTCTCTAGGGCACAAATTAAGGAATATTCCTTAAATTTTTACATTTTTGGAAAGCTCTCAGTTTTTAAGTAGGGATCTCTTCTTTTAATTTCTATTTTTGTGGCCGAAATCATATCAAACAAATCAGATCTTGTTGACTAGGTCAAAAGAAAATAAAATGTGATGAGTTTGCACTTTGTTTGCACATAGTTCAATGCATGATTGGATTTTCTTGAAAATCTTTGATATTTTTTGTCTTCTAACAATGGTTTTGCAGAATCTTTGACCAAGATTAAATTTTAAGACTACTAATCAATTTGTTTTGTAGGACATTATTTTAACATCTTAAATAGATTTGAGACTACTAATTCATTGGTTTTGTAGGTTCCCTTGGAGATACAAATAAACATTTTTCTTTCATAGATTTGATTTTCTAGACACATAGCTTAATTAGTTGTCTTTTGTTAAATGAACATGGGCTTGATGTTTTTGGGAGACACTATGGAGTAGGAGAGTATGATCTTTTCCCTTGTTTAGAATCAAAAATCTAGACCTCCATTAGCTACCCATCTTTGCTTCCTTCCATTTACCTTTAGAGGGTCTACCAAGAGAAAAATCTATTGGGAATGACCCAAGTGGGGAAAAAGAGAACCTGGCTTGTCCACCCCACTATAATCAAAATCTTCCTTCAATCTAAAGGGAGGGAAGACTTGGCTATTTTCTATTCCTAATGCTTTTTCATGTGTAGGGCCTAGTTACCTCAATCTTGCTAAGCAAGACTACATTTGTTTAGGAACTTATAGGGCCATCGTGGTCTCAATCTTGTTTAAAATACTACAAGGGGAGTACATTCAACTTGTATAGGTCTGAGATGTCTCAATCTTTGTTGCAAGACTATACATTTTGGGTTCTTGTATAGTCATGAATGGAGGACCTTATTAGACACCTTTGGATTTAGAGGCCAACCATTTTAGCCATGTAACTTCCTTTTTAAAACTATTGATCCAGGTGGACTACTCGAGTCATTGCATATGTGCTCCCTTGGATGTTAAAGCTTGAATGTGGAAATGTGGAAAGTCATGCACTATGAGAATTGACCTCTTCCAATTGATCCATAAATTTCATAGTCCTAGGAAAGGCCATTTGATGCAGGAGCATCTCAGGTCCTTGGCAATCTTGTGTCACCAGAAACAATTCAGAGTTTGTCTATGTTTCTTGGTTCCTGCTTTGACCAAGTTGATCAGTAGTTGGTCTATTTCCTTCGGTTACCAAGTGTGGTCGGTTCTCTCCTAGGCAGTTGGTTATTTCACTGGCACTTGGCATTGCCTGTCTGCTACTCGGTTATGTTTCTTAACGATGGGTCCAGTTTTAATTCCTATTATGGTTGACTTGTGCATTTATATTGGATCACAGATTTAATGTTGTAATCCATCATTAGGAAGCATGTGGTCTCAAATTTGACCATTCCTTCTATTTATTATGGATCTGAAGGCCAACTTAGTTTGGTAGCTTCTTGTATAAATGTAGATGTTTGGTTGTAGTTTAGGGGAGTTTGGGAGATAGAAGATAAGAGACATTAGATTGGAGATTTGTGACAGATCCTCACATGTTTGAGGACTTCTAAGATTTATCATAATATTAGGCCATAATCGGGAAGGCCTTACAGCCCAGGATGTGTTAGCTCTTTTTCATGTAGAATCGCCAATTTAGCTATTAAGCTTGACTCTCAGGTTCCCAATTCTGGATTCTTACAGGGAAAAGGCTAATTGATAAAGACCAAGTCCTTCTTCTACTTTGGGCTCCACAGAACCAGGCGGGTGTACCTATCTTTAGACTCACTGCTTCACAATGAAATCCTATAGTGGATTAGGGGTTCTCACAATGATTCACTAATGTCTTTTGCTGCAACTGATGCATAGCTTAGAAAGCCAATCCATGATATTAACAAAAGCAAACAATCATTGCAGAAAAATGGCAAAAGTGACAAGGGTATTCACCCTTCTTCTCTTTGAGCTTAAAACTCAGGCAGGTTAACCTATCCGATTCACTTCTACAAGGAATCACCAAAAGCACTTGCACTATTCAATGCAATCGATAAACATTTATGCTCTTAAACATGAAAGGGAAAAGTGATTGGAAAAGATTTTGATTACAAGTCTGGTCAAACCAGTGCCTAATCCTGGGCATGGAGTCATGAGATGCATATCAATAGGAAACTTCAAATCTTATACAACTGAAAATCAAACAATGCACCTTGTACACCATTCTCTCTTCCCCCTATCTAGACATCAGATCCTTATGAAACATCATATTATCAACAAAAATCTTCAAGATATTACACTTTCCTTGAAAGAAACTTGAAAGTCATTGCACCATTTACCTTGTAAACAGGTATACAGAGATGCCTTACAAATCAATATACAACAATTTGACAAAGACACAAAGAGACATCAGACAAATACAGGAAAGGATTTCCACTGTCTTTCATTGAATCACCTATATCTATCCATTCAAATCACAAAAAACTCAAAATGAGAACTCTGAAATGAAACTCAGAACTTGCATTCATGGAACTCAAACTTGCAGAGCCCTGCTCATGCAAAAAGATTGGAACCCTTCGAAATGAAAAGAATCGAGACCAAGAAGAGAAGGGGGAAACACCAGAAAGCATCACCAACTGACACTTGTCAAACTCTGAACTACTCACTGAATGAGTCATGAAGTCTGGAACAACAAACCTGATCTACTCTATCCCCTTGAAAACACATCTTTTCATCCTCTCAAACTGACTATGAATCACCGGATTGACAAAATAGATATTTTGAAAATATCTTCCTGGCCCCCCTGAAACGTTCAACTGGAAATATATCATAACCAACAGGACTTGCATTGAATCTGACGTCAGAAACAGAATCCTCATCTTCTCACATTTCCAGCGGTATATAACACTTGATATTCAGGTGAAAAATCAAGCTCCCAGCAATTAATTTCAGTCTATGCTCTGCAACTTAGATTTTTGAATTTTTTATATAGTCAAAACTATATAAATTCACATTTATAATTTTGATTTTTTGACATAGTTTGAACTTTATGAATTTGTTTAAAAACCTCTGCATATAGATTTTAAAAAATGGGCGGGTCCCACATGTGCCACATGGCACATTCAGATTGGTCCAACAAATCACCTCCTTGCCACCTCACCATCTAGTTGGACACGACATTTGACCTTTGCCAATTGGCACTGTTTGGTTGGCTCGCATATCCACCTGGGCAATCGAACTGAACCAGACCGCCACCTCACAGGAACGCCACATGTCACCTTATCACATGATCGCATGGGCTTATTGGAGGTTAACACGACCATGCGACTAGCCTTCAATGTTACATCCCTTCTAGCGGTGATCCCTCAGCGGTTACCCCTTTTCAAACACATGATGGTCGCATGGTCGCATAGGCTTGTTAGAGGTTAACATGACCATGCGACTAGCCTCCAAACTTTATCTGCTAGCACTCAAAGTTAAGCACGAAGCTCAGTCGTATGGTCGCATAAGCTTGTTGAAGGCTTATGCGACCATGCGACTTTGTTTTAAAACACCGCCAACCTTTAAGAAACCGCCAGCCGTTAAAATACTATTGGCTGAGCACCTTCACCCATGGTCCCACCACTTGCTGCTTCATTAATCACAAGATTAAGACTTAGTCACATAGTCACATAAGGCTTCAACAAGCTTATGCGACCATACGACAAGACTTTAAAACACTGCCATTTTGCAAAATTTCTAAGCACCAAGGACATAGGATAAAATAATTAAATCAATGGGCTTCTTGACTCAAAGAAAAGGATATTTAAAGCACGTGCTCTCAACATGAACTTAAGTGAACTTTCAAAAAGTAACCTTCAAATAGAAAGCTAAGAGCACGGCTTAGGGCTTATTTAAAAATGGCCAAGTTTTAGGGTTTTATATTTTGAAGAATTTGTGCCTTCTCAAGAACAAGACCTAAGACAAGAAATTCTAACAAGTTGCAAATGGAATGGCACTGGCAAATAGGTCAAACGGGTGCATGGGGGGATAAAAATTAGCAAGATGACTCACTCCCATGCCTATAGTATGATGCCACAACTAGCATGCAATGATCAATCACAGGGAAAAAGACACAGCTCCACAAATAGGGCCTCCGAGAAAAATTGAACAAGTGCACAAGTGCAAAAATAAGGAAACACTTCCGGAAGGGGATGAATAAATGGGGTCAAATCTTATCACAGAGGCCTAAAACCTGACACATAAAGAGTATGAAATGTGTACAACAAGACACTAGGCTCAGATTTTCATGACACTCTCTAGGGTGCATGTTACAAGCTGACAAAGTACCCCTTCCCGGTGACCTTCACACTTAGCAATTTTCTGACTTGGAGACCTCCTAGAAAGGAATAGATGCAAACCCATTTTCAATACCTGAACTAAAGGCTCAAATTGACTCAATGGGGCATATGCAAGGTGCAAAACATTTAATTCTGATGATAGGACCTAAAAACCACCCGATCCATATATGCAGTTTTAGACCAAATAGAGCACTTAACAAGCAATTTACATGGTACCTCAAAACTGCATTTTGAGTACCAACAGGATGTATGGTTCTATTTGATGATAATATATGAAAAATTTGGCATTCTCTCTCACTATTGTTGTTTTTTGCTTCTGCATGTGTGTTGCAGGCTTGGATCACTAGGGTGCACCATTGTTTGGCCCCTCTTGACCCCTACCTTGCATCAAGTGGTATCAGAGCGAGGTGAGATCTTGATCTAGGTCTACAGATCTAGGTTTGTGGGTTCCTCTTGAAGCCCTAGTTGAATTGTTGTGGGGTAGCAGATTGTGATATGACCTACAATTGTAGAGGGTTTTCAAGATGGTTCGTGGGAGGTGAGATGAATATCCAGGATTGGTAGATATGCTAAGGCAGATTGTTGCTAGGTTAGAAGCAGTAGAAATAGCCCAAAGAAGAGGCATACATCTTGAAGTTGTTAGTGATGATGAAATTGAAGAAGAACAGGTGAATGCAGAACCTGCTCTTGTTATGGATCAAGGTGAAGAAATATTTTTGAAGGGTTTGAAAAGTCTAAAGTCAACACCACATTTCAATCCTCCTAAGTATGGTGGAAAGCTAGATTCTAATGAATTGGTGGACTGGATCACCAAGATGGAAAAGTATTTTGAATATGAAAACATTCCTGAGGATAAGAAGGTGAAAATTGCAAGCATAAAGTTGAAAAGTCATGCATCCTTATGGTATGGAGTAAAATGGTGAACAAATTGAAAGGAAAGTTCTTACCTTGTGATTATCAGATTAACCTAGTTCAGCGAATGCAAAGTTTGAGATAGAAAGATAGCTCGGTAAAAGAGTATAGTGAGGAATTCTATAGATTAGATATCAGATCTAGACATGATGAAGATGATGTGGAAAGAATTGGCAAATACCTAAATGGTTTGAGAGTTTCCATCCAAGAGGAAATTAGTATGGTCAAGTTGGAGAACATTAAAGAGGCTTATCAATTTTCTTTGAAAGCCGAGGAGAAATTGAAGAAGAGACATGAGCAAAGACAGAGAGGTCATGGTGGTAGATTCCCTAGAGGAAGAGGTAGGTCTAATGGTGAGAATGGTAGATCTAAACAAGAAAAGACAAATATGGACAAAGGCAAGACCAAGTGGAAAGGTGAAATTTCTAGAGGCAGAGGTAATAACCACCGAGGTGGTTATGGAAAAGGAAGTTTATGAGGAACTTGTTATAATTGTGAAGAAGAAGGACATAGATCTTTTGAATGTACATAGGCTAGTAAGAAGGCTGGTAGCAATAAAAATGCTTTGGTGCAAGAAGAGTCACCGAATGAACCTGAGAAAGAAAATAACTCGATGGTAAGGAGAGCACTATGGAATGAAAGCAAAAAGGAAGATTTGGTAAGGAAAAGTTTTTTCAAGACCAGATGTAGATTTTCTAACAAAGTTTGGAAGGTAACCATTGATAGTGGTAGCTTGGAGAATCTGGCATCTGAAGAGATGGTCACAAAATTGTAGTTGGAAAGGTTGGTACATCTGAAGCCCTGTCAGATTTCATGGATCAAAGATGAGCATACACTCGTGGTAAGTGAACAATGTTATGTGAATTTGAAGATTGAAAAATACTATGATAAGGTGTTATGTGATATCATGCCTATGGATTGTTTTCATATTTTGTTGGGTAAACCTTGGCAATATGATAGACATGCTATATATGATGGGAGACTACATAAGTATACTATTGTGGCTGATGGAAAGAAACAAATCTTGTTACCATTGATGGAAGAACCTGTTAGTAATGTTTTCACATCTGTGAAAGTTTGTTTGATGGAAGGAAGAAATTTTGTTAACTCTTTGAAGAGGAATGATGTATATTTTGTTGTGATTCCTAATAAGCTGAGTAAGAAAATAGAGGATAATGTTCCTAAGGAGATTGATAAGTTACTCACTGAGTACAGTGACATAATTTTTGATAATGTACCTGATGGTTTTCCACCGAAAAGAAGCATTGATCATTGTATGGATCTAATTGCTAGAGATAGTTTACCGAATAAGGCACCTCATTGGTTGACACCTATCGAGAATCAGGAATTGAACCGACATATTCAAGAGTTGGTGGACAAAGGTTTGATCAGAGAAATTTTGAGTCCTTGTACAGTACCTACTGTATTAGCACCAAAAAATAATGGAGAATGGAGAATGTGTAATGATTCCAAAGTAATCAATAAGATAACAGTGAAGTATAGGTTTCCTATACTGAGAATAGATGACATAATGGACAGTTTGACTAGAGAAAAGTATTTCACAAAGATTGATTTGAAAAGTGGGTATCATCATATCAGAATCAGAGAAGGTGATGAATGGAAGACTGCTTTCAAGACAAAGGAAGGTTTGTATGAGTGGTTGGTTATGCCTTTTGGTTTAACTAATGCACCAAGTACTTTTATGAGGTTGATGAATGAAGTTTTGAAGAAATTCTTGGGTAATTTTTTTATTGTATATCTTGATGATATTCTAATATTCAATAAGACAAGAGAAGAACATTTGTTGCATGTTAGACAAATTTTGTAGAGGTTGAAAGAGGAGAAGTTGCTGATAAATCTAAAAAAGTGTTCATTCATGAAAGAATAGATTGTGTATTTGGGATTTGTTATTTCAATTTATGGTTTGAAGATGGATCCTGAAAAGGTTGAAGCCATTTTGAATTGGCCTAAAGCTATGAATGCTAGTTAGGTAAGATCATTTCATGGTTTGGCAAGTTTTTACCAAAAGTTCATAAGGAATTTCAGTTCAATTTTTAATGCTATGACTGAGACGATGAGGGGAGACAAAAGAGAATTCAAGTGGACACATGGAGCTGACAAAATTTTTGAGACTCTAAAGTAGAAGGTTGCTAAGTTACCTATTTTGGCATTGCATGATTTCAGTAAAGTATTTCAAGTAGAATGTGATGCAAGTGGAAGTGCAATTGGAGCTGTGTTGAGTCAAGAAGGTAAACTTTTTGCTTTCTTTAGTGAAAATTTGAATGATGCTAGAAGGAAATATTTTGTGTATGATCAAGAATTCTATGCTATTATTCGAGTACTGGAGAAATGGAGATATTATTTGATACTGAGTGAATTTGTGTTGTATACTGATCATAAGGCTTTACAATATTTGGGTAGTCAGAATAAGTTGAATCAGAGACATATGAAATGGGTTGAGTATTTTTAGAGTTATACATTTTTGATAAAGCATAAGAGTGGAATCACTAACCGAGTTTCTGATGCATTGAGTAGAAGAAGATTTTTGATGATCGAGATGAAAATTGAAGTTCTTGGTTTTGATGAGATGAGATATTCTTATGATTTTGACCCTGATTTTTATGAGCCATGGAGAAAGTGCAGAGCACCTATTCAAGATCAACAAGACACTAAACGGGATGAATATTTCATTCAAGAAGGTATGTTGTTAAAGGTATTCAGTTATGTATACCGAGAGGTGTAATGAGAACTAATCTAATAAAAGAGAAACATAGTAGTGGTTTGGCTGGACATTTTGGTATTGATAAAACATGGAATTTTCTTAAGAAGAAATACTATTGGCTGCAGTTGTATAAAGATGTTCAAAAATTTGTGAAAAGTTGTGGAATTTGTCAAGTTGCAAAAGGAGTAAGTCATAATACTGGATTGTATACACTGATTTTTGTTCCTAAGAAACCTTGGATTGACATCAGTATGGACTTTGTTCTTAGCTTACCAAAGACAGTAAGAGGTAATGATTCAATATTTTTTGTTGTGGATAGATTTTCTAAGATGGCACATTTTATGCCTTGTAGAAAGACATTAGATGCATTACATGTAGCAGATCTTTTCTTTAAGGAAATTGTGAGATTGCATGGATTATCGAGGATTATTATCTCTGACCGAGATAGTAAATTTGTTGGTTATTTTTGGAAAACACTTTCGAAGAAATTTGGCACTAAGTTGAAATATAGTTCTACATTTCACCCACAAACTGATGGACAAACTGAAGTTGTGAACAAAAGTTTGGGAAATCTTTTGAGATGTCTAGTTGGAGACACACCGAGTAATTGGGATTCTGTGTTAGCACAAGAAAAGTTTTCATATAATAATTCAATGAATAGGAGTACTGGAAAGACACCATTTGAGATTGTGAATGGTACACAACCAAGAGGAATATCTGATTTGAGAGACATTGCTGATGAGAATAAGAAAAGTGTTGAAGGAGTAAAATTTGTTGAATACATGAAGACATTGCATTAAGATGTGAAGCCGAATCTCAAAGACAATAATCAGAAATACAAAGATAGAGCTAATAGATCAAGAAGACATAAAACTTTTGATGTTGGTGATGAAGTGATGGTTCATTTGAAGAAAGATCAGTTTCCTATTGGAACATATGGGAAGCTGAAGATGAAGAAGTTTGGACCTTGCAAGATTTTAAAGAAATTTGACAGTGGAAATGCATATGAAATTGAGTTACCTGATGACATGGACATATCATGGATTTTCAATATTGCTGATTTGTATGAGTATCATGAACCTGATGAAGAAGTAACAGTACCGACAAAATATCCTAAGAAGCAGAGTGATGAAA
This sequence comes from Chamaecyparis obtusa, assembly GCA_027943335.1. Lineage (NCBI taxonomy): Eukaryota > Viridiplantae > Streptophyta > Pinopsida > Cupressales > Cupressaceae > Chamaecyparis > Chamaecyparis obtusa. The sequence continues at coordinate 237,376 of BSBK01000519.1, read as the reverse complement.
TTGAACAAATTTCGAAGGAAAGAGTTGGCAAAAGTACAAGAGGAAAATAGTACGTGGAATATCTGGTTAAGTGGAAGAATAGACCAATGGAAGATAGTTCATGGATTTCATAGTTTGAGTTAGATGCAGCTTGGACTAGACCTACCAAATGATTTGGAGAATCATTTCAAAATAACCCCAATTGTCTGATGCAAGAGCATCTCGGGTACTTGGCAATCTTGTGTCATAGGAAATAATTTGGAGTTTGTCTGTGTTGCTCAGTTTCTACTTTCACTGAGTTGGTCGGTATTTGGTTGGTTTCCTTTAGTTACCAAGTGTGGTCAGTTCTCTCCTAGGTGGTTGGTTATTTCACTGGCACTCAGTATTGCCTGTCTGCTACTCGATTATCTTGCTCACCGACAGGTCTAGTTTTAATTCTTGTTGTGGCCGACTTGTGCATTTATATTAGATCATGGATTTAATGTTGAAATCCATCATTGGGAAGTGTGTGGTCCCAAATTTGACCTTTCCTTTTGTTGATTATGGATCTGAAGCCTGACTCAATTTAGTAACTTCTTGTATAAATGTAGATGTTTGGTTGTAGTTTAGAGGATTTTGGGAGATAGAAGATAGGAGACATTAGATTGGAGACTTGTGATAGATCCTCACATGTTTGAGGACTTTTGAGATTTATTATAATATCAGGCCATTACTGGGAAGGCCTTATAGCCCGGCATGTATGGTTATATTTGATGATAATATATGATAGATCTGGCATTCTCTCTCTCATGCATTGTTGTTGTTTGTTTCTTTCGCATGTGTGTTGCAAGCTTGAATCACTAGGGTATGCCATTGTTTGGCCCCTCTTGACCCCTGCCTTGCATCACCATTCAACCACTTAATTGTGGGGCTAAGAGAATCAATTTTTGGGAAAAGGTTGGAACACTTCCTTTTTGACCTTAGGTAGTGTGTGCTTTATGCATCTTCAATTGTATTGAGACCCATGGAAATCTTTTGGACATGAATATTTCATTATTACTTTCTATGTTCTAATTTAGTCCATATCTCCCCTATCATCCAAATCAATCACATCATCCATTCCACTTATCTTCAAACATCCCTAATATATCCTTTCACTTCATCTATTTTTAATCCAAGTCTTATCCACGCCACCTTCTAATCTTCCACCTTTGGCTTAGGAGCACCATCATAATATTTTAACTTCAATCATCATCCAAATCAAATAAAATCAAATTCAGCCTTGAGGCCCTTCCCTCACAAATCCAATATCAAAATCAAATAAAATTGATAAAAATTCTTAAGGCCCTTCCCTCTAAATCAATCAAATTCATCATCCAAACATATCAAAATCCTTGAGGCCCTGCCCTTTTAAATCAAAATCAAAACTTGTTCCTAGTTTTAAGTTCATATTTCATCCATCATCAAATCTTTCACTCTTAATTCAAATCTTCCTCTACATCATCATCCTCTAATCCAATCCAAAATATCTAATTCAAACATCATGAATATGGATTGGTTTTACCAAATACTTGAGGACTTTAAAATGAAAAATCATAATCTCTAAACTATACCTCCAATCCAACCCGCTTACCAAATCAATCCTCAACACATCATATTTAATCCCAATCCATCTTTTATTTCTATTCCTTCATCTACCTTTGACAAGGGAAATCGACCTCATTATACTTCATCCATATATGATTCCCTCCCTCACCAACATCACTCTTCCAACATACCCAATCTTTCCCAAGAGATTGAAGAGCTTTGAAACATTGTCCTTAACTTACAAAATGGGGGTCAAAAGAAAATTTATGAATTTAAAGAGATGTGTCCTCCCTCCTTTCTCCAAATTCATAATCCTCATCCACCATCAAACCCCAATCATCCACATAATTCAAAACCTCCATACAATCCTAATCCTCCAAAACCCACATCATTACTATCCTCTAAAGCTTCGCAATCACCCAAAGGTAGACAATACACTCTCCTTGCAGACCCTCTTGATTTCATATTCCACCTACTTGTTGACCAAAACATGTTGGTGTTTCCAAAGACTATGCTCTATGATGATAATCAATCCAAACTTACTTGGTATAAGGAAAATGAATACTATGATTATCATCACACCAAGGGTCCTCATATCAAGAAGTGCTTAAAGTTTTAAAAAAAATTCCAAGTCCTCATTGACAAAGGAGAGATTGAAGTTGAAGATCCTAACTCCTCCATCACATCACCCTCACAAGTCCATATATATCAGACCTTTTTCCAAGGCATACTAGCATGGATTCTTATTCCTCTTTAGATCAAAGTGTTCCTCTATCTCAAAATCCATTTATCCCTCTTGATTCACCTCATATTCTATTCCTAATCAAGATCAAGACATCTCCTCCACCTCATCCAATGATTCCATTCCATCCCAAAGCTTTACATCCACTTCAACCAATCTCCCTTCATATCAAGATCAAATTACCCCATTTCATGATCTGATTCCCTCCACCCCATTCTATGATATCCTTCCATCATAAGATCTTACCATCCCTTCCACTCCGCCACATACTCCTCCCAAAATTCAAGATCAAAGTACTCCTTCATCTCCACATCATGATTCCAATCCATCTCAAGATCATATTATCCCCCCCAATTCCCCTTGTGATCTTATTCCTCCATAAGATCCCATCACGCCTATCAAATCCATCCATTAATCCCATATACATGATCTCAGTTCCTCCTCCTCTATCCAAAATGGCTTCCTTCAAGAGCCTATTATTCCTCCTTCATCTCCTCCCCATTCACATGGACTCACATCTTGTTGTCAAAATAAAGCGTATCCCATTGAAAAAAAAATGTCTCAAGATGTTGGTACACCTTCCATATCTAAAATCCCTACATCTAAACTTAAAATTTCCCATCACCCATATTCCAAATCTGTTTTGGGTCCTTATCCAAACACTTCATCTTCTACGTCCATTTTGGGCCCTTATATCCATAACTCCATTCCCTCCTCACCTACCTTAATTTTGGGCTCCCATATCCCACTACTAAACCCTTCATCCCTTCCATCCATTTTGGGTCCTTACATACATCCATCCATCGTATCCAAGTTCACCACTTCATCAACTCAAATACCTTAAGATCAAAAAAGGAACACATCCTTGAATCCCTTCCAACATTCACTCTCCATAATTCCATCCATAAACTCTCCATATCATCCATCCTCATGCACCTATACCGTGGCTAATGGAAGTATATGGGATTCCAAATATAAAATTCATAAAGCTAAAAATCCACAACAATATAAGGATCAAAATGTCCCATCTAAAAGACATGTTAAAGAAAAGAAAAATATGATCCAAATGCAAGAAAAATTCAAAAGGCCACAAAGGCCCAAAATGAAAAAATTAAATATCATTTGTTAGGAATAACAGTCCACAATACAACTGAGAGGGGGGATGAATCAGTTGTATAGAAGATTATTAAACTTTAAACTTTAAGTAGCAGTAATATCAAATCCAATGAACACAATAAATCCCAACACAATAACATAATATTTTGGTCTTTGGGAAACCCTGTTAAAGGTAAAAACCCCGGTGAGAATTAGCACCCACAAATGATGTACTGAGAGTATAATATCCTTGTTAGAAGATTTAGGCCTATTAGGAGCTTATTGAAACATTATAGTACATAGTCCTCATTAAAGGATGGACCCTGTTAGGATTCAAGAAGAAAGGGAGGGCTCACTACCCAAAGAAGGTTAAATCCACCTTCAGAACTCACTATTCACAACACAAGTGTATATGAAGAAATACACAATATTTTTGAACTATTTGGTAGCAACTATCTTTGCTTGATTAGTTCTAAAGAATTCCACTAGTAAACCTCTGTTCTACATACAACAAACACAAGCTCGCAGCTTTCAACACCTCTCTATATCACCTTTTTCCATCCATATCTTTTCCAAAGAAAAGACCTTTCATTTATACCTTATTACAATTCTCATGATCAAGTCAGCCCATAAGCATTTCCTAATTACAAATAATTACATAAACCCTTGCTAAGATACACACGGTATCTAAAACAAGTATACAATGATTGCATTATAATATTTAAGGATGAGCATCCTTAATTTATGTTTGCTAAGAAAACACACGCTACATCTCCTAAGTCAGCTTCCAAATAGGTCTTCTCCAAAACACATGCCAGAGCTAACATCACCAAGAATTATGTACCTTGTGCTAACCAATGAACATCCTTTAGTACCTTTTCTATCATCCCTCAATCTTTCATACCTTGAATCCATATTATCTGGAAGATATACCAGAAACATAGAGACTAACTCTATCATTTCTCACTGTCACAGTCCAGAGACCAATCTTCACCAAAACATTTGTAACTCATCCAATATGAAACATTACATGATGTGTTCTTGGATATAAGATCACAACACCTTCATGAACTTTCATCTAACCTCACAGCATCTGAAACATCTGTATAGTGTACGTACATTGTGATAAGTAGCATGTTCTCCTCATAGAAACATATGTTGACATCAATGACAAAACACAAATGACAATAGTATGAGTGCCCATTCAATAAGGTGTTGATTAAATAAATATAATGTCTCAATCAACTCCCCATGCATTAGTAATATCCAACAATGTGGATTCCTAAGCTACTCATTGAAGCAATGACTCTCAAATAAAAATAAAAATTGGCATCCAACTATACTAGTTCAAAAGCTTCCTTCACTCATAAACCCTTCAATCCTCCATCTTCCAACTCCATTTTGGGTCCTTAGCCATAAAATCCACTAGCCTAAGTCCACTATTTCCTTCATCAATTTTGGTTCCTTACATCCCAAAATCCATTCTTTATCCTCCATCTCCTTTAAAATACATGTTAGGAATGGGAACACTAAGAGGGGGGGTGAATCAGTGTTCTTTGTATTTTAACATTTCTCTTTAATCTTTATAATGAACTTAAATGCTTAAGTACTAAAATAAACATTCACATAAACATGAAACATGAAATCAACACATGACACCAATATGGTTACGGGGAAACCCAAATAGGTAAAAACCCCAGTCGGAATTGATACCCACTAATATTCTGCACTAGTGTTTTGTGATCTTTGTTATAAGATCCTTAACCCTGTTAGGAGTTTCTTTACAATGCTTTTAGTATAGTAGACCTTGTCAAGGGTCAGACCCTGTTAATAGCCTTTTACAATAGTCCCTATTAGGGGAGTGGACACACTGTCCTAGAGCTCATTGCTCAAGTGGTGAAGGCTACAACCTTCTGATCTTAGATACACACTATATTTGCAGGATGAACTGTCACTGTGAAACTTCTTGTCAGATCAATTTCTTTGATTCTTTGATGCTTTGACCTCTAGAAAAGCTCTAATACATCTTCTAGTTTCTTCACACACTTCTTCTCTTCTTATTACAACTCTCTATCAACTTCCATACCGAATATGATGGGTGCATCTTATATTTATACCCGTATACAAAATAAACAACCTGGTCGGCCCTTAGACCTATTACATTCAACGCTTCCAAATGAATTGGCTTAAGCGTGCTTACAAAAAAACAAGTATACATGTCGAAAACCTAAATACAATAGGCGCATAGCCTTTAAAACATTACACTTTTTTCACAAATCAAAATACTAACTGTTGGCTCCATCCTTTGTTCTTCTCTGGCACACACTAGCCATGCAACTTCAACTGACTGTAACTTTCTCATCCTTACACATCTAATCATGAGCTAATAGACTAAGCATGAATATAGTCTAACCAACTTAACTTCTAGGGTGCATACCATAATTCTTCTGTACGCACGTGCACTAATGTTTTGAGCTGCAAGAACTCTGTACACTATCTAGTCTTCAACACTTAACTGATTTTTTATCTTCTCTTCAAGTGTGCTAACTCCAAACTGCTATATGACTTTGTTTCCATAATGAAAACACTATATAATGTCATATACATCAGTATAGACAACTTTCCAACAATCTCCCCCTTTGTCATTGATGGCAACAAAGGAATATGGCCAAGTTGTTGACTGTCCTTAATACAAAAAACTTTTGTCATCTATATATATACTTATATCTCCCTATATGTATTATGATCCATATTCTATACACAACTCCCCCTTTGACATTAATGACAAAGGTGTTACAAAAAACTATATCTATACATACTCACTGAGGGGAAACATCTGGATATGCAATCTTAAGGTTTTGGATCTCCTTCTTCCAAAAAGTTATCAAAGAGTTAACTATCTGGACATAGGCGCATAATGCATATTGAAGCTTCTCCATCTTCTTCAAATCTATGGAAGGACCTTGATCATATGTTACCATTGTGGCATCAATCTCCTTGATGTTTTGATTGATGATATCTAATGAGGGTGCAAGAGCATTCCTCAACTGAGTCTATCTAGACCTTATCTTTGCCATCTCTTTCTCTACCTTCTCAATTTTGTCCAACTAACCTTGGTAGACATTGTTGCACATGTTCACATCAGTGGATGTTTCTTTCACTAAACTCTTCACCTCCTCAATCATATCTTATGCCTCTTTTATTTTCTTAAGATGGGCATCAGTAAGCTTATCCTAATCCATGCAGTCTGCAATGAATTTCCTTCCTTGATTAGAAAATTCTCTTAAAGATGCTTAACTAGCCTTGAGTGAATTCAAATCTAGTGAAAATTTCCTCATCAATTCATTCAATCTCTTCTTCAAATACTTTTCTTCTGCAACTTGGGATTCAGATTCTTCAAGGTTTGAGAAATTACTTTTGAACCGAGAAATGATTGTACTTACATCATCAACAAAGTGTACCTTAGACACTTTCTTGTCTGCAGGCAACAAACTATTCAGTATGTTCACGGATTCCATAAGGAAAGGATTTCTCATTAATTATTTCTCCATAGCTAGGATGCTAAACTTAATTAGGTCTTCTTATCTCCATGAGACCAAACTAGATGTGTCAGGTGTTGAACTTGACAACAATGCTGAGGAGGGAGTGATGAGAGTGCTATCCATCACTTCTAGTTTTACCTTGGCTAGTTCAACAGAAGTTTCATCTTTCTCTTGTTCTTCTTCTTCTTCTTCTTCTTCTTTCTTTTCTTCCTCTTCCATTTTCTCTTATTCTTTCTCATATGTTATATTTTCAATCAATACCTCTTCTTGATGAGTGGGAGGTGTGCTGCTGCATAAAATCTCAGCTTCTTGTGTGCTCACAAAATCTTCCTCAAACTTGTCCAATTCTATGTCAGTGACCGCCATGGCTATCTCAACATTATCAATGATAATGGTGTTGTCCTTGAGTGATTCTTTCATGGGCACAGACTTGTCTACCTCTGATTGTACTTCCATTGTAGGTGTTGAATCTTGAGGACCTACAGAATGTACTTTGATGGTCTCTAACCCTTTGGTGACCATTATGGGTACATTAGCTATGGGAAAAGTAGGTGGATACATGATTATATTCATAAATACCTTCTCAAAGGCTTTCTCTATCTCTTTTGCAATTAGCTCATAATTTTTATCCGTTAAGTTCAGAGTTCTTGTCTTAGTTCTGAGGTGAGGCTTCACCAAATCTAACAACAATTTATTTTCTTCTAGTTCACACACAGGAAGGGTATCATCAAGAATCTTTTCCCTTATCTGTAGATCTTCTTCAATAGCCTGTCTCTTTTGGAATTCAAGGATATTCCATACCTTGTCAAGAATCATTGTTTTTAGTTCCAAAACTATCCTTTTGAACTTGGTCATGTGCTTTATGATCATGCTATGAATCTCTGACTTTTCAATTTCACTATACTTGTCATAAAATTTCCCTACTTGATCAATTCTTCCTTTATCAACTATTTTGGCACTTAGCACACTGAGACTAGGTTTGAAGCTTACTTCAGGAGGTGCTTGAGTGTTCCTTTTGTTTCTTGTGACTCACGAGGATGGATGACTGGTGCTAACCTCTTTCTTCCTCTTAGGCATTACCTTATACTCGGGAGGAGTAGTAAGGTCAATGGTTACCTTGGGCGTAGAAGGAGTATCATCTTCTTTACCCTTTTGACTATCATCTTTTTCAATTTTCACCTTCTTCATCTTAGGATCATCAGACTTAGCTTCCACTGTGGATGTGCTCTTAATTTCCAAAGAAATCTTTTCATCCCTTGCTTTATCAAGGTCTTCTTGAGACACACCATGAATCCTCAAGATCTCTGATGTGACTTTAGCAACCTTTCTTTTTGTTGTTGCACTGTTAAGTTTAGCATCTACTTCTCTGGTTTTCTCCTGATATGTTCGCCACCTAGGTTCATTAGGATCTTTAGGGGCTGAAAGTAGTACATTTGTGTATGCTTCAAGGACCTATTCCTCTACCTCATAACCAAGTGGATGAATCCACTTAGTTCTTGGCTCAACAGCTTCCATACAAGTTGTATCTGTCTCTACCATAAAAAAAAATAGTATCTTTATACTTTTCCATAATGCTCTCTGGAATCTTGTACCTCATTTGCATCTTGACCCTGAAGGTCTTCAATTCCAATGTTACATAATCTCTCAATGTACTCTTAGTAGATGCTTTGTTAGATATCTATGGCATGGTTGGAATGGACTTGTCCAAATACATATTTGATACTCTCCCAACTATATGAAGGTACATGTAAATGATTAAAGAGCCAAACCTAAATATTTTGGTCTTATCATGCTAGATGGCCTTGATGTTATCAATCAACTATGTGCACAAGATCTCATACAAGTTGAACTCTGCATCTTCCTTTACAATTCTAATGGCTGCAAGAATAGTGCCCGTAGACACACTATTCACTCTGCTAGTGTGATGAAACTTGTATCCCAGTATCATAGACATCAATTTGATGTCTTCTTTCTTAATAGGCTCAATTGTCATCCCGCGCCTATCACTCCTTGACTTACAAGTTTTCTCAACCATTTTCTTGACATCATTTCCCACAGGAAGGACGATGCCTGTCCTAGAATGGCCTGTCATCTCATGTATAAGGTCACTAGTGATTTTGACCGGTACATCACCTATCCAAAATAGGTCATGATGAACTCTTCTCAATAAAATCTTTATCCATTCTATCTCATAGAATTCATATGCCATAGAATACTCAACAATAGGGTGATCATTCCATTTGACATATTCATCCATGAATGTTTTTTCTAGTTTCAACATGGTATCCATGTGCACCCTTAACCTATCTAAACCTACTAGTTCTTTCTTGCAGTAGATGTAAGCCCTAATGTCTTCCACATGCATAATGCCCATAGGCGTGTGGGAGAATGCTCCCTCTAAGTCATCTAGGGTTTAATTAAATGGATGTTACTTGAAAACATATCTCTTCTTCTCAACAACATAAAAAACTATGGGAGTGGCCATGACTTACTTGATTAATCACTTTCTAACTATAATCTAAGATGATCCGAAGACTTCTGAATCGGTGCATCGATCTAGGGTTTCTGTAACTAACCAAATGCATTGATAATTATTGCAAATCACTGATAGATCAATTTCCAAGTCTTCACAACAACTTCTAAGGATCTTTCTACTCTCCTCTCGCTCTGAATTTGAATACAATGAGAAATCAAATAACTTTTTGTGTACTTTAAAGTGAAAATTTTTCCATTGATACAAGCCGCGTAAACCAAGCTGTCACTTCAAAATTTCTACCTCAAGTTATCTTCACAATCAGCATGTGTTCTCTTGTACAAAGGTACCTTTATACTCCAAAAGCTTAAGTCCAAAGGTGCATACTTTAAGGATGAGTATACCTGCCACACAAGGGTCTAGAGCTCAATTAGCTCTTCCTATGACCCTAAGGGCCATTCATCAAGATGTAGAGGGTGCATCCACTATGGATGCATAAAATACATTCTCTTCAATCTTGTCCTTCTTTTTCTCTGACCAAATCATGCTCACATCATCTAAGGCTTTGACAAAATTAACTTCTCCTTCAGGATCCAAAACTGGTTCTTCGGCCTTTTTAGGGCTTCCCTGACCTTGTGTCCTTGATCTACAAAACCTTGAGATATGTCCAGCCTTGTTACAAGAGTGAAAAATGAATGGAGGTCTTATATTCCTCGGTGCATTGATATGAGTCACCATTTTACACTGTCTAGGTGAGTGACCATTATAGTTACATATCTGGCATGTAACATTCTGATAACTTCATACATTTGTCTGATTCTGATTTCTCTGATCTTGTTGAATCATGTTCTTCTTACTAGTCTTGCAATTCATAGCTCTATGACCAAATTTATTTCATGAATAACAATAACCATTAAAAGGTCTTACCTTTGTATAGTTCCTTGCAATGTGTCCATGCTTGTTACAAGCAAAACAAGTGCATTCTATAGACTTTCACTCATTCTTAGGTGGTTCACCATTATCTTTGGTTTGATCTTCAGTATCCTTAGCATCAGTAGAGTCCTTTTGTGAATCCTTTCTTACTTGCATGTTGTCAATCTAATTTTGTGCTTCATTGTATCCAATACAGATAGTGTCTCCTTTGGCTCTCCTTGCATACAACTAAGATTCTATCAAATTAGAACTGGTGTGCAATTTGTCAATATGATTATTTTCTTCTCTCAATTTAGACTCCAAGCTTTCTTTTCTATTCCTTAGCTCCAAGATTCATGTTTTCTTTCTTTAGTTCTTCATTGAGTTGATGGTTCTCTTTGATCTGTTCATCGTAGACTTCCTGATTGTTAGTCAGTTTATCATAAAACTCTTCAAATTGTTCCTTTAAGGATTTATTTTCTTCATTCAGCTTCTTGACCATTGCCCCTAGATCATTGGTAGAGCATTCTTTCAAATCTTTCCTTAGCCTTTTTATGAATAATTGAGCATCACTGATTTTATCCCTTAGTTCTTCAATTTCTCTTTTAGACTTGTCCAAGTCTGAAAGACAAGCTTCAAGATTTCTTTTCAAATGTTTCATTTCTTCTTTGTACATGATCTCCTCAATCGGTTAAACTTTTTTGCTGAGGACTAGAGCTCTGATACCAATTGTTAGGAATGGGAACACTGAGAGGGGGCAGGGGGTGAATCAGTGTTCTTTGTATTTTAACTTTTATCTTTAATCTTTCTACTGAACTTAAATGCTTAAGTACTGAAATAAACATTCACATAAACCTGAAACATGAAATCAACACATGACACCAATATGGTTACAGAGAAACCCAAATAGGTAAAATCCCTAGTGGGAATTGACACCCACTAATATTCTGCACTATTGTTTTGTGATCTTTGTTAGAAGATCCTTAACTCTCTTAGGAGTTTCTTTACAATGCTTTTAGTATAGTAGACCTTGTCAAGGGTCAGACCCTGTAAGGAGTCTTTTACAATAGTCCCTATTAGGGGAGTGGATGCACTGTCCTAGAGCTCACTGCTCAAGTGGTGAAGGCTACAACCTTCTAATCTTAGATACACACTATATCTGCAGGATGAACTATCACTATGACACTACTTGTCAGATCAGTTCCTTTGATGCACTGATGCTTTGACCTCTAGAAAATCTCTAATACATCTTCTAGTGTCTTCTCACACTTCCGCTCTTCTTATTAAAACTCTCTATCAACTTCCATACTGAATATGATGGGTGTATCTTATATTTATATGCACATACAAAATAAACAACTAGGTCAGCCCTTAGACCTATTACATACAATGCTTCAAAATGAATTGGCTTAAGTGTGCTTACAAACAAACAAGTATACATGTTGGAAACCTAAATACAATAGGCACATAGCCTTTACAACATTACATTATTTCTGCAAACCAAAATACTAATTATCAAATCCATCCTCTGTTCTTCTCTGGCACACACTAGCTATGCAACTTCAACTAACTATAATTTTCTCATCCTTACACATCTGATGATGCACTCATAGACTAAGCATGAATATTGTCTAACCAACTTAACTTCTAGGGCAGATACCATAATTATTTTTTACACACATGTGCTGATGTTATGAGCTACAAGAACTCTATACACATCCAGTCTTCAACACTTAATTGATTTTTTATCTTCTCTTCAAGTGCGCTAACTCCAAACTACTATATGACTTTGTTGCCATAATGATAACACTATATAACGTCATATACATCAGTATAGACAACTTTCCAACAATACCCTCCTCCACTACTCCACCACCATTCATGGTGTGTGTCAATGATGATCCTCCCATATCCTTCCTTTATTTATTCACAAGTATTCAAGTCTACCATTCATCATCTACCAATCCTTCCACACCTATCCACCCTTCTAATCTAGTGTTTTGCATAAATCTTTATCCTATGTCCCCTTATCTATTCCATCTCCCTTTCCACCATTGTACCAACATCTGCGAGAATATATCTAAGTACCTTAGCAAAGGGATACCATCCATAGAACTAGATGTTTGAGTCCTCCTTCCATTTCCCCATTATCATTCCCTCCAAAAAAAGAAAATAAAAAAAAGAACAAGATGAAAAAAAAAATCATCCAATAGTGAAAACTTGGTAATCAGGTGCCTTCGACAAGTACCATGATGAAAACCTAGAAAATAAGCATGATGTGTAATCTCTCCATCCTATTTCTCTTCATACTTGGGGGCCATTCCTTCTCACTATCCATCCATCATATCTTCCCTCTCATCTATCAATCATATATTTTCCATTCATTTATCCACCTCCCCTTGCACTCTATACCTAGGCTCAAGCTCCATCCATACTATTCTACCATAAATATCTTCCACATTTCCTATCCTCCATCCATTTTCCTATCTAAGTTCATTATCATTTCCTTTCCCATATTTGATCTTGACTATCCTATGCATCCCCTCTATCCATATGTACCTTACATAACCCTTACTCTTTATCCATCCATTTTTCTTCATAATTCCATCTATTTTTACATATTTTATTTTGACATCCCTATCCTCCATCTCATAGTCCTCATCATATTCACTACCTTAATCTCATAATACTCTTTTATTTCATATGCCTTCACATGTTCTTGATCTTGATTATCCTATGCATTTACTCCATCCATTATCTATTATCCAATTCCATCTATATCCTCCATATCGTTATCCCCTATCCTCTTCATACCCTCCATTTTATATTCCATACCCATCCACCTTCCACTTTCATACCTTTTCCCCTCATAAAAACTACAGGTACTAAAGTACAAATAAAATATCCATGCATTATTTGGATAATGAATAAGCCTTCATCTCATTTATGTGTACCTTACACACCATCCTTCCATCATATAAATTGTTATCACCCATCTTTCCATCCTTCATTATCCTCCTTCTGGTCTAGGGAATTTAACTCTTTTTCAACGTAGTCCTTGGAGCCTCATCCACCAACTCCCCATCATCCCCAAACTCCTTTTCCACATATTTATTGAGTCCCCATCCCTATACCCCCCCCCCCCCTCCCTCATCCTATAATATTCCATATCCTACCCTTACCTCTCCATTCATTCCATCTATCTCATATCCGATTCGTCCCTTCGATCCATTCATTTTCTAACCAAACATCTCTCTATCCTTCCATCATCTATCAATCCTTGGTTATCCCTTATCATTGGTCCCAATCCACTTATCATTTTTTCTATCCCATCATATCCAATCCCTTAATCATCATTTCATCTTATTCAAGCCAACTTGTCTATCAAATCTATTTACCTTATAATCCAGTCCATTTATTCCCCTTCCATTCTTTTCAATATCATCTTATCCAATAAACTTTTCTTCCAATTTCATTCTATCCAATCCTCTCATCCAAATAAATATAAAAAAATTTTAAAATCCCTATAATCCAAAAGATCGTAATTCAATCCATTCGAGTGCAATCAATACTAATCCATGCTATCCAATCTTGCAATCTAGTATGTTAATCTTTAATCAAGCCATCATCTTAAACCAAATTAGATGATAATCAAAAGATCAATTTCAAATCCAATCATCATGAGATGTATTCTTCCCACTCCTTGAGACCCTGCCCTCCCAATCACTTAGTCAATCAATCAATCAATTGGTTTTCACCTTGACTAGGGGAAATATGTTGGTTTTCTTTTGGTTTGTTGTGCATGCTTTCTTGTTTCTTTTATGAATTGTATCTATCATGGCCTTTACATCCTATTGTCACAAGGGCAACATGGTCTTCCATATCATGGCGTCATAAGACATATGGTTGTATTTGACCATTTTGATCACGTACCTGGCACATGGTCATCTCGGTTCCTCATACCTTGGTGCATAACATCAAGTATAATATTGAACTCACATTTTCTCTCTCTCTCTCTCTCTTTTAACACAATAAAATCTCCAAAATCCTTTTGAATTTAGTTAGTTTCATTTTGCATTTTACATCGAGGGTCATGTTTATTTCCTATCCCTCCCATGTCCATTCTCCTCCTATTCATTTCAAGCGAACATCCATGTTCTTTGAAACCGCTTGTCCTCTCGAGGGGGCATACCTCTACCTCCGCATCATCCTTCCTCATCCTTCCATGATTGGGGCATCTTTCATTTCTTTTTCTTTGATGTGATGTCAATTTTGACACTGCATCAAAGAGGAGCAAAATGTAGACATCTAAAATTGTCCTTCGCACTAATATTATTTTTTATTAATATTTTCCCTTAACATTATGGTTTATTTTTATTAATTAACTATATTTTTATAATCTTCTATTTATTTAATTAAATTTACTTTAACTAAATAAATTCATTTTCCCTTGGTATTTAAATACTATAATATATTAAGTTTAGTTAAGTTTATTTTAATATATATTATCCCTCCATTTCCCTTTTATAAAATAAATTTTATTTATTTTATTTCTCCACTAGCCTAAAGTTCTTCTAAACCATGATTAAATTAAATTTCTTTTAATTTAATTATTTTTTCCTATTCTTACATTTTTCTAATATTCCTTTAATCTTGATTAAAAGGTGGATTACCTCTAATCATGTGAACAATCACCTTTTCCAAGGTACCCACCTCTCCATCTCTTTTCTCCACCAATCATTTTTTAATTTCTATTTCCCTCTAAAAGTGAAGTTTGAATTTTGCATATTTTGCCACTTCACCTTTTTCAAACCCTACTTAACATCCTTTTGCCTCTCAATCCTAACCACTCATTTATTTTTCCACTTCATCTTAGGTACTCTACTTTTGCCTCTTAATCTTGGTCGTCCATTATTTTTCCTCTTAATCTCCTCCATCCAGTCTTATTCAATTTCTATAAAAAGGGGGCATCACTCCTCATTTTAGGTTTGTGTTCTCATTCTTCTTAATCTCTTAGCTCTTGCATCTTCTATCATTCTTAATCATTCTAGTTCTTTCCTTCATTGCATTATAATCTTGTTTTATCATGATCTTTTTGCATCCTTATCATAGCTTCTTAATACTGCATTCATCTTAGATCTTAATCTTGTTGCATTATGATTATCGTTGTCTTGAATCAATCTTACAATATTTCATATTCATCATTTGTGAAAATTGGGGAAAGTTCCACATACTTGTTATCAATCCCTTCACCATCATCTAGCTTGCATCTCATAGTTTTGCATTAATTTTGCATTTGATTTGTGTTGGGAGAGCACACCCACAAAATCTCTAAGAGAAAATCAAATAAGGTTTTGGGTGCCCTTATTTTAGCTCATCAGAGGTTGTAGTGAAAATTGGGTTGCATTACAAGTTATTTATCATGTTTTCTCTAACCTAAATTCTTTATATTTCTTGTGTTTGCATGCTTTATTTTGTGGTGCAGCTACAGGGATTTTCATTGCACATAGATGGATATCTAGGTTATGGTACAAATGATTTTTGGAATTACTAGATCCTATTGCACAGATAAACTTTATACTCATGGTAGATTGGTAGGGTGTGTAGGGATTATTGATCTAATAGATGATATCGGATATCCATTTTTCCTTTTTATGGATGGATGTGAGTTGCATCTCTACTAGGATCTAGGTGGAGATAGGATTAGCACTACAGATTGGGTGAGTCACCATTGTTGGTATGGTGACAGTATGTTCAAGATATCTTTCTAGAAAGTGTTATCATCACAAGAGTTTTTAGGTGACACTAGGGACATTATACATATTTGTCCTTGGGATCCAGGTGGATCATTATGTTTCTTTGACTCTTGTGATTTCTTGAGGATAGGCAATCTTGGGAGGGAGGACAGTGATGTCCCCTTTTTAGTATGACCATGATAGTGGATGGATTTATCCTATTACTGGGTCCTTGTAGGCTAATACTGGTAATTAGAGGACCCTTTTGAGGGTTATGGCTCTATTTGGTGGGACTTACTATTTATATTAAGTCAATGGATGGTTTTGATGAGTTAGAGGAGTCAACTGATGCTCTCAATTTATATTTTTGTCTTCCGGTTTGAACTCCAAGAATCTTGGAGGGAGTGTTTATTTTTAATAAGTCACCCTGTCAAGTTGATTCATCATCTTTCTTCATCAGGATCATGCTTGTGCTACCATATTTTGATTATGATGCTTCTTTAGTCATTTTTGCAAGATGGGTGAATTATGATTAGTTTTTAATTAAATATGGTAAGGTTACTATTTTTGCAAGTATTGTATATTGGTCACCTTAGTGTCATAGCTTGTTGGAACCGGATTTAGAACATTTAAATCTTGGGCACTAAAAATAATGACCTTGAGTGTCAGAATATCATGATATTGATAAAAAGGTCATTTTTGGAGCCAAAGGGAGTTAATAAATTATATTATTCAAATCTATTCCTAAGTATAAAGCAAAGGGCATTTAAGTGAAAAGTGTGTGAGAGAAGCTATTTTCCTTTGGTGTCTTGAAGAAGATATCTTTTATTATAAAAGTAAATTCTTTGGGAAAAAGCAATTCATTCTATGCATTTGATTTTATGAAATTGTGAAAGGTTTTGAGACAAGGGTTTTGTGAGGACTGATTCCTCTCTGTTTTCACTTTGAATCACTAAAATATGTGGTTAATTATTCTTTGAATATCATAGAATTAATTCTTATTATGTTGATTACAATTTGTTAGAATAACTGAGAGGGGGGGTGAATCAGTTAGATCAGTTATCCTATAGTCCCAAACTCTCAGATGTACCTTACAAAACAATTTCAACAATTTATACAGCTCAGTAACATAAAATATCAATCTTTCTATTCACTTTACAGAATACCAATAATTATCCAAACTATGATTACTGACTAAATCAACTATGCAGTATGTAAAGTGCGATAACAAAACAATCATAACAAATAACACATAACACAATGATTTAACGTGGAAACCCTGCTAAGGGAAAAACCACCTGGGACCGATAACCCAAAATAATTCACTCTTCTGAAGTGAGCTTGGTAAAGAGCCAACCCTATTAAAGGTTATAATGCACACTATTAGGTGTGACCTGGTTAGAGGATTTATCACTAACAGTTAACTTTTGACTAGCATTCACTATGGGGCCAACAAGATAACACTTTACATTCAATGAATGTCATAAGATAGTACAATAAGACTGTTAAGTCTACTCGGTTAAGATATTTTCTGAATCAATGGTTAAATTGATATAGTACTGATTTGATTCAAATAAAACTTAATTGCAAATATTTAGATCTATGCTATGCTCATAAAATCCTATGATCATTAATCAATTCACTTCCTCAATATTTCTTAACTTACTTTCACTCGGTAAATAGTTCTCTAACACTCGGTAATGTCTGCATCTTGGTTCTTTCAATAACCAGTTTGATCAGGAATGCATGAATAAAATCTTCACACAAAATCTCTGCAGTCTCCTTTTTGTCTAGCATGTTTCAAAAATGAAACTCATATCTCTTAAATAGACAAGTAAATTGTTTTCATATTAGCCATTATATTTTGCCTCATAATCTCCTTCGTCCATTTTTTTGCTTAAACCTTCCTCAGCAGATGTGTCTTTAACATGTTTCAATCTCATCCTTTAGATCATCTCTCAATTATGTCAATTGTGGATCTCATAAATAACTTCATCCTTAACCTTGAAATCATAACAATATCCATTTCATCAATTCCAGTCGATTGTTCTTAGCATTTAATGTTTTCATCCATACTCAGTTTATACTGAAATGCATCGGTGATAACCAACTCAGTTATTAGTGTCACTCGGTATACACTGCACTGGCTCGGTGTATATAGAATTCTTCAATTATCGACCACATTGACTTGTTCAAATTCAAATCTCTTCTTCATAATAGATTAATGTAACTTTCTCAATTCAGCAATATAAATCCATGGACTCATCAATAAGTTACCCAATGTTTTCCTTATCCTTATCTGTCATGTCCATCTTTTCCTTATGTAGATATCTCAGTTCTTCATCTTTTCTTCCTTCAACAGATGTTCAAATGTTTGTAACCATCATGATAAGTACTGTCAAAACTAGTTGACATCAATGACAACATATTGACTGATTTAATCATCTTACATATCACTTTAGTATCTCGGTGATCTCTAATCACTGTTTCTTCAATTCATCTAGATATTCAATTAGTTGTAGTCATCACAATTTTGGTGTTGTTGTATACCAAAATTATTTATTATTTGTTGCAAGTTCTCCAAGGGTTTTGATTTTTCTCCTCTAGGATAGGATGATTTCCCATGATGGTGTGTAGCACTCTGCACCATGTTAATAATGGTGAATTGTGCATTTATTTCATGATGCATTGAACATCTAAGTTGAGATGACATTATAAAGGGAGAAGCGATGTTTGTAGTAGCTATGATCACATTTTTAAGGGTCTTTAATTAGTGTTGGAGGAGTTGTGATTTCTTATATCATGTAGAAATTGTCTTTCTTAGTAGTTGTGAATACTTATATAGAGGTTGCGTACACATAGAGGAAGCAATTGGTCCAGGAGATGTGTTTGGGTTTCCTTTAGTAGAAATGTCTACTCTATATAAATATAAAAGGTGCACAATATTAGTTTGTCAATTAGAATTGCATTCTGAAGGATCAATTTTAGAGTTTCTTGCATTTGGATTTAAATTCAATATTTTGTTTCTTTCAAATATTTGAAAAGCAATTAAAAAGTATATATTCAGAAAACACAAAAAAATCATAAACTCTTAAAACACCAGAAAAAATTCATTATTTAGTATTGATAAAGCAAGAGCCAGCATAGCTCTTTACAGAAATGGAGGATTTTATTAAGGAGTTGGCTTGATGTTTTTGGTGTCCCTTTTGGTTGTTGGTTCCTAGTTCTAGTTTCTAGTTTTTGTTGGTTTTTGGCTTTTTTATTTTTGTTGTCTCATAGCATATTTTTGTCTTGGGTCTCTTTTTGTTTATCTTTCTATAACTTTTTGTAAAATGGGTTTTGGGTCCCCTCAAAACCTAGTTTTTCTATTAATAAAAAATAATATAGTAATTTCTAATTATGCATTCATAGATACTACTAGTATTGTAATCGCTATTGGTAGAATATACACAAACACTTTTACTTATGTAGAAAATATGACTTGATGCATATACCAATGCAACATACATATTCACACAATAGCATTCTAAATTTATCAACAAAAAGGATTAAGAGAATAATTTTTCAATAAAATTTTGATACAAATTTATAGAAATAAACATTGATATGAATTCATTAACTTTGAATTCACTAACTTCTAAATTATTCATTTATGTTAATAACTTTGAAAGAAATACTATTTTATTTTCTTCAAATAAAATTATGGTTTCTACTCCAATAAGTTTATCTAGTTCAATTTCCATTTTTAGAGATAACATGTAATGTAAATAATTATATGGTGGAGTGCACTTCTAGTAAATCGTGAGGGATAATTATTCTCAAGTCATATACATAAAATGCAATAGTTTAGTGATAGAAAAATAGGAACTCTCCAAGATCCAAGTGATATCTTCATAGAAGTTTATTACTAATCATGTGAAACTAATAGTTCCATCCCACCCTATTAGGAGAATATACAATTGGATTGTAAATATACTTTTAAACACTTAACTGATCAACATGTAAACATACATATATTATTGGAATAATTAGGACCTTATACAATTAATATACAATTAGGTCCTTTATTAATTTATTCATTTATGCTAAACTTATCTTTTTTATGTTTTATTAGATTGGGCTAATAATGGATTCACTTAGTGTAGACTATGTCTAAAATGGCTAGCTTCTCCAACATTAATTATTTCCCTTGATTGCAATCTCATCTCTTACTCCTTCAAATGTGTCACCACATTGTGTTTTGTTGTGTTCTCGATGCACTCCTTCTCAATGCTCATTACAAACCAACTCAATGGTTTTTGCATCTTTACCACATGGCATAATTGTGCACCTTCTACCGATAATGTCTCCCATGGTTGCATTTTGATATGAGCTAGACTCTTGTTATGATTTTTTGATTATCTATACTTTGTTATTTTGGTTTTATAATTATGAGATGCACCTAGTACGATCATGGTTATTTTTGTTCAAATTAATATCACTGGTGTGTTATATGTAGTTTATACTTTTGATTTAGTGATTACCATATATGCATAATGACTCTACGATTTTGCAACATGATGTTGTATGATGATATCTTTTTTTATCTATTATATGAGATATTTTGGATTATATGGCTTGTGATGTGATTTTATGATGGTTTCATGGATGTATGTGCCAATGGTTAATAAAATATGGTTGTTCTATCATTTTTATGTGATAGTGGATTGGGGATCATTATATATGATGTTATGATTGTTAAATTCTATTGAATGATTTTATTTAATGAAATTATTATTATGATGTTTTAAATGAGGATTAAATATGAAAGGAATGGTTTCTCAACATTAGAATACATAAGAATGTAGGTTGTTAAATTTTTCTTTCATTACTTGCATTTTGGATTATTATATATATGTGCTTCAGCTATTTATATTGTGAGTAGCTACACTTCATGTGTGCATGTTTTATTCAACAGTTACCAGACATCAACTCCACCTGGCTACACAAGTTTGAGTGTGTATTTATCCACAATAGTGGTTACAAGAGATAGGCATGTTGTTCGCCCAGCATACTTAGCCAATATCATTCCTGGTTGGTTTCATGTATCTAATTTTTTTATTATTTTACCTTTTGGATACCATGTAGGAAAATCCTGGATGTCATTGCATGTTGTAAAAGATCGTTATATGTATGTGCATTTAAGGTGAACCATAGTGGTCATAGTTATGTCATATCATTTTATATGCTGATTGATATAATTAAATATTAATTATTTTAATTATCGACAAATGTGCCTTAGGTGTATTCCATTAATTGGAATTGATTTAATTTTAATGCTTGATATTTGGGAGCTTATAATGTGGCTTTAAGTGATTTATTATTTATTAAATTTTTTATTTGGAGAAAAATATCTTTTGCAAAAATGACTATATATTTTGAAGTTGAGTTCTTTTTCAACTCACTCTTCTATTTTGGATTTTTGAATTTTCTCCAATGCCTTTGGGAGAAATTTGATTTGTTCTCGTTGGGAGTGACTCAAGTGTTGGTATTTTGTGGGTAGTGCTAGTTGAAACCATGACAAGATTGCTATAATTTTCCAATAATTTCATCCTCACTTTTGGAGCCTTGGCCTTTTTCTCTTTGTTTTGAGTTTTTTCTCCATTTTGAGGTAGGGTCTCTTATTTCTCACTCATTTTTTCATATAATTGTTTTTTATTGTTGGGAATAAGTCATGGATGTGTAATTATATTTTCCCCACTTATTTAATTGCATTTGATGCTTGTATTTGGGCTTGTATGAATTTGTGAATTCTAAAATGTATTTTTATTGTCATGAGGTTTTCCATTCTCTCATGTGATGTTAGATTTTGAATTTTATTGTAGTTTTTGGATGTTTTGATATAAAAAGCATCAAAAACTATGATTTTGTCCCTTTTACAATCAGCCTAGTAGGCTAACAATAAGATTAAATCAAAAGAATATTCACAACACTTTAACTATATTAAAAAATATTCAAACAAAATGTATAACAAACAATACTATAAATATCAACTATGCTAATATAGCCACGATCAGTCTTAAAACCAATAGCATAACTAAACTCAATCTTATGAGTATCAAATATAATGCCTAGTGTAATGTCCCATCTGGGAACCTGAGAGGACAACTTATATTTTACTTAAGAACATGGCACTTTTTTTTTCAATGACTACAATATCCATTTGACATAATGATGGAAACTACACATTTGATGACTAAACAAATTTTATATCATATTAAAAACATGTGCAAGATTAAAACATCAATACAATACTTCACATGCTCTTAGGTTCCTTGGCATTGCTACTGTCATGCATAACATATAATTAAAACACTAAAACCATGATGAAATAAAATACCAAAAGATTAGTAATTTAATTTATTTATTTAATCCACATATCTATATGCAACTAATCATTATATGATAATAACCAAATATTACATCTTCATGAATTATCGGTACATGTTTACATTATAAAATTTGTAATCATTTACATGAGTACACTTTCAAAATCCATAGTACATCATATAATACAAGATACAATAATGATCATCCATCATAAAATTTAAATGAAGGTGCAATGAAAATGAAAAATCCATCTAGTAAGTGAACAAAAAAATAACAAACCTCAATGGAGAGATATCTACCACCCAACCATGTGGAACTCTAAGGCCCACTCCCTCCAAGCTAGGAGATAGACACAAATCCCCACAACAATAGGAAAACACAAGGAAACTCACAAAGAGGATCCAAACATGATATAAGAGATACACGAGGGATACAAAAAGGTATACATATAAGACACCACAAAATATTAGAGGTGAGCCACAAGGTTGACTACGGGAATCCTAAGACATGTGTCAGAGAGTGTCATCACATAGCTCTTACTCCTGAGTTACCCTAGCAAGCTCTCTAGACCTTGACCCCTTGGTGGAATTCATGTGGAACCGATGACATTTCATGAGGAAAAGGATTCTAATTCTTCAAATCAATGGCCCCATAGATAGTCATGCCTTCTCCAACCCATCCTTAGTTTGTAAAAGGACTCAAGGCCATGGGTGAGTTATCTCATTTATCTTATTTAATGTGTAACCCAACCAAATTCATTTTAATTATTTTTTTAAATGATTACAACTACACAATGGGTTACCCTAGACTGGTCATGTATAGACCCATCCCCCATTCGATCCACTCTCCTCAAAATGTTTCTAGAAAACCCTCCCCCATGCCCCAAACTGAAATCCAAACAGCATAACCAATCATACAATCACCAAGGAAAACTCAAAGATTCATCAAAACCAAAGAAACCACAAAAGCATATTTTGGAGCATAGGAACTCAAAATCATAAATAGGTTCCATGTATGTCATCGTAACAAAAGGACACCAAAATCATATATGCATCATGATGAGAATGTCATAGGAACCTCTCTAGGTTCCAAAATATAAACTATAATCTAGACATTACATAACTCATACATATGTCCCCTTCTAGATCCACTCCATCGAATTGGATGCATAAGATATCCTTAAATTTCTCATTAGGGTCCAAGAGCACCAACCATTACACAATGAAATTGCACCATATAACATAATAGATAGAAGAAAAATCACACTCACCACCAATTGGCATTCAAAATAATTCTAACGGAAACAAGACCCTCATGTGACCTCAATTATACATTTAGGCCCAACCAAAATAATACAATGAAACTCATTAATTCCACAAGAGAAACCAATGAACAAGAAACCATTAAAAAATGTCAAATCTCAAGCCTCTGGTTTTCAACTTGAATCCCCCAAAACACCAAAACTAGAAACTTAGCTATATGATTCCATTAAAACCAAAATAACATATGTCTCATAAGATAATAACAATAATAAAACATGCAATCAATACACACATCACCAACCAAATATCATGTCAAATGTGTGAACTCAATCTTGGAAATAGAAATACATTCTCCAATAAACATATGCAAACCATGATTATAAGAAAACTTGATCATTCGTTTAAACAAAAAGGAAATATGGTTTAACAACTTCATTATTAATATATCCATTAATTCATGTAGTTGATACATGTGGTACCCAATGAAGGATCCAATGATTCTCCATGCAACATTAATACCCAAAGAAAATTATAAAGAACACCCAAATTTTAGAGGAAAATAATAATGGAATGTGTGCATCAAGATGAAATTTAAACTTAAAATATGCAAATCCAAAGGTCACAATAACACCTCAATGCTAATATACAAAAACCTTCAAACACATTCACTTTGTCTTTAATGTTCACCACAAGGCCAAAATAGAAAATCATAGTAGAATTATAGTTTTACCTTTATGTTGGGAAAGAGGCAATCTATCCTAAGTGTAATCACCCAAGAATGGTCTAGTAAACTATAAGTCCCCTCTCTAAGCATTAAAATTTTAAATACTAGACTACATCTTGTGCTCAATCAATTTTTCACATTGATTTAATCTCTTATTTCTTGATCAAATAATCATTTTATCATTTATTCGATGATATCCTAAAGTTTGGCCACTTTATCCTAATCTTTATTTATTTAAAATAATATGTCCCCTTTTAATTAAATAAAATCCCCTTTATCCTACGTGTGCACATTAAAAAAGAATTTCCTAATTTTAAAAGAGAATAGAAAAGACTTTTTGTCTACTCATTAAATGCACACTTTCCAAGGTGTGGAATCTCCTTTTGCCTCTTAATCTCTCCGTCCATTTCTCTTTAAAAGGAGACTCTCTCCTCACTCTTGGCTAATTTAGAATCTAAAATCTTTCACTCATGCTATTTTTATGCTATCATTTTGTCTACTTTCATTCTTATAGCATTCTTGGCACACTTATTTGCATCTTTCATACTTGTTTACTTTATTTGCATCTTAGATTAGCATTTCCTATTTGCATTTATCTTAGATCACATAGCTTAATTAGGAGTTATTGTAATCTTGTTATATTATCTTTTTTTTCCTTTTTCTTGCATATGCATCATAGCTTAGTTCTTGCATTTCATCATAGATTACTTTCATTTGCTTTATCATTTGAATCTTCCATTTTATGGTGCACCTTTCAAGGGTCTCTCTAGAAGGTTCATTTGAGAGCCACCATTCATATTATTTTAGATTATTGCACATCATAGATAGGAAGCTATAAGACACTTCTTTAGAAATACTTCTTCATGGATTCTCTCAAGTGTAATGGTTTATAGAAGTGTGTCACATTTTTTTGGTGCTCGCCGTGGGGCTAGATTCTAGGGTTTAGCTCCATTTCTTGCATTTTTTGTCATTTTGTTGTTGTAGGTTTGTGTCTCTATTTTGCAGGCCAAGAAAATCATACAAAATTTCACAGCATATCTACATGATATTTCATCATACTACCAAAAGATCTTTTATAGTTTCTGGAATATCGTCTTTGTGTTTTGTAGTTTATCGCCTACCTTCTGGAAAAATATCATCCTTATTCAGTACACTCTGTCATACAATCTTGAAATATCATTTGGCTTCCAAAGGTATATCATATGATATTTTGATAAATTGTAAAGCATCACCTAGATTTGATTGCTTGCATAGTCCAAGTCATTCAGCCTAGTTTGCTTGCACTTTTCTTGGATTTCAAGTTTTCTGGTTTCTTAACATCACCTAACAATTGGTTTTGTAGAGTTATTGGTTTCATTTGCATAATTTTGATCCCTAACTTGTGGTTTTGTAGGATTCTCTTTCCAAAGGAATAGCATTGCTAAGACTACTAATATTTTGGTTTTGTAGGCTTCCTTGGAAATACAAATAAACTTTGTGCTTTCATAGATTTGATTTTCTAGGCACATAGCTTAATTAGTTTTCTTTTGGTAAATTAACATGTTCTTGGTGTGTTTTGGATACACTATGGAGTAGGATAGTATGCCCTTTTCCCTTGTGGAAAATCATAAATCTAGACCTTCATTAGTTATCCATTTACTTTCTTGCATTTACCTTTAGAGGGTCTGCCAAGAGAGAAATCTTTTGGGAATGACCCAAGTGAGAAACAAGAAAACCCAGATAACTCCATCCCACTATAATCAAAAGCTTCCTTCACTCTAAAAAGAGGGAATAGTTTGATATTTTCTACTTCTAACACTTCTTCAGGTGTAGGGCCTAGTTTCCTCAATCTTTCTAAAAAAGACTACACTTGACTAGGTGCTTATAAGACCTTCATGGTCTCAATTTGTTTACAATACTAAAAGGGGAGTATATTCAGCTTGTATAGGCCTGAGAGGTCTTAATATTTCTTGTGAGACTATACATTTTGGGTGCTTGTATGGATATAGGCCTAAATTTTTCTTGAAAAACTACAAGGGGTAGTCATGAACGGAGACTCTTACTAAAAACCTTAAGATCTAGAGACCAACCATTTTATCCATGTGACTTCCTTTGTGGAAGGTTTGATCCAAGTGGACTTACTCGGATCACCCCAAGATACTCACCATATTTTTTCCCTTGGATGCTAAATCTTGATTATGGCAATGTGAAAGACATGCGCTACAAGTATTGTTCTCTTTAAATTGATCAATAACTTGCATGGTCCTAGGAAAGGTCATTCAACCACTTAATTGTGGGGCTAAGTATCAAGTTGTGGAAAAAGGTTGGAACACTTCCCTTTTTAACTTAGGTAGAATTTTCTTGATGTGTCTTTGTTTTGTGCTAAACCCATGGAGATCATTGGAATGTACACATGGCAGAAGTATTCATAGGGTTTTTCTTTGAGACCTCCCAAGTGTTTGTATCATGCAAGCTTGCTTTGTCCATTTATTGATTATTTGAAGACTACCCTATGCATCACATTTTATTTAAAAACTTGGTTTTGAACTTCAAACTTGCTATCAAAATTGAAATTACACACTGTCACAACGATCTACATTGTTGAACCAGTCAAAACAGTCGATCGAAACAAGGTTTTTTTTAGTCAAAATTTGGTCTTTTTATGTTTGTTGACTTAATATCATCTTTTGTGGTGAGAAATATCATACAATAGTTTATAATATTGTCTTCCATTCACGAAAATATCATATGTCAGTACTGGGAACTATCATCTTGTATGTTATTAGAATATCATCTTATCTTGAAGTGTCGTATGTTTTACTATGAAATTTTGTACGGCTTATCCTCCATGTCTAATTATCATCTAGCTTACTAAGGTTTGTCTTCCATTTTCTGATCTGGGTTGGTTTGGCCTCAAATTTTCTCTTAGCTGGTTTAGGAAGCTTATACTTGACTATTTTTGGTCTCTTGGTTTGAAACTATCAAGTTAGGGATTTTTTTAGTTGAAAAGGATCATCTAGATACCTCGGTTATATTTTTTATTCGTAAAGATGTTCACTTTCCTATCTCTTTTTCCTATCTTTATCTTTACTTTGGATTTATGTCTTGAATCGAGTCACAAGTGTTGTACATAGGGAACTTACCCACAACTTGGGCACTTTGTGATAAGTTAGTCTTGATCTCTTTTTTCTCTCTTTTTCTTTTGGACAAGTGAACACTTTACTTCTCTAGGGTGGACATCAAGTTTTCTTGTGTCATCTTAATTGTCTCTTTACATTCTCATTCATGCTAGTAACAACTAGACATCAAATTGGTCAAGGGAAGAAACCTCCAATTAGCTTTGATGAATTGCCTTTTCCTACTAGGCGTCAGCGTCATCAAGACAAAGAACCTAAAATTACCTTTGACAAAGAAGAGGATAATACTGAAGTTTCATTTGATCCTTTTGGAAGTATCTTTGATAGTACCTTTGAGACACCTCTTGCCTCATCAAGATCTAAAAAATATTTTATCTCTAACCATTTCTAGAGAAGAGCATAACAAGCGATTGAATGACCTTTGTGAGAATAATGAGAGGTTAAGACAAAGTGAGTTAGGGATAAAATCTTACATGGAGGAACAAGAGACTCATTTGGCTCAAAAATTCAATGCCAATTTGTTTGGAAATAATGGAAATAGCACACCTCCAAGATCTCCCCCAAGGTCAAAACATAATTGATTTGACTCACCTCCAAGATCTTCAAATTCTAGACATAACTCTCAACATGGAAACAACACGGATCATGAAATTATTGAAGAAGATCTCTTAAATTTTAACAAGATGACCATTATCAAAGAATCATGCTGAAAACCTTAGAACAAAATGGCAATCAATATTTCATGCACTTGGCTTCTAGAGGGTTGAAAATCCCCCACAACTTTGATATTGATAGGTTTCTTCAAAGAAAGGAACCCTCACCTTTGGAATTCACCATCAAGGAAATACAAGACTTGGAAAATGAAGTGTCAAGATTGAAAAATAAAAAGGAGAAGCCTAATTCATCATTTTCTATGGAATTCATATGCACTCTACCTTTTGACAAAAACCTATACATGATGCCTTTTTTAAGAGATGTTGATATTCCTAAGTATGGAAAGTATGATGGAAATGGGGATCCACATGACCATGTTAGACAATTCTATGCTTTGATTATGGACTTTATGCATGATGAAACTTACCTTATGATACTTTTTCCTAGTATTATACTTGTTCAAGCTATGCAGTGGTTCACAAAAATAACACCTCCATTGAAGTCCTTTGATGAGCTTGTTCAAAGGTTTATTCAACAATACTCTTGCAACATTCAACACCCTGGGACAATCCTTGATCTATGCAACATCAAACAAAAACAAGGTGAACCTTTTGTTAAATTTTTACAAAGGTGGAGGAACTTACACTCAAGATATACATGAAAACTTCTAGAGAATGAGAAGACTAATATATGTGTTAATAATCTCATACCCGAGTTTCATTATGATCTTAGAAAGAAAGTATTTTTTGCCTTTAATGACATGATTGAGAGTTCTTTTCGAATAGAGGATGTTTTCATCAAAAAGGGTGAAATCACATTAAGTAAGGATAAATCCAACAATGGTAATGGCTATAACAAAAACAAGAATAAGCCTTGGAATAAGAACAAGCATGTGGTTAATGATGGTTTTGTTGATTAATCTAAGCCTAAAGAGCCTATTTTTAACTTGGTTAGTGCTATTCAAACAACCAAAAAACAAGAAGCTACAAAATGGACAATGATTCTAATAAGGATAAATCTTCAAGGGAACCTAAGCCTAAACATGATTTTACCCCTTTGGGAGATTCATATGATATGATACTTAAGACCTTACTTGCTAACAAGATTATCACACTACCTAAATATTCTGAACCTTACGATCTAGAGGTGAAACCTAAGTGGTGGAATGAAAACCATTATTGTGATTATCATAAAAACAAGGGACACAAAACTGACAACTGCATAAAATTGAAACATGTCATTCAAGATCTTATCGAAGATGTGAAGGTTGGATTAGATGGTCTTGTTAATAATTTTGATCATAAGGCTTTTAAATAATCACTCCCCAAGTATGACAAAGGAGAAACATCAAAGAAAGATGAGGGAGTTAAAATCAACTACACTTATATGAATAATGACAAAGTTATTATTATGCTTGAGCCTATGAATGAAAACATTAACATGGTGAGACCCAAACATGATGGACCTGACTATGATTGGGATATTGATGAGGCACCTAAGTTTGTCTTGAAAGGTATTGGTTCTTCCATGC
This sequence comes from Chamaecyparis obtusa, assembly GCA_027943335.1. Taxonomy (NCBI): domain Eukaryota; kingdom Viridiplantae; phylum Streptophyta; class Pinopsida; order Cupressales; family Cupressaceae; genus Chamaecyparis; species Chamaecyparis obtusa. Next base: position 207,676 of record BSBK01000519.1, on the reverse strand, counting down.
AACCCCAATCTTGCAATGAGCGTAAGTACATGATCATGCTTAGAGGTGTCAACTCTCCTTCACATAGGGAAATCCTAAATGTTGTCACTAGGATTCAACCCAAGGTTATTCTTAGGGGTCTAATTATTCCAAGAAAGATAATCCTAATCAAATGGTGTCCTCTTCCAAACAAGTCTCTACTTCTAGCAAGTTGAAAACTATAATCTAGTAGATCAACTTCAACATACCCCAGCCCAAATTTCAATCTTTGAGTTGCTAGAGTTATCACCTACACACAAGGAAATCTTAGAGCTTTGCAAATGGCTAGTGTCCCTAAAGACATTGATACTGATCAATTTCAGACCATGGTTAATCACATTGCTTCTCCACATTACCTATCATTTTCTAAGGAAGACAACAAGTCTTTAATTCACCCACATAACATTTCCCTACATACTGAAATCCAAAACTATCGAACCCGAGTCAAATGCGTGTTGATAGATAATGGTGATGGCCTAAATATTTTTTCTTTCAACATGATTAAGAAGTATGGATTGTTAGATTTCACCATTGATTCAAGGAAAAAGATAACTATTAAAGCCTATGACGAAGTTGAAAGGTCTTCCAAAGGATTGATTGTGTTACCTATTCGGATTGGTCCAGTGGAAAAAGATGTGATCTTTCAAGTCCTTGATATCCCTCTTTCTTACAAAATATTGTTAGGGAGACCATGGATCCATGATATGCAAGTGGTTCTCTCTACCTGCCATCATTGGATAAGTTTTCCCTTCTATGGTACTGAGATTTCCATTCCAGGGGGATAATTCTATGTCTATCAATATGCTTACTATTGAATCCTTAGTACCACACAATAGAGTTGTTGATGAGACTAAAACTACTCTTTCTAATTGTGAGAAGAATTTAAAAATGTTGAACCTTGGAATGGGGGAATATTGACTAGATTCTATTTCCACACTCCTGATTGCCCCTCGTTCTTATGGTAAACCTTCAAAGGATAAGAATCCTTCATCTTCTGCTATGACATTTTTTGGGACCTTTGTTCAGTCTTCAATACCTCTAGAAGATGAAAAATAAGAACAAGCTATTAGGGAATGGGTCTACAGAAGAACTTGAGGAAATTATGCTTAATATTGCAGTCTCTCCCAAAAGATACAGAAAAGGCTATGATTTTTTAGCTAGGATGGGTTACCCAATTCATGGACCTTTGTGCAATAAGAAACATGATCTTGAAGAACCTATGAGTCACACAAATGGAAGGAAATATAATGATAAGACTAGATTTGGATTTTCTAATGCACAACTAGTTTTTTACCTATCTCCTAATAATTCTAGTGAATCTAAAGAAGAGACTATGCCTACTCATACTTTTGACAAAGATGAGGAAAAATTTGTTTCCTCTACTACCATTCTTTGGAATGAAGAAGGATCTCCGCTAGAACAAGATGATGAATCTTCCACATCTTATCAAAGTGAAGAGTCATATATTGAAGATCCTAATAGAGAACGCATTCGTAAGAACATGGCATGGTTGTTACAAAGAGAAAATAATACTAACTCACATGAATATGAATGGGATTCTCTCTCAGTTGATTCAACTAAATTGGGAATGGATGTGGTGCATACTTATGCTAAACAAACCAAAGTGGTAGATGAGTCACCCATAGGGCCTAATGAGTTGAACTTGCATGCTACTTTCATTAATCAAGTTAACCACACTAGGAATCAGATGGATCTAGGTACTTTTGAGGGAGACATTATAGACTCTAAATATCTTTTCAATGGAGATGACTTCCCCTATATCAATTCTTTAGAACCTACCACTTCTCTTCCACTCATGTACTCTAACCTTATCGATTGGTCACAATAGAATCAATAGCTAGCATTACCTTCTTTCCAAAATGACTATGAAATAGTCTACTACCTTAATGCTATTGAACCTGTAGTTTCTTCCACCAGTGAACCAAAAATAAACATGACTAAAAAAGATATCAAGTACCTTAAACATAAAATAAAAAGAAATTTGAAAAAGAACAAGTGCTCTGATGGAAAAAACCACTTTCTGGCAGTGTCAAAGCCTAAAGGTAAAAACAAAAGACATATCTAAGGGTAAAAACCTCTTTAAGATGCCCAAGGATGAGGTACTTGGTAGTCTGCCTAGTTATTTTAGGATATATCTTCAGTAGTGATAGAGCTGACATAGACTATAAATCTTGGGACAACTAAAGCACCTCAGATCATGCATTTAGCTAAATCTCTATCAATAGATGAAAAACAACATTTTACTAAGTTCTTCAGAGAATAAGATCATTTTTTCTTGGACATATGCAGACATGTTAGGGATGGACACTAATCTAATTATGCATCACCTGTCCATATCTCCTTGTGTTAATCCAATCAAATAGAAATTACAAAAGATGCATCCACACATAGCCTTTTGGTCAAAGTTGAATTAGAAAAATTCTTGAGTGATGGATTTATATGAGCTATAGATTATGTTGAATGGATCTCAAACATTGTACATGTATCTAAACATGAAAAATCCATTTGTGTATGGATAGATTTCTGAGGCTTTAACAAATCTTGCCTAAAGGATGATTTTCCACTTCCAAACATAGACATGGTAGTGGATATGACTATGGGTTATGAAATGTATTCTCTCAGGGATGGTTTCTCAGGATATAATCAGATTAAAATAGCTTCTGAAGATCAAGAAAATACTTTGTTCACATGTGCATGGGGAACCTTTTGTTGGAACATCATGCCATTTGGACTAAAAAATACTAGAGCTACCTATCAAAGAGCTATGACCACCATCTTTCATGACATGATGCATAGAAATATGGAAGATTATGTGGATGATACCTTGGAAAAATATAAGAAAAGGAACATGCATCTTGAATATTTGAGTTTGATCTTAGACAGAATGGAACAATTCCAACTTAGATTAAACCCTAAGAAATGTTCTTTTGGAGTCACCTCAGGAAAACTACTTGGATACACCATTTTAGCTAAAGGAATCAAGGTTGACCCCAAAAAGGTCCAAGCTATAATGGAGATGCCACCTCCCAAAAACATAAGTCAATTAAGTATTTTACAAGGGCGCCTTCATTCCATCAAGAGGTTCATATCCCAACTTACTAACAAAGGTCAACCTTTCAATAAGAACCTACACAAAGGAGCTACATGTATGGAATGAGGAATGTGAGAAAAGTCTCAATCAAATCAAGGAATATTTGGCCAAACCTCCAATCTTAATGTCTCCTATTCCAGGAAAACCTCTTATTTTATGCATCTCAACTACAGCTACATCCTTGGGGGCATTATTGGCACAACAAGATGATCATGGGAAGGAAAGAACTTTATACTACATTAGCAGAACATTAGTAGCTTATGAAATCAATTATAACAACATTGAAAAATCTTGCCTTGTAGTGGTCTTTGCATCTCAAAAAATCAGACATTATATGTTGGCACATACTACATAGCTTGTAGAAAAAATTGGTCCTTTGAAATACTTAATAAATAAAGCTACTCTTACTGGTTGACTAGCTAAATGGATGATGATTCTCTCTGAATTTGACATTGAGTATGTTGATTGTAAGGCCATAAAAGGACTAGAAATTATTGATCAAGTAGCCAAATTCACTCTACAAGATGATACTCCTATATAGATTGACTTTCCTCATTTATTATGTATGTGACTAAACAGACATGGAATATGTTCTTCTATGGATCTCACACAAAGAATGGTACTGGAGCTTGTATTTTGTTTATCACACCTCATGGTTACACTATCCCAAAGTCATATAAGTTGTTATTTCCTTACACAAATAACATAGAAGAATATGAGGCTTTGACAAATGGGATTAAACCAGTCATTAAATGGAGGATCATTAAACTACATATTTTTGGAGACTCTTAGATTATCATCAATCAAACTAATGATGACTATTTCCTTACAAGAAGATGATTGATGATCTCAAGAATTACTTCACTTTTTTCACATTCCACCAAATTCCTAGAGCTGAAAATAAGGTGTATGATGTCATGGCTACTTTGTCTTCTATCATATAGATGGAGGAGCATGAGTTCAGATTTCAATTCCTAGTGGAAGAACTACAATACCTTTCCTATAATTCTCCTGACAACCATGTCATATGCACCATGATAGGTCATGATTCTTCTCAATATACTAACATTTTCTCTTACCTATGTGACCAAGTCATTCTTGATAACCTAACCTATAATGAGAAATGACAACTCATTCATTCATAACACCTCCCACTATACCCTCATCTTTGGTGACTTGTTTAGGAAGAGTCTAGATAGAACACTTCTTAGGTGTCTAGAGAAAGATGAGTCTAAACTTGCATTAGCTGAAGTTCATGATGGTGTATGTGGGTCTCACTCTAACGGTCTTGGGCTAGCTTGAAATCTATTAAGATCTAGTTATTATTCACCTACTATGCAGATATATTTCATGCACTATGCTAAGTCTTGTAAGAAGTTCCAAATGCATGAGAATCTAATACATGCTTCAGGCAAAGAACTTATTCCATCTATTACACATTGGCATTTTTAGTAGTGGGCTTTTGATTTGGTAGGTCAAATACATCCTAACTTATCTAGTGGACACAAGTTTATCATTACTGTAATAGGGTATTTTACAAAGTAGGTTGAGGTTTTTCCTCTCATGACTGCTACTAGGAAACAAGTATCTTTGTTCATCCTCAATTATATCATTTTTTGCTATGGAATACCTTCCTCCATAGTTACTGATAATGGAGGACAATTCAAAAACAAGGATCTTAAGTAGTTATGTAAGAAATTTAAGATTAAACAACACTAATCTTCAATCTACTACCCTCAAGCAAATTTTCAGGTTGAATCTTTTAATAAGACACTGTTGAAATTCTTACACATAATAGTTAACAAGACATGAAGGGATTGGCACTTATAAATCAACCCTATGCTATGGGCCTACAGAACTAGCAAACACACACCTACTGAAGCTACACCATTTTCACGTGTGTATAGATCTAAAAAAAATTTACCTCTTGTGGTTGAGATACCTTCCCTAAGGGTTTCCTTGAAAGGCCTCATCATAGATGATGATTATAGAATCATGCACATACAAGACCTAGAACTTCTAGATGAGCGTAGAATATTTGTGTTCAATCACATGAGGGTATATCAGAAAAGGATGTCACAAAGCTATAAAAAAGAGGTTCATTCTAGATAATTTCATATTGGAGACCTCGTCTTGAGAGAGAATCCCAAAAATCAATAGAATAGAGCATAGAAAGGGAAGTTTGAACCGAATTGGTTGGGTCCCTACATAGTTACTGCTACTTTTAGGTCTAATGCCTATCATCTTTCTACACCTGAGGGAGAACAACTCCCTTAACCTATCAACATCCTTCATTTTAAGAAGTTCTATTCATTATGCTCCAGAGCTTTGTACATATCATAATATCCTAAAAAAATTAAAAAAATCATAAAATATCTTTAAAATTTTCAAAAAATCATAAAATGTCTTGAAAAAATCCTAAAAGTCATAAAAATTCCTAAAAAATAATCATCTTAGTGAAAACCTGGCAAACAGGCGCTCTAATGCATCAACCAAAAAAAAATCATAAAAAAGAAAAAGTGCCTTGGCGTAAACCTGGAAATAGGCATCATGGTAGAAAAAAGAGTCCTTCCAAGTGGTGAAAACCTAGAAATAGGTGCTACTTGATATCCATGCACTTATATCTATTAGCTTTTCTCTTTGCACTTCGAACCCTTTTGACTTCCAACTCTAATTTCCTTGGTTTGAGATTGATCTTTGTCTAGGGCTAGTGGCATGAACTGTATTCTCCTTTGGAGCATGATGGTGTTTCTTAGTGACTCACCCAATAGTATTTCTCGACACTTCCTTTAACATCAAGTGTTTCTTAACACTTATCAGATATGCTACTTTGATTCAATGCTTTGTCTATAGTCTAGGATTGTGTGATATTTCTCACCTATAGGCATGAGTCCTAGCGAGTCAATGATTATATTTTTCATTTTTCACACCGTGCTTAAACTAAAATGAATGAGACATGTTATGACTTATTTTCTTTGAGTGTTGATTGATTAATGATTTTCATTGATTTTCCCTCCTTAGTTTCTCTGGGATGTCATGACTAGAGAGCTAGGGGTTGGGGGTATGTTTTCTTTGATTTTTTCCTATGGCTATCCCTTTGATGATTCTAAGTGGCTCTTTCTTTGACCCCTTGGATAGTGGGGAGGTTTAGAGCTATATCCTTGACTATTACATTGTGTTTTCTTATGCAAGACCATACTCATGGCTATCTTGGTTCTTATGCTTCGATGTTGGTATGATCTTCCAACATTAGCTTGGAAATTGTGTTCAGGTCAACTCAGCTCTTATGTCTCAATGCTTACATGTGTTTTCTACATTCTATCTGATATGGATAATATTCATATCTTCATAATTTCACTTGTGCTAGCGATGGTTGTATGATCTTTTGATGTCCCTTAATAAGGCTCGATGATAAGAACAAGGACCTATCTAATTGAACCTTGCAAGTCACACTTTTCATCTTCATAGTAGTGTGCATTTTAGGGTGTATTCTAGTTTACATTTGAGTTAGGAGAGAGTATCCTTCATCATTTCAGATGGATATTCAGCTACGCTCAATCTCTTATCTTCCCTCTTGATCGAGTCTTTGTTGCCTCTTTAATCTTTCACCCATTCTCCTTTTTCTTCTTCCTGTCATCTCAAGGGGTTAATCATATCATCATATCTAATCTATCCAAAGTGGTAAGTTTCAAATCATGAAGTGCATAACATACATATCAGAGTATAAAGTATCAACAACTATGAGAGAATCATGTTTCAAGGAAATGATTTAAAAATGACCTTTTGGGCCCCTTATATAGCATTTTGACCTAAATTTTCAAAGTCTTAGATTTTTGCAAAAATTGCACCCTTAATTTCAACATACTAGATCCATTTTTTAGATTGAAATCAAAATCTGACTTCATCTCGATTGTCAAAATCATATTTTAAAATTATTTTCTTTTAGGCACAATTGACTGAACCTTTGAGGCTAATCTCTTGAATCTTTTGAGGCAATCACCATTTCCTCTTCTACGTCATCATTTCATCACCTTTCTTCTTGCTTTGACCTAATGCTAATGTTATACCTTTTCGGTCAACCTTATTCAAACTGGGGAAAATTTTCATCACTTGGTGGTCAAACTTAGTCTTGTACACTTATCATTCATCTAGAACCTTATCTTATCCTGATTTGATCAAATCCATCTCCTCTACCTCATTTTGATTCCGATCCTGGGGGGCAGGAATAATCTATCTTTCAAAGCCGCAAATTGATTATATTATCTTATCATTTCACTCTTTGGACATATTAGTTCTCATCGCATCATATCAATTATGATATTGTCTTGTCTTTTAATCTATGTTTCAGTGTTTAGTTTTGCTTCAACTGTGCATTGGAATCTTGCTATCTTTGCTAGTTCTCATTCGATCAAGTTTAGGATTAGTTATCTCCTTGTGTTTTGTTCAATCAAGTTCGGAGTTAGATCTGTATCAATTACCTTTACATCATCATTCATTGACTCAATGTGTTCCCAGATCACTCACACATTAGTCAAAGAGGGGAAAATGTAATCAACCAAAAATGGTCTAGTAAACTATAAGCCCCCTCTCTAGACATTAAAATTTTAAATACTAGACTACATCTTGTGCTTAATCAATTTTGCACATTGATTTAATCTCTTATTTCTTGATCAAGTCATCATTTTATCATTTATTTGATGATATCCTAAATTTTGGCCACTTTATCCTAAGATTTATTTATTTAAAGGAATATGTCCCCTTTTAATTAAATAAGATCCCCTTTATCCTATGTGTGCACATGAAAAAAGAATTTCTTAATTTTATTTTATTTTTAAAAAAAAACTTTTTGTCTACACATTAAATGCACACTTTCCAAGGTGAGTGGAATCTCATTTTGCCTCTTAATCTCTTACACTCATATTTTTTCCTCTTAACCATGTCCATTCATTTTTCCGCTTGAGAATCTTGTGCACCAAAGTCAAAATAAGGATTTTTCTCCACCCTTAGATTTTTCCTCTTAATCGCTCACTGTCCATTGCTCTTTACAAGGAGACTTTATCCTCACTCTTGGCTGATTTAGAATATATAATATTGCACTCATGCTAGTGTTATGCTATCATTTTATGTACTTGTATTCTTAGATCATTCTTGGAGCACTTATTTTCATCTTGCATACTAGTTTACTATATTTGCATCTTAGATTAGTATTTCCTTATTTGCATTTTAGCTTAGATCACATAGCTTAATTAGGAGGTATTGTAATCTTTCTAGATTATCTTTTCTTTCCTTGTTCCTGCATTTTCATCATAGCTTAGTTCTTGCATTTCATCATAGATTAATTTCATTTGCATTATCATTTGAATCTTCCATTCTATGATGCATCTTGCAAGGGTCTCTCTTTAAGGTTCAATTGAGAGTTACCATTCATATTATTTTATATTATTGCACGTCATAGATAGGAAGCTATAAGCCACTTCTTGAGACTTCCTTCTTCATGGATTCTCTCAAGTGTAATGGTTTATAGAAGTGTGTCACATTTCATCACACGAGGAAATATATTATAAATACACTATTGCAAATACACTACTCTTATTATTCAAAACATCTACTATCTATAATATAACCAAATCACATAACTATTAAACAACTATTTTATATAACCTATAATATAGATTTTATAATAGCTTTATACTACTTTCTATCACTATACCTTTGTGACTTTGTCATTCGTAATTCAAATTTTCAACCTTCGGGTACTATGTTGCATTATTTTAATTTTATATCATATGCACATTAACAATGAATTATTGAAGCAATTAAATTTTGAGTTTTGATATTTATTAATTTTTTAACTATCAATGAAAATCTCAACTAACTCTAATGTTTTGTATTAAAGATATAATGTATATGTCTTATCAATGTTTAACTATATATATCAGACAAAAAGGTCACAGAACCAAATCATGAGATTCTTTATTTTTCATATTGTCTTTGTGCCTATTGGAAGGTTGTGCACTTTTTTGGCAGTATTGTGAAGATCTATATTTGTTATACAAGTTTTCATGGGGTTAGTTAGATCCATGGCAGTGCACCTAAACATTCAACGATAATGAGTTCCTTAGCTTCTGACTTAAAACTTTGTAATTGATTATTTTATATACTGAGAAATATTCATACCATGATTTTTCTCACATTGGGTTTTCCACATAGATCTAGTGTTCATAAGTCATTGCTATATCGTTTGGTGATAATTAGTTGGTTCAATAATTAGTAATTGAGATCTATGACATAATTGATAAGTAATTGATTGTGTTGATTCATGGCCCCTTACCTTTTTTTCCCTCCTCACCCCTCCTTAGCACTCAATAGTGTTCAACAAAAAATCCTCAATTTCTTATCTTTGACCCTAGATCTAGCATCACACTCACATTCTTTGCATTGTTATTTTCAACTCAAATATAAATTGTTAGATCCACCATTTGCCCCATTGTTTTTTATCAAATTTTCAATTAAGCTAATTAGATTCACTCTCCTTCAGTGTAATAAAAAATGGAAATAGGTCGTGTTCCTACTTTTTATACATAAGTTAGTGAACACTTCATTTCCTCATTATTACAACATGTAGCACACTTTTGTGCTAAATTTGACTTTATTTTTCAGTTTCAGTCCATTCTCATTTACTCTCACCTAAACACATTTTAATATATTCAACCATATTCATATTCACCCATATTCATGCATTCACCTCATTATCATCCCGCACTTTTACATTTCATTCTCAATTCCAAGATCTAGTAGTCCTTATCATAGGCTAGTTCTACAACATGTAGAAGTGATCCCTCTTTTTGATTTGATTGAAAAAAATCAAATTGTCAAACGTTATCAGTTTCTTGTGGTTGTTGGAAGCCAACTTTTTAGACTTTTGTTTGACTTCTCATATATATTTTTTATTTAAAGGCATGTATTTGAACATTAATTGGCATTCTAGACCATTTGAACATCCTAAACACTTATGGGTATCAATATGAATATTTGAATTGAGAGCACTAAAAAGAATCCATAATTGCATCAAAATTCAATCTAAGACTTTAAATATTTGATTGTCTATTTATCAACATTTTCTCGAGTATTTTGGAAGTTTTCTTCCTCATTCATGTCAAATGATTTAAAAATTTTCTAATTCTCTCCTTCATGCTCTGCAACTGCATTGAAGGTTTTTTCTGGAGGAGGCCTCTAATTGTGCAAGCAGTCTTTCAACCACTCACAGGGAGGCCTTCCCCTCTTTTTCTATGTCCATTTAATAGTTGATAAATCCACTAATTTGCAAAGAATGAAGAGAAGATCTTTCAAGGAAGGGGTGGGAACATCAACTAGGGTTCCAGACTAGGCTGAATTTGTTTGAGCACCTCCTACAGATAACAATGGAGCAACATGAGGTAAGGGCTCTAATATGTCCCTAAATGTTAGACCTAATCTACAAATTTCCTTACATGTTGATGCTGAGAAGAATAGATTAAAATATTTGGCTTTCTTTTTAGCAGCCCAAGATGTTGCCAAGGTTCCCTTATGTGCCTTTATGAACAACTGGATGCAACAAAGTTGGACTAATAAACTAGGGTTTCATCACACCTTCTATCATATGGTCCAAAAGGGTTTGTTTGTAATCTTTTTTAAAAGCTATGAATATCATAAACAAGTTAATAAAAAAATTTGGAGCATTGGCTCTTGCACATTTAGGTCCATTTCATGGTTAGCAGAGGCTAACAAAGATGAAATCATTGTGTTATCTATTGCTAGGTGGGTTACTATTAAAGATGTGTCTCCTTATCTCTATAATTCAACCCCTAATATAGTCAAATGATTTGTAGGGTTCTTAGACTAGAGGAATTTGTGGTTCTCATGCCACACATAGTCGCTAGACTTCTTGCCATTTATCCAGGCAGTGACATCCCAAAATTTGGTTACTGAATTGAAAAATGAAAAAAATTATTTCCCTATCAAGATACTTAGTGGGCTCAATGTGTGCTTCCTCTATCTCAAAGAGGGCCACCGAAGGATATCTTTCTCATTGATTAAGCTTAAAACCCTCCATAAAGATTGGTCCAAACCTATTAACAATGTTAATATTCAAGCGGACACCCATAAAGAACATCTTGCTAGGGATGTGTGTCCTAATCTTCCTCCCATAAGTGGTGAAAAATCAAACCTCACCTCCCTCCTCTCAATCTCTAATCTTTCTCACCCTTTTGTTGAGGCCCAAGATGCTTCCTGATGCAGGAGCATCTTAGGTCCTTGGCAATCCTGTGTCACCAAAAATAGGTTTGAGTTTTTTGTGTTGCTCATTTCCTTCTTTGACCGAGTTGGCTTGGTAGTTTCTCAGTTCCTTTGTTAACTGAAAAATTTGATCTGATCCAAAAAAGACAAATCTAGACAAAGGCAAGACCAAGTGGAAAGGTGAAAGTTCATCTACAGGAAGAGGCAATAACTACTGAGGTGGCTATAACATAGGTGGATTTTGAGGAACTCATTACAATTGTGGAGTAGAAGGAAATAGATCATTTGAGTGTACACATGCAAGTAAGAAGGTCGATAGTAGTAGAAATTCTTTGGTGCAAGAATATTCATCGAATGAACCTGAGAAGTAAAAGAACTTGATGGTAAGGAGAGTAATTTGGAGTGAAAGTAATAAGGAATATCCGGTAAGGAAAATTTTGTTCAAGACTAGATGTAGAGTTTTTAATGAAGTGCGGAAGGTAATCATTGATAGTGGAAGCTTGGAGAACTTGGCATGTGAGGAAATGGTTACAAAGTTGCAGTTGGAAAGGCTAAAACATTTGAAGCCTATCAAATTTCATGGATCAAGGATGAGCATACACTCTTGGTAAGTGAACAATGTTATGTGAATTTGAAAATTTGAAAGTACTATGATAAGGTATTATGTGATATCATGCCTATGGAGGGTTGTCATATTTTATTGGGTAGACCTTGGCAATATGATTGACATGTTATATGTGATGGGAGATTGCATAAATATACTATTTGGGCTTATGGGAGAAGAAAAATATTGTTACCTTTGATTGAAGAGCCTGTTACTAGTGTTTCTACATCTGTGAAATTTTTCTTGATGGAAGGAAGAAAGTTTGTTAAGGATTTGAAAAAGAATGGTGTATGTTTTGTTGTGATTCCTAACAAACCGAGTAAGAAAATAGAGGATAGCATCCCTGAAGAGATTGACAAGATACTCCCCAAGTATAGAGAGATCACTTTTGATAATGTACTTGATGGTTTTTCACTGAAGAGAAGCATTGATCATTGTATGGATTTAATCTATGGAGCTAGTTTACTGAATAAGGCACCACATCAGTTGACACCTATCGAGAATTAGGAATTGAACCGACAGATTCAATAATTGTTTTAGAAAGATTTGATCTGGGAAATTTTGAGTCCTTGTGTAGTACCAGTTGTATTAGCACCTAAGAAGAATGGAGAATGGAGAATGTGTATAGATTCCAGAGCAATCAACAAGATAACAATGAAATATAGGTTTCCTATACCGAGAATGGATGACATAATGGATAGTTTGACCGGAGCAAAGTATTTTTCAAAAATTGATTTGAAAAGAAGATATCATCGTATCAAAATCAGAGAAGGTGATGAGTGGAAGACTACTTTTAAGAAAAAAGAAGGTTTGTATGAGTGGTTGGTTATGCCTTTTTGTTTAACTAATGCACTAAGTACTTTTATGAAATTGATGAATGAAGTTTTGAAGAAATTCTTAGGTAAATTTGTGATTGTATAACTAGATGATATTTTGATATTCAGTAAGACCTGAGAAGAACATTTGTTGCATATTAAACAAGTATTGTAGAGATTGAAAGAAGAAAAGTTGTTGATAAACCTGAAAAAGTGTTCCTTCATGCAAGAGGAGATTGTGTATTTGGGATTTGTGATTTCAACTGATGGTTTGAAAATGCATCCTGAAAAGGTTGAAGCTATTTTAAATTGGCCTACACCTGAGAATGCTAGTGAGGTAAGATCATTTCATGGTTTGGAAATTTTTTACCGAAAGTTCATTAGGAATTTCAGCTCAATTTGTAATGCTATGATTGAGACTATGAGAAGAGATAAAAGAGAATTCAAGTGGACACTGTTGATGTTTATAGTTTTTATCAGATCAAATAATCACAATATTAATATACATATAATGATGGACGTTATTATTATTTTAATATACAAACTTATAATATTGAATTAAAATAAATATCATTGAATCAGGTAAAACAATATGAGATAATATTATCTTACATTATATATGCATATTGATATATATAATAATAATGATATTATTATATATATCAATATACACATACAATGTATATATATTATATAATTGATCTCATACCAATTGATATTTATTTAATGAAATCAGTATTATACATTTACATCGGTTAGTATAATATAAATATATTATTATGAATCGACAATAATTTGTGTTGATCAGATTATAGTCAATAATGTGTATTGACTTCTTACATTTGATATCATATCTTACTATAGTCAATAACAAGTATTGACTTGGAGTTTATCTTACTCACCGTAATGAGTCGACATTGAATCGGTTACAAACACTCTTACTCTACGTTAAGTATTAGTTACATGGGACAGGTCTCACGTAGAGACACACCCCTATGTAAACTATGAGACATGTCTCTATGAAGACCTACCTCCTTAGACTTATATTTATATACTGATCATTGCAGTACAATAAAAAAAGGATACACAGCGAATGTATTTAGTGACGTCTCATTTCAATGAGATAGATCAGAATAGACAGTTATCGACAGTGATTAAAGTTGATTGTATTTAATTTACGTTGAATGTATTTCCATCATCACCGTGGTTAGGGTTATGCAATATTAAATTGATGGTTATTGGTATGAAATAGTGCGTATGTAATGAACTGCATTGAACAGTCACAACTCGATGAGTCATGACTGCTCATTGCAATATATATAATGAAAGTCATTTGATGATTCTAAGACATCAAAAATAGTAAACAGTAGAATATCACTACAATATAATTAGATGAGCATACTAATATATCTTATCACAAAATTTAACATGGTATCAGAGCCAGGTTCCTTCGTTGAAGCCTAACCGCTTGAAGGAAGTTCTAATTAGATTGAAGATCAGATTTTTTGGAAATCTCAGAATGGAAAATGGAATGAGACTAGAGGACAGACTTTAAGGTGCCTCTGATCTTGAAACATGGAAACTTCAAATGATGTTGGTATTAAGGAAGAATGACTTGAAGACAATAATAGAGAAATGTTTCTTCTAAATGGAATTCAAGATACCTTATGATTGAGAGGGAGTTCACTATTGAAGGTGAAACACTTCTAAGGTAAACTTGTAAAAATTTTGATTATTATGTTAACGTTATTTTATAATTATATGGGCCTTGTGTAAATCATAAGGAAGTGATGACTTCCAAATGATTTATCACTTGTATTTGTTAAAGTTATTGGAAGGTGACGATCTTGCAATAAATTTTCTATTGTGATAGATATTTTTGTGATAATTAAATGAAGCTCATGAGTTGTGGATAGAATCATTGATATAGGCAATCCACACAAGAGCTTGTGGATAGAATCACCGATAGAGGCAATCTACATAGAAGCTTGTGGATAGAATTGCCAATAGAGGCAATCCACTCTGAAGCTCATGAGTTGTGGATAGAATCATCGATAGAGGCAATCCACTCTGAAGCTCATGAATTGTGGATAGAATCACCGATAGAGTTAATCCACATAGGAGCTTGTGGATAGAATCACCGATAGAGGCAATCCACCTGGGAACTGTGGATAGAATCACCGATAGAGGCAATCCACCTGGAAACTAACTCTCACAATTTATGAACTTATTGTGAGTTACATTTTATCTTCTCTAACTAAGAGGAAGTGTTTATGATTATAGTTTTGATCAGATAAAATAATCACAATATTAATATATATATAATGATGGACATTATTATTATATTAATATACAAACTTATAATATTGAATTAAAATAAATATCATTGAATCAAATAAAACAATATGAGATAATATTATCTTACATTATATATGCATATTGATATATATAATAATAATGATATTATTATATATATCAATATACATATACAGTGTATATATATTATATAATTGATCTCATACCAATTGATATTTATTTAATGAAATCAATATTATACATTTACATTGGTTAGTATAATATGAATACATTATTATGAATCGACAATAATTTGTGTTGATCAGATTATAGTCAATAATGTGTATTGACTTCTTACATTCAATATCATATCTTACTATAGTCAATAATGAGTATTGACTTGGCATTTATCTTACTCACCGTAATGATTCGGCATTGAATTGGTTACAAACACTCTTACTCTGTGTTAAGTATTAGTTACATGGGATAGGTCTCACGTAGAGACACGCCCCTACGTAAACTATGAGACATGTCTCTACGGAGACCTACCTCCTTAGACTTATATTTGTATACTGATCATTGCAGTACAATAAAAAAAAGGATACATAGCAAATATATTTAGTGACGTCTCATTTCAATGAGATAGATCAGAACAAATAGTTATTGACAGTGATTAAAGTCGA
This sequence comes from Chamaecyparis obtusa, assembly GCA_027943335.1. Lineage (NCBI taxonomy): Eukaryota > Viridiplantae > Streptophyta > Pinopsida > Cupressales > Cupressaceae > Chamaecyparis > Chamaecyparis obtusa. The sequence continues at coordinate 191,875 of BSBK01000519.1, read as the reverse complement.
TTGTATTTAATGTACGTTGACTGTATTCCCATCACCACCATGGTTAGGGTTATGCAATATTAAACCGATGGTTATAGGTATGAAATAGTGCGTATGAAATGAATTGCATTGAACAGTCACAACTCGATGAGTCATGACTGCTCATTGCAATATATATAATGAAATTCATTTGATGATTCTAAGACATCGAAAATAGAAAAGATCAAAATATCACTACAATATAATTAGATGAGCATACTAATATATCTGATCACAAAATTTAACAGACACATGGAGCTGATAAAAGTTTTGAGACTCTAAAGCATAAGGTTGTTGAATTTCCTATGTTAGCATTGTCTAATTTCAATAAGGTATTTCAAGTGGAATGTGATGCAAGTGGTAGTGCAATAGGAATTGTGTTCAGTCAAGAAGGTAAACCTATTGCTTTCTTTAGTGAAAAGTTGAATGATGCAAAAAGGAAATATTTTGTGTATGATCAAGAATTCTATCCTATTTTTCAAGCCCTGAAGAAATGGAGACATTATATGATACTGAGTGAATTTGTGTTGTATACTGACCATAAGGCTTTATAGTATTTGGGTAGTCAGAATAAGTTGAATCAAAGACATATGAAATGGGTTGAATACTTGCAGAGTTATACATTTTTTATAAAACATAAGAGTGGAGTCACTAACTGAGTTGCTGATGCATTGAGTAGAATAATATCTTTGATGACCAAGATGAGAATTGAATTTCTTGGTTTTGATGACATGAGAGATTCATATGAATTTGATCCTGATTTTTCTGAGCCATGGAAAAAGTGTAGAGCACTTATTCAAGATCAACCAAGTACTAAATGGGAAGACTATTTCATTCGAGGTATGTTGTTTAAATGTATTCAGTTGTGTATACCGAGAGGACAATGAGAACTAATTTGATAAAGGAGAAACATAGTAGTGGTTTGGCTAGACATTTTGGTGTTGACAAGACGTTCAATTTTCTTAAGGAGAAATACTTTTGGCCATAGTTGTATAAGGATGTTTAGAAATTTGTGAAAAGTTGTGGAATTTGTCAAGTTGCAAAGGGAGTAAGTCAGAATATTGGATTGTATATACCGATTTAGGTTCCAGAGAAACCTTGGATTGATATCAGTATGGATTTTTTTCTTGGCTTACCGAAGACAGTGAAAGGTAATGATTCTTTTTTTTTTTTGTGGATAGATTTTCTCAGATGGCACATTTTATACCTTGTAGAAAGACATCAGATGTAGTACATATAGAAGATCTTTTCTTTAAGAAAGTTGTCAGATTGCATGGATTACCAAGGAGTATCATCTCTAATCGAGACAATAAGTTTGTTGGATACTTTTGGAAGACTCTTTGGAGAAAATTTGGCACCGAGTTGAGGTATAGCTCTATATTTCACCCATAAACTGATGGACAAATAGAAGTGAATAGAAGCTTGGGTATTCTTTTGAGATGTTTAGTTGGAGACACACTGAGTAATTGGGATTCTGTGTTGGCATAAGTAGAGTTTTCATATAATAATTCAGTGAGTAGAAGTACTAGAAAAACACCTTTTGAGATTGTAAATGGAATACAATCGAGAGGTATATCAGATTTGAGGGAAATTATTGATGAAGAAAAGAGAAGTGCTGAAGGAGTAAATTTTGTTGAATTCATGAAGATATTGCATGAAGATGTGAAACATAAGTTGGAGAAAAGTAATCAGAAATACAAAACTAGATTTGATAGATCAAGAAGAAAAAAGACTTTTTCAATTGGTGATGAAGTAATGGTTCATTTGAAGAAAGGTGGATTTCCTATTGGAATATATGGGGAGCTAAAAATGAAGAAGTTTGGTCCTTAAAATATTTTGAGAAAATTTGATAGTGGAAATGCTTATGAGATTGAGTTACCTGATGACATGGATATATCACCTATATTCAACATTGATGATTTGTATGAGTACCATGAATCAGATGAAGAAATGACAGTATCGAATGATTATCCTAAGAAACAGATAGAAGAAGTTGAACGGATATTGGAACAAAGAATTGGTAGAAGTACAAGAGGAAAATAGTATATGGAATATCTAGTAAAGTGGATGAATAGACCGATTAAAGAGAGTTCATGGATTTCACAATTTCAGTTGAATTTAGCTCGGGTTGTACCTGCTACATGATTTGGAGAATCATTTAAAATAACCCCAGTTGTCTGATGCAGGAGCATCTCGGGTTCTTGGCAATCATGTGTCACCAAAAACAAGTTTGAGTTTTTTGTGTTTATCGGTTCCTTCTTTGACCAAGTTGGATCGGTAGTTTCTCAGTTCCTTCATTAACTGGTCAATTAATTCCCTAGCCCTTGGTTATCTTTTCCTAGTGCTTGATTATCCTTTCTTACTGAGTTTTTTCTTTTGTTTTTCTGTTGAGGCTAACTTGTGCACTTAATTGTAGTCATGGATTTAATGTTGGTATCTATCATTGGAAAGTGTGTGGACCTAGATCTGGTCATTCCTTCTGTTAATGGTGGATCTGAAGGCTGACTTGTTTGATAGCCTCTTGTATATATTGTAGTTGGTGGTTGTAGTTTTGCAGTTAAATCAGTAGGAGATAGAAGTTAGAAGATTGAAGATAGTTTATGAATCCTTGCATTTTGGAGGACTATTGTAATTGAATTTTAATATCTAGCCCTAACTGGGAAGGCCTTACAGCCCAGCATGTATGAATCTATTTGATGAAATATAAGGATTTGATTTGCATTTCTCTCTCATTTGTGTGTTGTTGCTTCCATGTGTGATCTCTGCAAGGTAGATCTGGATTAGGGTGTGCCTTAGGCCCCTCATCCTCCTCTCCCCTAGGGTTATTTAAATTATTTTATGAATCATGTAGTAGGTACAACCTGAGCTGAATCCAACTCAGATTGTGAAATCCATGAATTGTCTTCAATCAATTTTTTCTTCCACTTTACTAGATATTTCATATACTATTTTCCTCTTGTACTTCTAGCAATTCTTTGTTCAAATATACGGTCAACTTCTTCTATCTATTTCTTAGGATAATCATTCGGTACTTTCATTTCTTCATCTGATTCATGGTACTCATACAAATCATCAATGTTGAATATAGGTGATATATCCATGTCATCAGGTAACTCAATCTCATAAGCATTTCCACTGTCAAATTTTCTCAAAGTCTTGCAAGGACCAAACTTCTTCATTTTTAGCTTCCCATATGTTCCAACATGAAATCTATCTTTCTTCAAATGAACCATTACTTCATCACCAACTACAAAAGTCTTATTTCTTCTTGATCTATCAGCTCTGTCTTTGTATTTTAGATTACTTTTCTCCAACTTATGTTTCACATCTTCCTGCAATTTCTTCATGAACTCAGCAAACTTTACTCCTTCAGCACTTCTCTTTTCTTCATCAGCAATATCCCTCAAATCTGATATACCTCTCGGTTGTATGTCATTTACAATCTCAAAAGGTATTTTTCCAATACTCCTATTCACTGAATTATTATACGCAAACTTTTTTTGTGCCAACACAAAATCCCAATTACTCAGTGTGTCTCCAACTAAACATCTTAAAAGATTACCCAAGCTTTTATCCACAACATTTGTTTGTCCATCAGTCTATGGGTGAAATGTAGAACTATACCTCAACTTGGTGCCAAACTTTCTCCAAAGAGTCTTCCAAAAGTATCCAACAAACTTATCGTCTCAGTCAGAGATGATACTCCTCGGTAATCCATGCAATCTGACAATTTCCTTAAAGAAAATATCGTCTATATGTATTGCATCTGATGTCTATCTATAGGGTATAAAATATGCCATCTAAGAAAATCTATCCACAACAACAAATATAGAATCATTACCTCTCACTGTCTTTGGTAAGCCAAGAACAAAATCCATACTGATATCAATCCAAGGTTTCTCAGGAATAAAAATTTATATAATCTAGTATTCTGACTTACTCCCTTTGCAACTTGATAAATTCCACAAATTTTCACAAATTTATGAACCTCCTTATACAACTGTGGCCAAAAGTATTTCTCCTTAAGAAAATTCAATGTCTTGTCAACACCAAAGTGTCCAGCCAAACCTGATGCATTCAAGGATGGTGGATCCAATGAAGGCCAATCCAAACCTTGCAGCCAACAGAATTACACAGTGGAATACTCAACACAATAGATAACACAACAATTTTTTCAAGCAATTTGCATTAACATGCCCGGCTGTAAGGCCTTCCGAGTTAGGGCCAATTACAAATAGGAACAATTTTTCAAGATCTACAAACAGATCCAATACAATCTCAGCTAGTTCAATTTTGAAGACAACCAGAAGCTGATGGAAACCCTAAGGCAGATCTAAACTTGAGCTCGCAAGCCTCCAAGAAATCTCCTTGTTGCCAAGTATGCAAACCCCTAGCTCTACTACAAACAACTATCAAATAACAATCTAATCTGCAAGATCATGTAAGATCTTTTCCACAACTTCACCAACTTCATCTTTCAAGCTTCACATCTAATATCCTAGATCTACTAAGTCATGTCCCTCCTAAACCTCTACCCAAAGACCAGAGAAAACTTTAGTGGTGATTATTCACCATTTGGCGAATGTCTCTCATCGGCATCCTGTGATTTGGTGAATAAATTGCCCATATGGGACTGACCCCATCGCCCCACATTTATGAAGATTGGGTCCATTACCCGGGTCCATCGCCAAACACTATATTAAATTTTGTCCATTTCTTGCACATTTTCGCCAATGGCATATACATCTTGGGCACGATATATTTTTAAAATTTGCCTATAATTTCAACGCAGCCCCAAATGGATGGCCTATATTTGCCCATAGTTATATATAAATATTTTTTAGGCCTCAACTTCGCCAGTTATTTTACTGACGTGTGTCTCAAACCGATAGGTTTTTGCCACCTTTATTAATCATACCAAGGTACTGGAGACCCATAATCGCCTAGGAAATAACACAAGACGTGTTATCATTACGTGGGCTTTGCCAAATATTTGGACACTGACCTAATACCTCCCGCCCAATTCACCAAAAGAGATTAGTATAAATACATTCATACATCAGTGTTATTGTACATAATTTGGAATCTTGGATCAGTTCAATTTGATCGATAGCGAATTTCAAATTGTCTCACTGTTGAGTCTCGACTGCTTTGGTGAGTCAAAGGTAAGTGATTATTATTCTGAATTTCTACGACTATGTAAACATTGTATATTATAGTTATGTTGTCATTTGTCACTTCTTCAACAAGTAAACATTTTTTTTACATATTTTTATCACTAGGCTGGTAGCCAATCGAGATGTCGAACAAGAATAAGGGTAAGGCTTCGGTAGATGGGGAAAGCCAAGAGAGGCCAACAAAATGCAAAACCTTATCATTTTACTTTGGTCATGGTCGTGGAAATGTTTCTGGCCAAAATAGGGAAGCTAGTGTTACTTCATTACAAGAACATTTTGAACCTAAGGCTGAACCTTCATGACATATTGAAGAAGTCAGGGAACCTGATATCTCAGATCATGATGAACTTGAAGAAGATTTTCAGTTAAATACCCAGAGTAGCCATAATGATATCATTGACTTGGATGAGACTGAGAATGTCAAAAAAGATGATGGTGCAACTACAGGGAAGAAAAGAAAATCCAAATCAAAGAATGATAGACTATGGGATATGTCAAGGAATTTTCAAAAAGATTGGGTGTCAACATATCCATTCATTGAACCAGTGCCTAATCCAATTGAAGGGGAACCTTTGGTAGAATGTAGATGTAAGATTTGCAGCGTGATAAATAAGAAGGAAAAGAGGTTGCAGCTAAAAATTGACACCATAGAAAAGCATATTGGTAAAGTTTACAAAAAGAAAACCATAGATGGAGTTCAAAAATCAGTGATAAGATGGAAAACAAAGGAGGAATCTCAGCATGTTACGAATGCAGAATTATATGAATTTCAGCATAATATAAAGATGAAGCCTGGTGAAGTTAAAGGCTCTATTGAAGCTTGTTTTGGAAAAGCATTGGAAGTAGAACTAATGGGAAAAGCTATTCAGTTAAGTGTTGTGTTTAATATTTTGAGCAGAGGGCATCCAATGACAGACTACCCATCATTGAGTGCTTTATTACACTTTCTAAAAGTTTGTAACTATCCTAACAGTCACTGGTCAGTAAATAGTGGATGGGAATGGGCAAGTTGTCTTGCCGATGTTGAAAAAGAAGATTTGAAGGCAAAAATTAAAGAGTCAAATTTTATTGCGTTGTCTTTAGACGAGGTCACAACAGTAGACAATACTTCCTGGGTATGCATGCATGTTTATACTTTACAGAATTTTGTTTGCCAACCTCATCTACTAACTGTTGCTAAAATGAGGGATAATGCGACAACGGAAAATTTATTTCAACTAGTAAAGAGTTCTCTAATTGAATATGGAGGTATAGATGACATGACCATTGCTAAAAAGTTGGTGTGTGTTGGAGCTGATGGAGCTTCAGTAATGCAAGGCCATAGGGGTGGTCTTTGCACAAAGATACAATCTTCTTGTGCACCCTACGTTACTCCCATTCACTGCATGGCCCATAGAATGAATCTAGCTTTTGGAGTTGTCAGTAAGCATGCTCTAGTACAAAAAATTGAAGTTTTAATCAAAGAGATCTACCAATACTTATGTCGAAGTTCGAAATGATTCAGGGAATTTCAACACTTTGCTAAAGGACTAACCGATGGGAACAAGCTTCTTAAGGATAATGATACCAGATGGATCTCTTTGGATGGACCAGCACATCAAGTTTTTTCAGAATATCAATCATTGCTTGGTCTAATGAACTCAAGTCATGGTGAAGCAGGGCAACGAAAATTTCCCGCACTGCTGTCAACGTTAAGTAATGTAGAGACACTGTTAACATTAGCAGGTATTCTACCCATGCTTGAGGAAATGAGAAATTTAATGAAAAAGGCCCAACAAAGAGCTATGTATATCATAGAATATGCTACGCTCCGTAAGTTGACATGCGTGACGCTCGATAATCTCTATCATTTATTTGTTGATGAAGTAAAATTTGCCAGCTGGCTGAAAATCACAGATTTGGACAATCCTGATAACTTTTTAAAAATTGGTTCAAACTGGGGGTTATGTGCAGAAGTTCACGGAGTTGAGATACCAATGCACTACAATGCCAGGATCGAGTCTGAGGAACCAGGAAAGAACCCTAGGAGGTGAGTATCAAGTGTTAAAAGGGAAGACTTTACCAAGATCATTGATTTTTTAACAGCTTCAGTGAAGCACATTGCCTTTGATCTTTCCTCACAGATTAGAGAAAGATTCCCTCCAATCAAACTACTTGAATCCATGGTTATTATGTTTCCTCATTATTGGCATATGAACAATCTGAAAGATTTTAAAAGTAGGCTACTAACTTTGATAGATCATTTTTGCAAAACCAAAGAGTTAGATGGAGTAACTCTAAATGGAATTTTAGATGCAAATCATTTGAGAGAGCAATCAGCTCATTTTTCACAGACAATGAGGGAACAATTTAATCTTATGGAGAACCCTATGGAAGATGGATCGGTAACAAGGCTTTGGAAAAACCTAGCTGAGAGTGAATTGTTGATTGATTCAATATCAGAATATTTCAAGCTTGTTGAATTATGTCTAACCATGATATTGTGGTCGATGGAGGATGAAAGAGTTTTCAGTGCTTTGGGATTCCTAAAGTCAAAGCTAAGAAATAAACTTGACAAGAATTTGGAAAATTGCTTGAGGCTCTATACATCTAGGTATGAAGTCAATACTTTTCCTTATGAAAGGACACTGAAATTGTGGAGGAAGAAATGTCAGAGAAGAGGGGTGGGCAACATGTCAAACCAAAGTGGGAGTGGGAGTGGGAGTGGGAATTCTAGAGACAATTATGTCATTGACCGGGACCCATGTACTAGCACTGGTACTACTAGCGGTGAACATCAGTTAAATGGAGGTATGCAGAGTGAAGAAAACATATCAAAGAACCAAGGAAGCTATGAAGTTGATGCTAATGAATCTGACAATCTCAATGATGATATGGTGTGGCAGCTTGAAATTGAACCGTTGTAGAAGTAGCACTGAAGAATTAGCATGTCCTAGGTATTTATTAACTTTTTCCCTGAAGTCTACTGTCAGTTTCTGTATTTCATCATCAATCATGCAATCCCAATGTCAAAAACATGAATGTGGTTGATAATGTCATCAAGATTCAAGATTCAATTCCATAATTAATAATTATTAATGGTTTTCATTCGCAATATTCAGCTAATATGGTACAATTCTTGTAGTTTTTTCATTATTTTGTTTGACAACATAGCAATTCGTATGTTACAATTCTTAGAGTTAGAAATACTGATTTTCATTGATTTAATTAGAAATATGATACAATGTATCCATTCATTGATCAATACTAGTAAGAACACAACTCTTTGATTCTGTTTACAAAAGTCAATGACTCAATTCCCATTGGCAATTTAGTAAGCCAATGACCCTAAATTCCCTTTTATAGAAACAAGGGAGAAACAATAGCTTCAAGTCGATTTGCCTAATGTGAAGTCTCAAAATCTAAATCAGTAAGATAACTACAAGTCTACAACATCTCTAAAACTTTAGTTGTACATTTCTGCATTTGATAGGCCGGTTTAGTAAATTAGCATAGGCAATAGCATCTGCAAGACTGCAACATTGATCCTGTTCAAAAAGCAAAGTTCAAACTTGTTACTTTAAACTCAATTCTAGAGTCTAGACTGTAGTATGTAGGATAATATGAAAGATATAGAGATGATTGAAACTGAAAGTACTTTCACATACTATGATTCAAGATGATTTTGTAAGTTTCTATAGTATACTCCATTCTTCTACGGTTGGAAGGGCAAAAATTTTTATGGTATGGTAAATGACCTGCATTCTCGTCAGAATTCCATACTTGGAAGAGTGAGTTTTAAGCAATGTTCCTTCCATTAGTGCATGAAAATTTGTGAATGTTTTGATGCACTTTGCAATGCCTTCATGAGTTCTACCCTAAGGAAGGTTGTCTAAATCAGAGGTTATTGTGTCCTCCAACTTTTGTTTGTAAGCTTCTCTTCCAACAAAACCCGTTGTTGACAAATCAGGTCCAGGACTCGGTAAACCAAGAGATATCAATTTGGTTGTTTTATTGTTCATCTTGGCGAGCTTTGGCCCAAATAAAGCAAGAACTTCTTCTACTTCTATTAGTTTCTAACATTTATGAAATACAGAGGTCGCCTTTATTATTGAACCAACGCGGTCTTGAATTCCCTTGCTTGCCAATTGCCTGTCAACAGTGCTGTTGATTTCTTGCATAATCTGCTTTGTAGTTTTCTGTCTCTGACCAAAACTTTTGTTCTCCTCAAGTTGCTCTTTCAGCTTCTCAAAAACATCTATAAGAGATTCATAGAGTTCAAACCAATCACACAACCTATCAGTAGAAGACTTTATTTTCCCCCAGAAGTAATTTTTTATTTGTTGTATTGTATTATTTACATGGTCATTCAAGAAGTTTTCATAATTTTTAATAGTATTATTTGCCTTCTTTAGGTCTTCTTTCATTTCTGAGTACTGGTGTTCACTATGTTTTCTTATTTTCTCTGCTTTCTCTTCCCACTCTTTTGTTTTTACCCTCTCATTTTCCAATTCTTTCTTTAACTCATTGTTTACCTGTGCACCATTCTCCAAGTTTTTGTATAAATTTACTGAAGAGGCTTTTTCATCCTGAAGTTTTTTATCCCTTTTTTCCAATTCTTTCTTTAACTCACTGTTTACCTGTGCAGCATTCTCCAAGTTTTTGTATAAATTTAATAAAGAGGCTTTTTCATCCTGAAGTTTTTTATCCCTTTTTTCCAATTTTTCCCTCAAAGTTTTCAGTTCTACGTCCATATGTTCTTGCTGTTCAATTGCTTCTTTCGAGCCAGAGGATGAATTTTTTATCCTTTTCTCTAATTCTTTGCACCTGTTTATTGCTACTTTCTCACTTGCCTTTACATTTGCCAAGTCTGCCTTTAACTTATCTATTGTGCCCTGAAGCTTTCCTTTCTCTCTCTCCAACTTCATCACTGAACTGTAGACCACTTGGTTGGTCATTTTGGACACATTTATCTTGTCCACATTTTTAATTTTGGATAAATCCATTTGGAGGGTGCTAACTTGAAATTCAGATGGATCTAACTGACTCTCTGGTGGATTGTTATCTCTAGCTGGGGGCATAACAACCATGAATTCCATCATATCTTTATTCAGGTCATATGTGGTTAATAACATGTTGGATGTAGGTTTTGCATCACAAGCTGCAGCAATTGCTTCCATCTTCATTGTCTTACTATTTTGTCTATTCTTGTTTTTTGATTTTTCATAGTTAGTTACAAATTCATTGTAATGAAAATCAAGATTTTGTGAGACAATTGAATGTTTGAATGGTGAAATAGCACTTGCACTAATGTATGAGCTTCCACCAATACCATGAGGATTACCAACACCTAGACCCATTACAAGTGGGGTTTGTGGACTATTCTAAGGGTTTTGTCCTAAAGGATGGGCAATTGTTGGACTCACAGTCACCATTGGCACTGTTGTACTAGTACTAGTACTACTACTAATACTTGTCATAACCTTTTGCTTCTTTACACTTTCTTGACCTTCGGGACCAACCTTTCTTGCATCTACATATTGATATAATATCCTTTTCGGACCACTACTTTTAGTTGTACAAATGATATTGCTAGCTGTGGGAGTGACAATTGATTTAGATTGAATCTGAGTGCTTGGAACAGCTGGAAGTGGAACTCTATTTGAAGCAAAAATAGATGGAATTAACTAAGTTGAAACCAATGTGAATGGAATTGACTAAGTTGATGATTGATCTCCATGCCCAAGGCCTGGTTTCTGACCATGTTTTGGTGCTAGAGCTGGTGGTTCAGGTGCATACCAAACCCCTTCTCCACTGGGACCCAGACCACCAGAACCTTGGTAGCCCATTTTTTCTACAATTTCTGCCCCTTTTCTATATAGAAGTTTGGTGGATGCATCAACTCCTCTCTTAATTGTTGTACTAGATGAGGGATTCAAAGAATCCTAGTCATCATAATCATCATCATTATCATTGTGATATGCTTCAGCTGGATGCTCCTTATTCCACAATTCGTTAAACATTGTATCCTCTTCCACCTCATTAAGATCTGCAGAGGTCTTTGGCTCACTGAGATTCTTCCTCATTTCCAAAAATTCAAAAATTTTGGTTCAACTCCATCTAGCATCTATACATTCATTCATTAGCTCTTTTGGAATACGTTTTGTAGATGGTTTATCAGCTTTCTTGTAGAAATTGGACGATGTCATGGCCTGTACTTTTCCTTTCTGTTTGTGCAATGCCATTATTTGTGATGACAATTCCTATATTGACATATTATTTTCATCAGCATATTTCTCCATCTATTTTTTGACCTCCTCCCAAGAGTCCATGTTTTTAAAATTTTCAATCAAAGGCATACTTTCATGTTGATATTTGCTTGCAGAGTTCCCATTGTCTTTAAGCCTTGCTCCAATTATGTTCAATGGATCATACTGCCAGTGACTGTCAACATCAAATTGAAAAATTGAAAAAAAGGCTTCTGCCACTTTGAATCCTCTTCTCTCAAATGCGAACCCTCCAAAGTAGAATGGCAAGGAGGGAAATATCATTTTCTTTTGCTGACCATTAAAGAGTACATCTGTGCTCTCCATTTGTCATACATATTCCAATGCAAATACCCTCTCTATTACATGTATTGGAAGTTTGTAGGGTTCTACCCATGAACCGTAAAACCTTAACACAGTGTACTCTTCCATTAAGTACCAGTCAGCCAATTGTAGTTGACTTTCGAGTTGAATGCAATTTCTACAAGTAACAGGCAATCTAGGCATTGGAGTGCCTATAATTTTATGGTACATTGGTGCCAAAAAGAAGTCTACAAAATTGTTGTAGTTCCTTCTGTTATCAATTATCCTTATCTGAGGTGTCCACTCATATATTGGATTTTGGCCTTCAGTCAGACTGCAAAGCTTGTTTTCCTAAAATAATGCATGATGCTTTGCTAGGAGAAGATAGCACAAGTAGGTTGTGAATCTAAATGTCTTCTCTGAACCTCTTTGAATCATTAGTAATTGATCTTGCATGCAATGAACAATGTGCTCAATAAAACAATATTTTACTGGTTCTCTTTCAAAATGAATATGATAAAGCATTTCAAGAATGCTGGCACCCACTTGTTTGTTACTATCCAATCCCAAACAAAATGCTAGCAAGGAAATACTGTCCTGTGCCCATGGCACAAAAATTTCATAATCATAAGGAGGCCTATGATCTGAACTCAGACTACAACCACTTGTTATTCCTCTGATATAAGAATCTCTTTGTTTTGCATCTAATTTTTCATAATCCTCTGCCAGCTTTCCCAAGTCAATGTGTACGTTTGAGTGTTGTTGTTGAAACCCTAGGTTCAACAGACTAGCAAATTCACTCTCAGTTATGGACAAAATTTCCTCCTGAGTATTTTTATTCACAATTGCTTTTCTATTTTCATCATAATTTTCGGCGCAGAGCATAACAATTTCTGGGCAAGGGAATACGTGAGGTAACGCCATGTGTGCCGATCCAGCTTCCCACGGTGCAATTTTAATTGCAGTTGCATTTACCCTAGGGTTCAATGAATAAAATTTTGAAGCCTTATTTGGATGGTTCCACTTGTTTTCAAGTGCAAATCTAATCTCCATTATACCCTTATTTCCATGAATAACAGGATCATGTATATCATGGAATAAATCACTGAAACCTGGTGTTTTAAGCATATTGTGGAATTCTATTATTTTGCCCATCGTGTTATTCTTGGTATTTGTAGCTACAAGCCTATAGGGGTGATTCAAAATTAAAACCTAACAGACTAAAAAAAATTTATATAATATAAACAGTAAAGTTGTAAATCAAGAGACTTGAAAAATTTAAAATGCAGGACGTAGATTTTTAGGATTTTAGTAGTTACACTTACCTATTGACGTTCACGTTACCCTTAGTTTCATTTTTTGCATAGAGCTGAGAGACTTTGTAGTTTGTTGCTTTCCTCGGACCTCAATCCTCAACCTAGAAATTAAGAATCCATAACTTTGTTGTGCTATAAGTTTGTAAATTGTAAGTGGAATGTGATTATGTCAATGTGTTAACTGAGTAGTGACACGTTTCATGATTTCAGGATGCGTTTCAAAAGATAGGGTGTCTTTTTCCTTTCGGCCTGAAACTCAACTTGAGTCATTGATCTATAAACATCCAACGGCAACGGTGAATGGTGTGGTATTGGTGGCCCCGTGGGTCGTGGGTCCCATTAACTAGGCTAGTTAGGATGACTCACATCATGAGTCAGACGTGTCAGTGTCACGTCACCAAATTGAAACAACATTATTATTTGTTGGTCGACCGAGGAGTTTAGTGACACGTGTAATGATTCTGGGACGCGTTTGAAAAGATAGGGTTTCTTTTTCCTTTCATCCCGAAACTCAACTTTGGTCGTTGATCTATAAACATCCAACAGCAATGGTGAACGGTGTGGTGGCCGCGTGGACCGTGGGTCCCATTAACTAATCTAGTCAGGATGACTCACATCATGAGTCAAACGTGTCAGTCTCACGTCATCACCAAATTGAAATGACATTGTTCAATATCATTTGTTGGTAGACCGATGACCGTGCGAGGTGTTAAGTGACACGTGTCATGATTTCAAGACGTGTTTGAAAAGATGGGGTTTCTTTTCCCTTTCGGCCTGAAACTCAACTTTAGTCGTTGATGTATAATAATCCAACGGCAACAGTGAATGGTATTGGTGTACTATTTTTTATAAGTTGAAATATATTTCATATTTTATGATGTTACAAATTATAAATATAAGATATAAGTTTTTTTCATTTATATATGTTTAAATTATACTATGTTAGTTTACCATAATAAGAGTTAAAAAAATTACATGTGAAAAGTAATGTTCAAATTCTATATTATAATTTGTGAATATTTTTTAATGGAGAGTAATTATTTAAGTATTTAAACATCAATCTCATTCGTAGAGATATAATTGTACTTCAGACTATGTAATAAATTAAATGTGGGAGACACCATTTTAAAAAAATTATTAAACTACAGTTTCAATTAGTGAAGTTTAATTGTAATAGATATCTGAAGGAGGATATTTGTTGGTTATTTTATATATATTAAAATAAATATAGATAAGCTAGTCTACAGATAACTGATAAAGCATTGAAGCAAGTAATTAAAATATTGCAATCATGGTTACAGAGAAGTATAAAATATTAAAAACCATTTTTGCAATCACGGTTACAGAGAAGAAATATTGCAATCACGGTTACACAAAGCACAAATTGAAATGAGGTAAAGCTTGCAAAATTTCCATTGTATTTTTCATAAAATTATATTTACATTCTCGACTTCATACTATGTCTATAAACAAAAAGAAACATACTCGACTTGATACTATGTCTATAAACATATTATATTTACATTCTCAACTTGATACTATGTCTATAAACAAAAAAAAAAATGTAAACGACTATAGTACCAGTACCAATACAAGGTAAGCTTTTAATATTTATAAAAAAAAAAATTTATAAAGAAAAATCAATTGCACCCTTCTGTGTAGAATCCTGCAGAGAGGATTAGCTGCATGAATTCGTCGAGCCACACAAATTGCCCTGCTCGAGCCTCCTTTGTGTCAAGCTCAAACCACTTACGGAGAAAACCCCTGGCAATTAGCGCCCATTTCCTATGGCACTTCAATTGCCCAATAGTCAGGCATAGAAGAAAAGGTTGCATGGCCACGTTTTGGCCTGGGAGGAGAAGCTTGTGTATTTGACTTGCCCTAGGGATCCCCACCCCTAATTCAGAAAAGATGACAACTTGAACATCGTCCCCCAAGTATTCCTCTTTGAATACCCTCCTCAGCAGCATCACCATGTCAACCTTCGGTCCTCCAAGGTCCAGAAGGGAAGCCAAAAAATGAGACGTAATGTCTGTGGCTACCCAGTACCTATCTTCATTGTCAAGAAACTCTCAGCCCAACACCATTCTAACAGCCTTTGTAACGAAAGGCCCACCATCCTTACAAATTGATGCTAAAAATTCATCAGAAAAGGAACCCAGAAAGGCCTTCTGGGCCTCCTCAGAAGTGCATCTAAGACAAATGGGAGTGTCCATCTTAGATTACTTGCAGATTGTAAAACTTAAAATAGTAAAACTAGAAAATTTAAAAACAAATTACTTGCAGAATGCGTCATGTAGACCCTAAACAAACAATCAATCAATGTCGATGAATAATGAAGCTAGATCATCTATAAATAGCCCTTGAATCCTTGATCGTTACTTACCAATCAATTATTTATATCTTAATGGTATTAAATACATTGTCCTCGATATGCCTCTAAATCTTGCACGAAAATCTTTTCCCTAAATACATGCATGTGAGAATTGAAAATTTTGTCCTTAATCTTTCACATCTGGCAGTAAATCTTTTCTATTGATAAAAAACTGTCAGAAATCGGCTGTACAATTTGGGAAGTGGTGTGTGGTAGCCAAAGAATGTCGCTGTCACTGACATGGCATTTAATTCTTTCCTGGTTAAGTACTTTTAATACTTTGCAGACAACTTACCTTGATACGATCATACGTGTCAACATTCCGGTTAAGTGCTTTTAATACTCTGCAGACAACTTACCTTGATACGTGTCAACATTTCGGTGACTACCTCGACAATTCTTCTTCCTTCAAGAAATGTTGGCCAAAATTAAACCTTAGCCATTGATCTTGGATCATCAGACGCTCTGAGTTCTCAAATAATACATTTAACATAATTACAGTGGTAGTGGCAAAGATTATGGTAGTGGCAAATAATACATTATGCTTCCATAATATAAGGTCAAACAACCACGTCTTTAAACCATCACTTGCCAGTTGCCAATAATTTATGTATGTTAGGTATGCTAGGTTAGGCTACTTATTTCCCATCTTTTGAACGATTAGGCTACTTATGCCAATAATTTATTTATTTTTCCATAATTAATGAATGATTAGCCAATACATTTATTTTTTCACCCTTCAAAAGAAAAGTATTCGCCTCAAATATTATAATTTTTTACTTGAAAAGAAAATTATTCACCTCAAATATTATAATTTTTTACTTGAAAAGAAAATTATTCGCCAGCAATTTATGAAATTTTCAATCCGGGGGGAAAAAATCGCCAATACAAACTATGAAAAATCATGGATTTGAAAAAAAAAATCGCCTAGATTAAAACAAATTACCCCCTAAAATAATGTACAATTCGCCAAGACTTTACACTTTTTCCTAAAAGGGGGTTTCTTAAAGTTATCCCTGCCAAAGACTCCTTAAATACTAATCATCAACCACAAGTTAGCAAGATGAAACCCTTAACTCTTCCTAACAAGTATTAAATGCCATACAAGTCGGCCTATAACAATATGAAACATTTAATTCAGCATGTCAGAAGACATGCTGAATTAAACCCTTAACTCTTCCTAACAAACATTTAATTCAGCATGTCGGCCTATAACAATAGCTACCAACAATAAATTTACCAAATCACACAAAACTCCAGTCGGTAAACTAGAACTACCAAAAAATAGTGAATTAACCGAGCATGTCGGGCATCACCGAGCACCAGTGTCGATCAAGCACCGTAGGCATGACTGAGTAACACTTTCACCGAGCACTAGAGACTATTGAGTTCCTTTAGTGACTGAGCTTCCTTCAATGACTAAGGCCGTTGGTCAATGCTGCAATCGAGTAACACCGACCAAAATACAAACACCCCATGCAGTTTTGTTGAGGACAAAAATTACCCCTGCCTTAACCTTGGATGCCCCTGCATCAGACACCCCAGGTTCCAAAAGATGTTCATATGTGAGAAGAACATCTTCTAGGATTCAGTATGTAAATCTTGAACTGGTTCTTCACATACAAGTCCTCCACCTTTTCTTCTTGCAAAGTCTTCCACTTCAGTTTCCTCTGTCTCTTCAAGTCTTTTCTTGACAATGTACAGGTCAGTTCTCCATACTGATCATTCATTTTCTCTGGATCCACAATCTCAACTCGGCTACCAACACTCAGGCTTCCCCTACCGAGCATTGCATCCATCAAAGGTATCATTGAGAACTTCCTATCATCCTTCTCAATAGTAAACACATTTCAAACACAGTCATAAATAACTATGCAATAATATTGCCAAGGTCTACCGAGCAATATATCACAACTATTCATCTTCATAATGTCACATAACACAAGATCCTTGTACTAGCCAATCTAAACATCAATGAAGCATTGTTCTCTTACTTCCAAAACTTGAAGATCTTTTAACCAGCCAAGCCTATAAGGACAAGGATGCTTCATTCTATTCAACCCAAGTTTCTGAACTAGGTCCTCAGCAACAAAGTTATCAGTACTACCACTATCAACAATAACATCATAAATTTTACCTTCAGACTTGCATCAAGTCCCAAACAAGTTACTCCTCTGACAAGGTTCCTCCTTTGTACCAAGCAATGTTCGCCGAAGCAAAAAGTTCTCTGATTTAGGTTCATTCTGAATGTTTTCATTCATCATAGTAGTTCATCAGTTAACCTTCTTCTATGTACACTCAAAAGAACAGTGTCCTTCCTCTCTACAGTTATAGCAAGTACCTTTAAAGATAACTATACCTATCTTCTTTGGCTCCATAGGTTTTTGTTCATCTTTTGCATCATTCAGTTTATCCTTCACCAAGTGATCAATCTTCTCCTTCCCTCGGGAGTTACTAGGTTGTTTCCTCTTCAACTTATCTTCTGCCTTCAAAGCATACTAATAAGCATCTTCAACTAAATCAATCTTCAGCATACCAAGCTCATCCTGAATATTGAATCTTAGACCATTCACATACCAAGCTACCTTTTCCTTACCAAGCTCTCGGTGTCCAAACCGAATAGTAAGTTTTTAGAACTCCTCGGTATAATCTTCAATAGAAAAATACTTTTGTTTCAGATTTTGCAACTTCTTAAACAAGTCAAGCTCATAGTCAAAAGGTATGAACTTAGCTTTCAACTTAGTCACCATCAACCTCCACCGATTGATCTTTGTTTCACCTTCATCTTCTTGGTCTCTTTGTAGTTCTTTCC
The DNA here is from genome assembly GCA_027943335.1 of Chamaecyparis obtusa. Lineage (NCBI taxonomy): Eukaryota > Viridiplantae > Streptophyta > Pinopsida > Cupressales > Cupressaceae > Chamaecyparis > Chamaecyparis obtusa. The sequence continues at coordinate 173,630 of BSBK01000519.1, read as the reverse complement.
ACCAAAGAGCAGCATGTCCTTTCAACTTTGTCTATGCTAATCTCACCTAAAGAGGATCCTCAATTTCCTCCAGCTCAAAGAAATATTCAAGTTCACCAATCCAATTAATCAGATTGTCAGGCTTCAAAGAACCAGAGAAAGTAGAAACTTCCATTTAGTAACTGCTACTAAACTGAACTCCAGATCTATACAACCGAGCAGTTCTATCTTCACGAGATTTGTTCCTTCAGTCATTGTGTGTGTGAATTTTGTACCTGATCTATAGACACAACACTTTAGTAAAACATTAGAGGTTAGCAAAAATGAAATCGTGCAATGAATTGAAAGCTAAACTAACCAAGCGATTTACTACCTTCTAATAGGTGCGAGTATGATGTTCTCAGATTGTTATCGAGATCAGTGACCTTGACGACACCTAAACGAAGGATTTGAATGCAAAAGATGGATATGGAATGAATGCAAAGTAATCTATTTTTTTGATATTTTCTATGCAATGATATGATGAAAACTTGATATGAAATCTATGATATGTAAAAACTGATATTCTATGAATTGATCTAACAATGATATGATATGAAAACTAAATGAATGTAAAAACCAAATTGATCTCACAATAGCCTTGATTCGCAATAAGCTTTGATTCTCCAGATAGCAATTCTTCAGCGTGATTATGCAAAATTATGAGATGAATTGTGAAGAGCTAGGGCCTTAATTTATAGAAATCTAGGGCTTTGAGGATGCATGAAAGAAAGCCATAAATCACTCAAATAACTCAGGTTAATTTTTGAGTTATTTTTAAATAAAAAATATTTAATTTACAAAAACATGTAAAAGCAGATTTTAACTCAAATTAGAAGTTTAGATCAACTTTAAAACTCAAAAATGATGTTGAGTTCCAAAAAGTCAATAACTTGCATTGATTTTCTGATTTGGAGTTTAACTTCTCTTTGATTGTGCACATGGATAATTATGAATTAATAAATAAATAAAGTGATTTATTCTCAACTTAACTAATTTTTGAAAAATAAAATAATTGATTTATGGGTTAATCAATTATTTAATCAAACTTTTATTCAAAAATAATATCATCAAATATGACAACTTGCTTTAATTAATTAAATAAGAATTTAATCAATTAATGATAGGAATTTTGATTTATTGTCAAATTTGAATAATAATACTTAGGAATAAATATAATTAAATTTAATTAAATAATTAAGTGGTAGAATTAAATTAATTAATTAAATATTGAGAATATTCAATTAATCAACTTTAGGATAAATGGGATTTATCGCCAAATAATCATTAAATTAAAGATAATTAAGATGATTAGGAATATTACTAGGAATATTCTTCGATGCAAAATTTGAGATAATCAATTAGGATCCGATGATGTGCAGATGTGCCTTTGGTTAGGACTTTGATGTCGATTTCATTTGATGTGTCGATATAAGAGGTTAATGAACCTATAGCCCATTTTTGGGGTACTACATTTTGCCCCTCTTTGAATTACTGTGCGAAGCGTAGTGGTTCAAAGACAGTCTGTGTTTGATAGAGATATGAAACTGATGTTTGAAATTGATGTTGATATGAGACTGATTGAAAGATTTGATATGAAGATAATAGGTCCTGAATGACCAAAGATAATGTTAACTATAATAGCAAATGAACTAATGATTGCGAAAAAGTGTCAAAACACTTGATTCCGAACCTTATGATTGCGAAGAAGTGAGTGACCAATTCCAGACTCGATTGTCCTTAGAAGAATCACATAGGTATCACATCTGAACCCTTCAGTTACCAAAGAACCAAGGAAATAACACATTTGAACCGATAGTTGCAAAAACTGATACAGTTTACAAGATTAGGAGAATATCAGATTGATATGGATCTCAATGAATCTGATATGCCCCAAGCAATGATAGATTTGATTTGCCCCAAGCGATAAGGACTTTTGATAAATCAGCAACTAGACGTGGTTGTTGTCTTGATTACTGAGGAAAGATATGATTTCAAATTTGATTATAGACTTTGAATGATATGCAATACCATGCCTCCTTCGAGATTAAAATTAAAATCTGACAAGAAAAGTCAGTGTTGAATAGTTCAGAAGCATGTTAATTAATTTGAGAAATGGTTATACATGTTCGAAAATGCATTCTGCATCATTTGGAGGTCCAGAAGACCAAGTTTGACTAGGTGAAACTATGAGTTGACCATGGTTGAAATTTTGATAGTTTGATGTAAGATAATCAATTAAGTTGAATTCTGGATTTCTGTGATGATTGAAGGTTGATTATGCAAGTAGTGAATAATATAAACAATCTCAAATTTTGATTTTGATCCCAAAAAAGGATTGTACTTGTTGTTTCATTGGAGGAACCTTCGTGTGAGATTTGGCTCCTGTTAGATTTGAAGATGCGATTTGAAGAATCGTTTAAGCATTGAAGTTCATTTAATCATTGTGAGATCATGCAAAGATACAAAAATGCAAAGAGACATGCAGTATGAAATGCAACCTAAGACCTAAGACCTAGTCACTGATCATATGTCAATTTGTTATCATCATTGAACTTTTAGGTAACCAGATAAATCAATACAATGTCCACTAGCTATGAAACCATAGACATATAAATATCGATTTGTATGCGCGAGAATTAATACAACACCCACTGATTATGACAACCATCGACATATGAATATTGATTTTGTTTTCGGAATGTCAGAATTAGATATAAGCACCAAGGCACAAGCGCCAGGTTGACCTGAATATCATGTCCATTTTGATATTGCAATTTGTATAAGCATCAGAACATAAACATTGTGATGACCAGAATATGCCTTGCATTACAAACACATCAAGCAGTCAAGAGATCATTCTAAATCCGATGTGAATTACCTGTAGTGACCCTTTATCGTTCACATCCTTAGGTAAGATCGCATTTCACAATAGGAGAAAGAACTCACTCAAAAAGATAATAGTTAGATCAAACTTCCTTGAATTTTTCAGGTATCAATGGTCGAGGTACGCATGGCCATCCAATTCGAGATAGAGGCTCTTACAATCGGACACAATTTTAATCCAGAATTTCCAAAGTTGTTAGATTTTCACATACAAGCAGAAGACAAAGAAAAGATTATGCCCCCAGTCATCACTCTCTAAATCTTATAAAGGACATCATCGAAGAGCTCGAAGGGACACAATATGCAAAAATCTCAATGTGAATCAGTAAGCATACAAGGAGATAAAAGCATGTAAAAATCACAGATTGTTTTCAGTTTGATGTTTGATTGCATTGTTGATGCAAAATCCTTTCTGGAGACGAGACTGACTGACTGACTGACTCAGATGAAGCTTCAAAAGACTCTGATTGGATATGACAAATCTAAGATACATTGGAGGCCATAGGATATGACATTGATTTCCCCCAAGTTTGAACATTGATAGGATACATACACTTGAGCTGATTGGTGTACAAACTAACTTATTGAGAACAAGAATGCAGAAACAAACTGGGAGATATGTACAAACTAAAGCAAGACTAAAAGTTGGTAAAGACCAAGATTGCACTGATAGATGGAGTGTTTTGAAACAAGTGGCCCCCGTTTGCCGGGTTTTCACCATCTTGGCAAAGATTCTATTTTTTCTACCAAGGCGCCTGTTTCCAGGTTTTCACCAAGGCACTTTTTTCTTTTTCTCATTTTTTTATATTTTTCATTTTTTCAAATTTTTTTTTTTTGTACTTTTGATTTTTTTTTATTTTTTTGTGAATCGTCAAGGTGCCTATTGCTAGGTTTTCACCAAGATGTTCATTTTTTCAGGACTTTTTCTAATTTTTAAGATTTTTTCAAGACATTCTACGATAGACTGAATGCTTTAGGCATAGAATTTCTTCAAATGGAGAACGTTGATTGGTTCTCCGAGCTGTTCTCCTTCAGTCATTGAGAGTTGATAGGCACCAGAGCCAAAAGTAGCAGTGATTACAAAAGGACCCAGCTAGTTGGGTTCAAACTTCCCCTTGCGTTCTTGATGTGATTGATTTTTAGGATTTTCTCTCAAGACTAGATCACCAACTTGAAATTCTCTGTGTCTGACTTTCTTGTTGTAACCTCTAGACATTCTCTTCTAATATACTCTGAGATGATCATATGCTGCTTGTCTGCGCTCATCTAGTAGTTCAAGTTCGTGCAACCTAGACACTCTGGAGTCATCATCAGTTACTAGACCATGCATTCTGATTCTTAGTGATGGAATTTCAACCTCAATAGGCAGTACCACTTCAGACCCATAAACTAAAGTGAAAGGTGTAGCCCCAGTGGGAATTCTAATACTTATCTTGTTCTGATACTTATTCTGATACTTGTTCTGATACTTGTTCTGATACTAGTTCTAATACTTGTTCTGATACTTGGTATACTTGATAGCATCATTTTCCATTGCAAACTCCCAAGCAAGATCATATCGTGTAGTCCCAATGTCTAGCAAGGTGGAGAACAAGAGGGATTGGCAAGCTGGTGGAAGAGATGGAAGACAAGAGAATGAAGGAGAATGAAGGGAAGCAATCCTCAAAGGAAAACTCCTCAAGAATACCCAAGCTAGGGAAAAATTGTCATGTAAAGTGCATTTGGACAAGCAATGAAAGGCCAGCATAGGATAAGTCACAAAAGCATAATGCAAGAGCAGGAAAGGATGCATTCCAAAGGACTAGACATGTCAAGAGGTTTCAAAGCATTGTGTTTTACTCTTTTTTTTATTAGATCAAGACCAAAGGGGAAAGGATAGCGAAAGGCTAGAATGAATGGAGGAAAATAGACATGAAGGCTAAGTAGGAAGGGAATGAAAGCAAGATCATCATAAGATAGCTCACAAAATAGCCAAATATTCGTGTATAGATCAACATTGTCAAGATCAAAGAGAGAAGATGGAATGGATGAAATATGTAGAAGAACTACGCATGATGTCTGATTGCTAGGTTTTCATCATGGTACTTATCCAAGGTCCCACAAGGGAGTGGTTTTCACCATAGGATGAATTTATTTTTCTTTACTTTTGCTACGAAGGTGCCTATTTCTAAGTTTTCACCAAGGCACATTTTCAAATTTTTTTTTATTTTTATTTTTTTCATTTTTCTTTTTTTCTCTTTTTGGAAGAAGGCAAGATTTTTAGATAATGCTCCTTGAAAGGATAAACCATGATATGCCAAGGATTCAAAATGATATGCTCAAAGATGCTGATAGGAAAAAGAAGATGGAAGAGGAAAATGGAGGATAAGATTTTATGTAAAGTGAGTGAGGTCGGAAGATAGGAGGAATAGAAAAATGAGGAAAAAGGATATAAGGTAGAAGGATAATGAATGGAAGGATGGTGAAAAGATAAATGGAAAGGAAGGCAAGATCAACATCAACACACACCTTGAAGGGTGGCAAGGGGATGGAGGAAATGTGAATGAAAGAATACATGAAGGAATATGGCGAATGGATAGTAGAGGTTGTGGTTTAGGCTCATGGAATGGAAGAATGTTTTTCGAAGAAGATGAAGTGGAAGTCTTTGGAAGCTTGAATGTCAATTTCACTTTTTGCTCAACACCAGACTCTTTCAAGAGAGACTTTGGAATCCATATAGCTGTAGGCTTTTTATTTTCTTTTGATGATCTAGAGAGAATATCTTTAATGATGGATTTTAGAACCCATACTTGTCTTGTAGTTTTTGATGCAGGAGCATCCTGGGTGTAAGAGCAATCTTGCATCACCCAAAAAAAAAAAAAAATTCTATTTTTATATTCTATAAGGGCTATTTTGTGTAGAGCTGCTATTTATGGAAAGTTACTATTTTTGGTAATTTTCATATGTGCTCAGAATGATCTGATTTCTTTCTTGGAGGTTCATTTTGGTCATATAAGTCTGCCAGTAAAGTTTCATTGCCAAATCAAGTGTATATTGGAAGATATTGAAGATTTTCGGTATTGGTAGTAGGGTACAGAAACTTTGAACTCAGTTTTGAAGGCTTTAGAGGCCCCGGATGAGGTCAAAAATTTGGGCGACAGACGCTTGCGCCAATCAAGCCTATAGAACGCTTCATGGCATTTTTGAAATGGGGTTATAATAGCCGATCGAGTCAACTGGTGATGACTTATGGTCTTCGGAAGTTGGGCCACCTGAAATGGCAGAAAATAATTTTCTTCAAAATTTCTATTCGGGTTTCAAAGGTTATCTTGAGCTGACTATGATGTAATAAAATGTAAAATAAAATAATTCTAAGTTTGGTCGGCCTTATTGGCTAAAATTTTGGAACCTTCCCAGGCGGTGAAAAATTGTCTATATAAGGAAGGCTGTATTATTGTCTTAGGCAGTTCAGAATAGTTCTGGGTAGTAGATTTGGGTAATAGTTCGAGGCTTTGTCCTATAGAATATTGTAAGGGAATGCCCATGTGGCTTTGCATGTTGTAATTCTAAAAATTTGTAATTCCACATTTGTGAAGATAATAAGAAGCCAATTTTCTGTTCTTGCATATTATTGTTGTTGTTTCTCTATGTCTGTTATGTGTTTGTGGTATTAAGGGGAGCACCCTTCATCAAGTGGTATCAGAGCAGGGGTTCTTGAGTGTGTAAATAGATCACCGATTGTGAGGCAGTTTGCACCAGGACCATGGTTAGGGTTTCAGTGTGCATCGCCAAAATGCCTCCATGAAGAGAACGTGGCGGAAGAGCTGGTGCTGTGACACCTGAGGTTAGAGAGCTGCAGAGATAAGTGCGAGCATTGCAAGAAGAGATTCAAAGAGGAATGAATCTTAATGTTAGAGACGAAAGTGAGGATGAAGCCAAAGAAGAATATCAAGAAGGAGAAGCTGAAATTGTGAACTAGGAGGAAGAAAGACTTTTTCGGGCGATTTCCAAGATTGGGAAAAGACCTAAGATTGAGGTTCCTACATTTTCTGGAAATCTTAACCCAGAAGAATTGATCGACTAGATCAATGAATGCGAGGAATATTTTGAGTATGAAGATGTTGAAGATCCTGATAGGGTCAAATTTGCGAAGGCCAGATTGAAAGGCCATGCAAAGATCTGGTGGCAAGAAATTCAATTGGAGCGAAATAGAAGAGGGAAAGATAAAATCAAAAGATGGGATCGGATGGTGGATAAATTGAAGCGACAGTTCATTCCTGTTGATTATGAGCTTGACCTACTAAAGAAAATGTAAAGTTTGAAGCAAGCAGGAAGATCTATTCAGGAGTATACAGAGGAGTTCTATCGACTCCTCATCAGAACAGGCCATGCAGAAGCTGATAAGGAGAAAGTTGCCCGATACCTTAATGGGTTAAGGCCAAGCATTCAGGAGGAGCTGAATCTGGTTTGAATGAATAGTATTGAAGAGGCGTACCAATTTGCCCTAAAAGTAGAGGAAAAGTTGAACAAGAAGTTTGAGAGCAGACAAAATGGAAGAGGTCGCGGTGGACGATCTGGTGGACAGTCATATGGTGGCCGAAATGAAGATCCAAAAAAGAAGGATGAGGCTAGTAGCAGTCAGAATCAGCAAGGAAATAATTCCAACCGCTTCCAGGATCAGAATAATAGAGATTAGAGAGGAAGAGGAAGAGGACAAGGATCTGGAAGAGGTGGCTTCCGTGGAACATGTTTTCACTGTGGAGAAGGTCATAGGGCATTTGAATGTCCCCAGCGCCAAGGTAGAACAGACAGGAGAAATGAAGGCCAAGCCAGAGTTGCACATGTAGATGAAGATGCCAGATCATCAAATTCTGAAGATGCTGAAAGAGGAGAAACGTTGATTAACAGAAGATTCCTGTTGAGTGGTGAGAATGAACCTGAGCAAAGGAGGAGCCTGTTTCACACCAGGTGCAAGTGTGAAGGTAAATGTTGTGATGTGATTATTGATAGTGGAAGCACTGACAATTTGGTGTCAGAAGAGATGGTGACAAAGTTGAAGCTCAAGAGATAGAAACACCCACATCTATATCGGATTGCCTGGGTACAGGATGACCACAAGGTCATGGTCAATGAACAATGCTTGGTGAAGTTCAAGATTGGCGGATACCAAGATGAGGTATTGTGTGATATCATATCTATGGATGCATGTCATATGTTGTTGGGTAGACCGTGGCAGTTTGACAGATGTGTTGTACATGATGGTCGTGCGAATACCTATTCTCTGACAAAGGATGGAGTGCGACATAAGCTAAAACCATTGAAGGAGACTTAGGAAAAGGTATGTGGTGATGCAAGGATAACTTTTGTTGATGGAAGAAATTTCTTAGATGGTATGAGGCATGAGCATGTATGTTTTGCTTTAATTCCAAAAGCTGGTAAAGAGGAAGTAGAAGATGTTCCTGTAGAAGTTGTAGATTTGTTGAATGAGTTTTAGGATATTGTATCCGATAACGTGCCTGATGGATTACCACTAGTCAGGAAGATCAGTCATCAGATGGACTTGATCCCAGGAGCGAGTTTGCCAAATAAGGCAGCACACAGAATGACACCTGTAGAAAGTGAGGAGTTGAACAGACAAGTACATGAACTGTTACAGAAAGGATTAATCCGTGAGAGTCTGAGTCCCTGTGCTATACCAGCAGTATTAGCACCAAAGAAGAATGGAGAATGGAGGATGTGTACAGATTCTAGGGCAATAAACAAGATCACAATCAAGTATAGGTTTCCATTGCCACGAATGGATGATATTATGGACTGTTTGAGTAGAGCTGTGTATTTCTCAAAGATAGATCTGAAGAGTGGATATCATCAGATTCGGATCAGAGAAGGAGATGAATGGAAGACTGCATTCAAGACAAAGGAAGGACTATATGAGTGGTTAGTCATGCCTTTTGGGCTAACCAATGCACTGAGCACTTTCATAAGGCTCATGAACGAGGTTCTGAAAGAATTTCTGGGTAAGTTTGTCATTGTTTACCTAGATGATATTTTGATGTTTAGTAAAACATTGGATGAGCATATGATGCATATTCGTATGGCATTTGAGAAGTTGAGAGAAGAGAAATTGTTGATTAATTTGAAGAAGTGCAGTTTTGTGAAGAAAGAGTTGGTGTATTTGGGGTTTTTAGTTTCAGGAGAAGGTCTAAAAATGGACCCAGAGAAGGTACAAGCTATCATTGAATGGCCTACTCCAAGGAGTGCTACTGAGGTAAGATCTTTTCATGGTCTAGCTAGCTTTTACAGAAAGTTTATCATAAATTTTAGCAGTATTTGTGGACCCTTGACTGAAACAATGAGAGGGGATAGAAAAGAGTTTAACTGGACTAATGGGGCAGAAAAAAATTTTCAATTGTTGAAACAAAAAGTTACAGAACAACCAGTTTTAGCACTTCCAGATTTTAATAAGGTGTTTCAAGTAGATTGTGATGCTAGTGGTACTACAATAGGAGCTGTTATGAGCCAAGAAGGTAAACCTGTTGCTTATTTCAGTGAGAAATTAAATGATGCCAAGAGAAAATATTCTGTTTATGATCAGGAATTTTATACTATAGTTCAGGCATTAAAAAGGTGGAGGCACTATCTACTTCCTAAGGAGTTTGTTTTGTATACTGATCATCAAGCTTTGCAATATTTGAATAGTCAAGGAAAATTGAATCAAAGGCATTTGAAATGGGTTGAGTTTTTGCAGAGTTATACATTTATTTTGAAACACAGGAGTGGAAAGTCTAATAGGGTTGCAGATGCTCTTAGCAGAAGGCAACTATTGCTGACAAAAATATAGATTGAAGTGGTTGGGTTCAAGGAACTCAAGAATTTGTATCCAGAGGATCCTGATTTTGGTGAAGCTTGGAAAGCTTGTACAGAACCTGTTACTCTAGACAGGATGAAATGGTTGGATTTCATCATCCAAGATGATATGCTATTCAGAGGGAGTCAGTTGTGCATTCGACGAAGTTCTATGAGGGAGAATCTCATCAAGGAGAAGCATAGCAGAGGATTGGCTAGACATTTTGGTCATGATAAAACCTTTGGTTTGGTTAGTGAGAATTATTATTGGCCACAGTTGCAGCAAGATGTGAAGAAGTTTGTACAGAGTTGCAGAGTATGTCAGATGGTGAAAGGAGTGAAGCAGAATACAAGGTTGTATCAGCTATTACCCGTACCAAAGAAGCCTTGGGAGGATATCAGCATGGACTTTGTTCTTGGTTTACCGAGGACTCAGCGGGGACATGATTCAATTTTTGTGGTGGTTGATAGATTTTCAAAGATGGCACATTTCATTCCCTCCAAGAAGACTAATGATGTTGTTCATGTAGCAGAATTGTTTTTCAGAGAAGTAGTGAGACTTCATGGTTTGCCAAAGACCATAGTTTCAGATTGGGACACTAAGTTTGTTGGATATTTCTGGCATACATTGTGGAAGAAGTTAAAGACAAATTTGAAGTTCAGTTCATCACATCATCCACAGACTGATGGACAGACAGAGGTGGTGAATAGGAGTTTGGGAAATTTGCTGAGATGTTTGGTTGGAGATAAGCCAACAGGATGGGATTTGATTTTACCACGAGCAAAATTTGCATACAATAATTCTATCAACAGGAGCACTGGTAAATCACCATTCCAGATTGTATATGGAAGTAATCCAAAAAATGTATCTGAATTAAGGAAGATCGATAAAGGAGAAATAAGTAGTGCTAAAGCTGAAGATTTTTCAGAACACTTGAAGAACATCCATGGGGAGGTGAGGAAGCATATTACCAAGATGAATGCACAATATAAGGCTAAGGCAGATGAGAAAAGGAGATATAAGAAATTTCAAGTTGGTGATGAAGTCATGGTTCATTTGCGGAAGGAGCGGTTTTCAGTTGGTACATATAACAAGCTAAAAATAAAGAAGTTTGGACCATGTAGGATACTGAAGAAAGATGATTTAGGAAATGCATATGAGGTAGAATTGCCTACTGAGCTAAATATTTCACCAGTGTTTAACATTTTAGATCTGACAGAGTATCATGAAGGAGGTGTTGAAGATGAGATCACAGCAGCACAGTGGAGTATTCCAGCAACTAGTTCAGACACTAAGAAGATTGAAGATATACTGGACAGTCATGTTGGCAGAAGCACAAGGAACAGGACATATGAAGAATATCTGGTCAAGTGGAAAGGATGACCTGTTGAAGATTTGTCATGGCTGACAAAGGAGGAGGTTAGCCGTCTTGGTTTTCCTCTGCAAACCTAAGTCGTGACAGGGTCACTTCTCAAATTACCCTGGGTGTCTGATGCAGGAGCATCCTGGGTGTAAGAGCAATCTTGCATCACCCAAAAAAAAAAAAAATTTCTATTTTTATATTCTATAAGGGCTATTTTGTGCAGAGCTGCTATTTATGGAAAGTTACTATTTTTGGTAATTTTTGTATGTGCTTAGAATGATCTGATTTCTTTCTTGGAGGTTCATTTTGGTCATATAAGTCTGTCAGTAAAGTTTCATTGCCAGATCAAGTGTATATTGGAAGATATTGAAGATTTTCAGTATTGGCAGCAGGGTACAGAAACTTTGAACTCAGTTTTGAAGGCTTTAGAAGCCCCGGATGAGGTCAAAAATTTGGGTGACAGGCACTTGCGCTAGTCAAGCCTGTAGAGCTCTTCGTGGCATTTCCAAAATGGGGTTATAATAGCCGATCTGGTCAACTGGTGATGACTTATAGTCTTCGGAAGTTGGGCCACCTGAAATGGCGGAAAATAATTTTCTTCAAAATTTATGTTCGGGTTTCAAAGGTTATCTTGAGCTGACTATGATGTAATAAAATGTAAAATAAAATAATTCTAAGTTTGGTCAGCCTTATTGGCTAAAATTCTGGAACCTTCCCAGGCGGTGGAAAATTGCCTATATAAGGAAGGTTGTATTATTGTCTTAGGCAGTTCAGAATAGTTCTGGGTAGTAGATCTGGGTAATAGTTCGAGGCTTTGTCCTACAGAATATTGTAAGGGAATGCCCATGTGGCTTTGCATGTTGTAATTCTAAAACTTTGTAATTCCACATTTGTGAAGATAATAAGAAGCCAATTTTCTGTTCTTGCATATTATTGTTGTTGTTTCTCTATGTCTGTTATGTGTTTGTGGTATTAAGGGGAGCACCCTTCATCAGTTTTTTTCTTAGATATCTCTTTTGACTTTATGCCTCCATGTCGATTAGAGGAGACATGGTGATCTTCTTTTTTTTATGGATTTTTGTATTGCTTTTTTTTCTTGTATTGAACATTCAAGTTACTTCTAAAAGACTTGGGACTTGTGGAAGAAGGAGGAGGATATGACTAGTTTAAATTGGTGGGTGGATGAAAAGGATTCAAGGGTATGCATCTATGTTGATCTTGAGGAAAGATAGGAGATGGAGGGATGTAAGGTCCCAAGATGGATGGCAAATTAAGAAAGTTAGGAGAGGAAAGTGAAGGGACATAAGGACCCAAGATGGAAGGTAGACGTGAAGCCTTTAGTAGTGGTGGAAGAGGTCCAAGGATGGAAGTGGAAGATGCAAAAGGATAATTAACAAGTTCATCAACATTTATATGACAACCAAGGACATCAACATCTTTAGAGTGAGCATTAGAATTTTCAATAGAATCATGGACATCTTGAATATGAGCACCTTCTTTGATAGGATTTTTCAAAGCTTGCAAAGACTTAGGCAGAGTAGAAAGTGGAAACAAACATGAAGTGGTAGAATAAGAAGGTGGAAGACTTTGATCTTGACACGGATCTTTGGATAGCACAAGCACATAATTTTTCTTTTGATTTTCAATAGGCTTAACATTGGAAGTAACAACACCATTTTTAACAACCTTAATGGAAGTATCATCTTTGGAAAGCGTAAGTGTAGTAAGGTTATTTTGATTGTCAATAAGCTCAACGCTGTAAGTAGTAACTTGATCTTGCTTAGGAGAAGACTTAAGACATGGTGGAATGCATGAAAAAGGATGTGCAGGATCAAAAGAACCCTGAAGCAAATAAGAGAGATCATGAAAAGGATTGGATGACATGGAGGTTTCTTGATCTTGATCTTTCTTTATATTCTTTTCTTCATCATTTTTAGAGTCCTCTTGACATGGAGCCACTTCTAAGGATACGAAAGCATGTTGGGATTGTATGGAAGACTATTGCAGAGATGGTGAAGGACCAGCTGAAGTAGGCATTGTAGTGTATGAAGGCTTAGGCTCTTTAGGTTTAGCATTATTGAAAGTATTAGCAGCCAAGTGAAGGTTAGCTTGAGTTTCTTCAAGGGGTATCCCTTGAGGATAACTATAGAGAATCATATGAAAAGTATCAGGACTTTCGTTGGATGAAGGATTTGTGAAAGATTTGGAAGACTCGGAAGCTTTAGGAAGTGTATGGTTATTGGAGGAAGTAGGGGATGGAAGGGAACCATCACAAGACAAAGGTTCAGCATTAACATGATCTTTCTTGAGAGTGTGATCTTTATTTTCAACATGAGAGTTCTTAGAGGAGAGATCCTTGTAGTATTGATGCTTCAAGCTAGCACGATGCATTTTATAATCCTCAGCAGTAGTAGATGGATCATAATCAAGGTATTGTTCACAAAAATCATCAAAGTCTTTTTCAAAATTAGAATCATATGGATCACCATCATGATTTATACAATGTGACATCCCATTTCTAGTAAGCAGGAACACACGACGAGGAGGACTCTTAGGAATAGAGATGTCATAGGTATCATTATATTGTCCATCATCATAGTCATCATAGTCTCCAAAGATGGATGTGTCACTCTCCGTGGAAGAGGTATCATAAGGATTATCACATTGCTCAAATTCTATCTGGGGGCATGGTGACATGTACAAGTCTTTATCAAATGGAAAAGGACATAGAGCTTCCATGGAGAACTCTTTAGGTTCCTTTTCTTTCTTAAGATTGTTAAGTTCAACTTGCATAGCATGCATCTGTTTCATCATAACAGTGATTAGAATTTCTTCCTCATGTGTACTGATTCTTTAAGACATGTGTACTAATTCTCAATAGCTACTACTCTATTCCTAACACATTGATTTGTCCAACAGGTTCTGTAATTAGGCTGAAAAAGCTAAGTATCTGGCAATTTTAACAATTTTCTGACAACTTTTCAAAATTTTCCCAAACGACACTCTGCAGACTCGTACGACAGTGGGTAGGCAATGAAACGACAGTTGAAAAACTTGTACAAAAATTTCAAGAAATATTTTGACTTTTGAAATTTTTTGGCATCAAAACTCGTACGACACTGGGTTGGTTACCATACGACAGTTGGGTAGCAATGAAATGACAGTTGAGAATCTCATACGATAGTTGCAAATAGGATTTTGACTTTTAGAATTTGCTGGTATGAAAACTCGTACGACACTGGGTCCCCTATCATATGATAGATAGGCAGTAATGAAATGACACTTGACAAAAACTCGTATGACTTTCTAACCTCCTAAGATGACTTTTGACTCTAGAAAAGAATTTTACTTCAGATTTTGCAAATTTTGAGTTTTTAGATTCGGATTGTTTGCAAATTTCAATGTCCATATTTGAGAATTGTAACAGATTTGTTCATTTTCAATAACCAGATATATAAACAAGCACGCAAAATAGCAAACAAGTGATTTCAAGCATGTCTGAAAATAATGAACAAGGGCAAAAGCAACCTTGTGCATGAACAATCAAGTGACTTATTCATTCTAATCCTCAGAAGCGCTAATTGTGTATGTTCCAAAAATGTTTTGCAATGATGCACATATACCCTAGAAAATAAAAATTTGGCCTCGCTAGGGTTTTTAGTAATGGTTTGACTCTGCAACTTTTATGATCCAAAGGGGTGAACTCCAATCCCAGCGCACCAGGGTTTTGACACAATCTAAGAACTTAATCTTTAGGAGCTGCTAGGGAGATCTGACAACCCAAAAATGAACCACATCTGTGGAGATTTCTTCCACAAGGACATTTATATAGCGGTTGTCACTACCATAGCGAAAATGGCTATTACCGCTTGAGGTTCTATCAACGTAGTTTGCCCTGTGAAGGGAGTGTCTGCTATGGTTAACCCTCTCTAAAGGTGACTCACAATAGTATACCACAAGGGGACTTGGCTCCAGATCCAAGGGTTTGACATCTTTTCACTTTTAACCCTAACAAAGTAGGCAGATAAATTTGACATGCTAAGATGAAGATTATCTCACCAAGGTTTATGATATCAACCCCACGTGATCTATCAACCTCTCTGGAGAGAGAATGTATCAATCAATAAGGGAAGACGCACGGACCCAGTAGAACGTGAGACACACTAAGTATCCTCCCTACCTACAAGGATTCTGTCATCAAGAGGGATTTTGCTTGGAATCCAATCTCTCAAGAACCATAAATAGTGTTCATAGGGCCTAATTACTATGTTTTCACAGATATATTTCTGAAAGCAAATCTACCGAAAGTACTCAAAATTAGAAAAAGGAACACTTAATGCTTAAAGAGAATATGAGGTGAGTCCACAAGGTGGAACAATTAACCCCTCACACAAGCTAAAAATGAGTCCACAACTTAGAAAACAAGTGAGTTCTAAAAAGCACAAAAGGGTTGCCTAGTGGAACAATTAATGCTTCTCTCCTGTAGACCCCTCCCCTTTATGGCGCTAAGATTGCAACCATGGGGTGGAATGAGGGGCCAGTGGATTTAGCGAGTCTAATAACCCAAGATAGCAATCTAGATCAATCACAAGTATCTAAGACTGCTTATCAATACTTAAGGTGTTACAACCTAGTATTCAATTATGCAAATTTGAAGAAAAGCATGCAAAGAAAACACTCAAGCCAAACACATGAGAGATTCATTTTAGGATCCAAATTGAAATGTTATCAAATTAAGGAGAATACCTAGAATCCTCGCAATGTGCTTAGTAAATTTTTACCTATTTTTAGCAATTCTTGCGCTTTTTCCAATCAAAACCAGCAGGAGTCAATCAAAAATAGAGAATTTCAATTGTTAAGATTAGCTGTTAGTCAAAATCTGAAAACCAAATATGACAAACTACCCTGAAAAATGAAATGACAGTTGAAATCTGATGTTGAAACTTGTATGACAGTGGTTTTGTTACCAAATGATAGTACAAAACTCGTACGACGGTGGGTATGCTCCCAGACGATAGTCTAGAAACTCGTACGATACTGGGTGTATGATGAAATGACAGTTGAACTTCCAGATGATAGTGTGTACAGCCTGGCATGATTCTTGATCCA
Organism: Chamaecyparis obtusa; assembly: GCA_027943335.1. NCBI lineage: Eukaryota > Viridiplantae > Streptophyta > Pinopsida > Cupressales > Cupressaceae > Chamaecyparis > Chamaecyparis obtusa. Next base: position 157,428 of record BSBK01000519.1, on the reverse strand, counting down.
ATAGACTATCGTACGACAGTGGGTATAGTGTGAAATGACTTTTGGCAGAAACTCGTACGAAAATTGTACAGACATAATTTAAAAATCATAATTTTGCACAGAAACCGAGGAGAAAAAGATAGAAATTGATAGAATTGAATTGGAAACCTAGTTTAGGGCCCCATGGTGGGTGCCAAAAATGTGTGTGTGAATTTTGTACCTGATCTATAGACACAACACTTCAGTAAAACATTAGAGGTTAGCAAAAATGAAATCGTGCAATGAATTGAAAGCTAAACTAACCAGGCAATTTACTACCTTCTAATAGGTGCGAGTATGATGTTCTCAAATTTTTATCGAGATCAGTGACCTTGACGACACCTAAATGAAGGATTTGAATGCAAAAGATGGATATGGAATGAATGCAAAGTAATCTATTTTTTTTATATTTTCTATGCAATGATATGATGAAAACTTGATATGAAATCTATGATATGTAAAAATTGATATGCTATGAATTGATCTAACAATGATATGATATGAAAACTAAATGAATGTAAAAACCAAATTGATCTCACAATAGCCTTGATTCACAATAAGCTTTGATTCTCCAGATAGCAATTCTTCAGCGTGATTATGCAAAATTATGAGATGAATTGTGAAGAGCTAGGGCCTTAATTTATAGAAATCTAGGGCTTTGAGGATGCATGAAAGAAAGTCATAAATCACTCAAATAACTCAGGTTGATTTTTGAGTTATTTTTAAATAAAGGATATTTAATTTACAAAAACATGCAAAAGTAGAGTTTAACTCAAATTAGAAGTTTAGATCAATTTTAAAACTCAAAAATGATGTTGAGTTCCAAAAAGTCAATAACTTGCATTGATTTTCTGATTTGGAGTTTAACTGCTCTTTGATTGTGCACATGGATAATTATGAATTAATAAATAAATAAAGTGATCTATTCTCAACTTAACTGATTTTTGAAAAATAAAACAATTGATTTATGGGTTAATCAATTATTTAATCAAACTTTTATTCAAAAATAATATCATCAAATATGACAACTTGCTTTAATTAATTAAATAAGAATTTAATCAATTAATGATAGGAATTTTGATTTATTGTCAAATTTGAATAATAATACTTAGGAATAAATATAATTAAATTCAATTAAATAATTAAGTGGCAGAATTAAATTAATTAATTAATTATTGAGAATATTCAATTAATCAACTTTAGGATAAATGAGATTTATCGCCAAATAATCATTAAATTAGAGATAATTAAGATGATTAGGAATATTACTAGGAATATTCCTCGATGCAAAATTTGAGATAATCAATTAGGATTCGATGATGTGCAGATACGCCTTTGGTTAGGACTTTGATGTCGATTTCATTTGATGTGTCAATATAAGAGGTTATTGAACCTATAGCCCATTTTTGGGGTACTACATTTTGCCCCTCTTTGAATTACTGTGCAAAGCGCAGTGGTTCAAAGACAGTTTGTGTTTGATAGAGATATGAAACGGATGTTTGAAATTGATGTTGATATGAGACTGATTGAAAGATTTGATATGAAGATAATAGGTCCTGAATGACCAAAGATAATGTTAACTATAACAGCAAATGAACTGATGATTGATGTCGATTTCATTCGATGTGTGGATATAAGAGGTTAATGAACCTATAGCCCATTTTTGGGGTACTACAGTCATCACCACTAGATCCAGTAGTTTCAAATTATTCAGTAGCTTATTCATAGCCATCTTCAATACCAAAATTCTGAGGTACACTAGCAATAGCTCTCATGATCTTAGTGACCATGTCATTCTTCATCAATTCTATCTCAGATTTGACATCTGATTTGACTTTATTAGAAAAATTTGATTCCACATCATCACAAAGATCTGCAATAGCTCTAGGGTCCAATCTTCTCGGAGGCATCCTTAAATATATGCAAAATAACACTCTGCAACAAACCCTTACCAACCACCTTGTGACAATCTCCATGTTGTGTACAAGTCAGATCTCAACCTGCCACCTTGAACAAACAACTAGGGAATGATTCACAAGTTCGGTGCTCCAGATCTGCCATCTAGATTGTACACAATCTCTTCTTCAACAGGATCACCTTCGCAAGATCAGCCTTGCTAGGTTAACCTTCGCTTCACAAGATCAACTATCAGCTCCAACAAGAACAAACTTCAGCTCTGATACCACCTGATGCAGTCAAGGATGGTGGATCCAATGAAGGACAATCCAAACCTTGCAGCCAATAGAATTACATAGTGGAATACTCAACACAATAGATAACACAACAATTTTTTTAAGAAATTTACATTAACATGTCCGACTGTAAGGCCTTCTGGGTTAGGGCCAATTACAAATAGGAACAATTCTGCAAGATCTACAAACAGATCCAATACAATCTCAGCTAGTTCAGTTCTGAAGACAATCAAAAGCTAATGGAAACCCTAAGGCAAATCTAAACTTGATCTTGCAAGCCTCCAAGCAATCTCCTTGTTCCCAAGTATGCAAACCCCTAGCTCTAATACAAATAACTATCAAATAACAATCTGATCTAAAAGATCATGCAAGATCTTTCCCACAACTTCACCAACTTCAAATTTCAAGCTTTTCATTTGATATCCTAGATCTACTAAGTCGTATCCCCCCCAAACCTCTACCCAAACACTCCTTAAATACTAATCATCAGCCACAAGTCAGCAAGATGAAACCCTTAACTCTTCCTAACATATATTAAATGCCATACAAGTTGGCTTACAAATTGTATACAAACATTTAATTCAGCATTTCGGCCTATAACAATAGCTACCAACAATAAATTCACCAAGTCGGCCCAACAAATCACGTAGAACTCCAGTCAGTAAATCAGAACTACCAAGCAACAATGAATTAACTAAGCACGCCAGGCATCATCGAGCACCAGTGTCGACCGAGCACTCTAGACATGACCGAGTAACACTTTCACCCAAGCACTAGAGACTACCGAGTTCCTTCAATGACCAAGCTTCCTTCAATGACTGAGGTTGTTGGTCAAGGATGCAACTGAGTAACACCGGCCAAAATACAAACACCCAATGAAGTTTCACCAAGGACAAAGAATGCCCCTGCCTTAACCTTGGGTGCCCCTGCATCAAAACCACTACCATGTTTCTCCTTTGTCAAATTAGTTCTCATTGATCCTCTCGGTATACACAACTAAATACCTTTAAACAACATACCTCCTTGAATGAAATATTTTTCTCATTTAGTACTCGGTTGATCTTGAATAGGTACTCTGCACTTTCTCCATAGCTCAAAAAAATTAGGATCAAATTCATACGAATTTATCATGTCATCAAAACCAAGAACTTTAATTCTCATCTCGGTCATCAAAGATCTTCTTCTACTCAGTGCATCAACAACTCAGTTAGTGACTCCACTCTTATGTTTTATCGCAAATGTATAACTTTGCAAGTATTCAACCCATTTCATATGTCTCTGATTCAACTTATTTTGACTACCCATATACTGTAAAGCCTTATGGTCAGTATACAACACAAAGTCACTCGGTATCAAATAATGTCTCCATTTCTTCAGAGCTTGAACAATAGAATAGAATTCTTGATCATACATAGAATATTTTCTTTTTGCATCATTCAACTTTTCACTAAAGAAAGCAATAGGTTTACCTTCTTGACTCAACACAGCCCCTATTGCACTACCACTTGCATCACATTCCACTTGAAATACCTTATTGAAATTAGGCAATGCTAACACGGGCAATTCAGCAACCTTCTGCTTCAGAGTCTCAAAACTTTTATCAACTCCATGTGTCCACTTAAATTCTCTTTTATCTCCTATCATAGTCTCAATCATAGCATTACAAATTAAACTAAAATTCCTAATGAACTTTCAGTAAAAACTCACCAAACCATGAAATGATCTTACCTCAATAGCATTCTTAGATGTAGGCCAATTCAAAATAGCTTCAAGCTTTTCAAGATCCATTTTCAAACCATCAGCTAAAATCCCAAATACACAATCTCCTCTTTCCTAAATGAACACTTTTTTAGATTTATCAGCAACTTTTCTTCTTTCAATCTCTACAATACTTGCTTACCATGCAACAAATGTTCTTCTCTAGTTTTACTAAATATAAGAATATCATCTAGGTATACAATAACAAATTTACCTAAGAATTTCTTCAAAACTTCATTCATTAATCTCATAAAATTACTCAGTGCATTAGTTAAACAAAAAGGCATAACCAACCACTCATACAAACCTTCTACTATCTTAAAAGTAGTCTTCCACTCATCACCTTCTCTAATTCTGATTTGATGATATCCACTTTTCAAATCAATTGTGGTAAAATACTTTTCTCCAATCAAACTATCCATTATGTAATCCATTCTTGGTATAGGAAACTTATATTTCACTGTTATCTTGTTGATTGCTCTAGAATCCATACACATTCACCATTCTCCATTCTTCTTAGGTGCCAATCCAGCTGGTACTACACAAGGACTCAAACTTTCTCAGATCAAACCTTTCTGCAATAATTCTTGAATCTATCAGTTCAATTCCTGATTCTCGGTAGGTGCCAACCAATGTGGTGTCTTATTCGGTAAACTAACTCCAGGGACTAAATCCATACAATGATCAATGCTTCTCTTTGATGGAAAACCATTAGGTACATTATCAAAAATTATCTCTCTATACTTGGTGAGTAACTTATCAATCTCCTTAGGGATACTATCCTCTATTTTCTTACTCAATTTGTTAGGAATCACAGCAAAACACACATCATTCTTTTTCAAATCCTTAACAAACTTTCTTCCTTCCATCAAGAAAACCTCCACAAATGTACAAACACTACTAATAGGTTCTTCAACCAAAGGTAACAATATTTGTCTTCTCCCATCGGCCCAAATAGTATATTTATGTAATCTCCCATCATATATAGCATGTTTATTATATTGCCAAGGTCTACCCAACAAAATATGACAATAATCCATAGGCATGATATCACATAACACCTTATCATAGTACTTTCCAATTTTCAAATTCACATAACATTGTTCACTTACCAAGAGTGTATGCTCATCCTTTATCCATGAAATTTGATAGGTCTTTGGGTTTTCCAATCTTTCCCAACTTTGTAACCATTTCCTCAAATGCCAAGTTCTCCAAGCTTCCACTATCAATGATTACCTTCCACACTTCATCAAAAACTCTACATCTAGTCTTGAACAAAATTTTCCTTACCAGCTCTTCCTTATTACTTTTACTCTAAAGTGATCTCCTTACCATCAAGATCTTTTCCTTCTCAAGTTCATTCAGTGAATCTTCTTGCACCAAAGCATTTCTATTGCTACCGATCTTCATACTTGCATGTGTACATTCAAATGATCTATGTCCTCCAAAATTGTAACATGCTCCTCAGAATCCACCTCTATTATAACCACCTCGGTAGTTATTGCCTCTTCCTCTAGATGAACTTTCACCTTTCCACTCGGTCTTGACTTTGTCCAGATTTGTCTTTTTCGGATCAGATCTATTTTTTTCACCATAAGATCTACCTCTTCCTATAGGGAATCTACCACCTCTACCTCTTTGTCTTTGCTCTTGTCTTTTGTTCAATTTCTCCTCAACTTTCAACGAAAACTGATAAGCTTCCTCAATGTTTTCCAACTTAACCAAGTTGATTTCTTCTTGGATGGAAACTCTCAATCCATTCAGGTGCCTAGAAATTCTTTCCACTTCATCTTCATCATGTCTATATCTGATATCTAATCTATAGAATTCCTCAGTATAATATTTTACCGAGCTATCTTTCTGCCTTAAACTTGGCATTCGCCTAACTAGGTTAATTTGATAATCACAAGGTAAAAACTTTCCTTTCAACTTATTTACCATCTTATTCCATACCTTAATTTTTTCTTTTCCTTTTCTCTTTTTGTCCAATTGCAGATGCTCCCACCACAAGGATGCATGACTCTTCAACTTTGTGATTGAAATTTTCACCTTCTTTTCCTCAGGGATATTTTCATATTCAAAGTACTTTACCATCTCGGTGATCTAGTCCACCAATTCATTTCAATCCAGCTATCCACTATACTCGGGATGATTGAAATGTGGTGTAGACTTCAGACTTGTCAAATCTTTTAACAATCTTTCCTCACCTTGATCCATCACCGGTGCAGGTTCTACAGCACCTTGTTCTTCCTCAATTTCATCATCACTAATATCTTCAAGATGTCTTCCTCTACGTTGGGCTGTCTCAATGGCTTCTAATCTAGCAGCAAGTTGTCTCAACATGTTTTCCAATCTAGGATCTATATCTTTCCTCTCACAAACCATCGTGAAACCCTATGCAATTGCAGGCCAGATCGCAATCTTCTACCCAACAAAAAATCAACTAGGGTCTGACAAGAAGGAACCCTCAAACCTAGATTCGCAAATCTAGATCTAGATCTCACCTTTTCTTTGATACCACCTGACATAGGGTAGAGGAAGAAGAGGGGAAAAAGGCACACCCTAATCCATATCTACCTTGCGGAGATCACACGCGGAAGCAACAACACACAAATGAGAGAGAAAATGAAGATCAAATCCTATATATTTCATCAAATAAATTCATGCATGCCGGGTTGTAAGGCCTTCCCGGTTAGGGTCAGATATTAAAATTCAATTACAACAGTCCTCCAACATGGGAGGATTCAAAAATTATCTTCAATCTTCTAACTTCTATCTCCTACTGAAAAATGACTCCTAAACTACAACCAACAACCACAATATATACAAGAGGCTATCGAACAAGTCGGCCTTCAGATCCACCATTAATGGAAGGAATGACCAGATCTAGGTCCACACACTTCCCAATAATAGATACCAACACTAGTACAATTGGCACCTATTTTTGACAGATAATTGGTCAAATTTTCTACCAAAATTGGTCGAATAATCGACAAATGGTTTGGTCGCTATTTTTTGAGTCAAATTTTTGACATATTATTGTTAAGGTAGAATGTTCTACACCAATCTTGGTTGAAATTCACATTTTCTATTAGGAAGTCATTAGGTCAAACTTTCGACCAAAGTGGGTCAAAATATTTAGATCTTTCGACCAGCTTTAGTCAAAATCTTTAGACCGTGCGACCAGGATGCCAAACCCACGACGCTAAATTTTGACACAAAGTGGTCAATATTTAGACCAATCTATGTGAATGTTTTGATTACATAAAAATAGGTTTTGAAAGGACCCAAAACCTTTTACATAGAGAAAATAGATAAAACATTTAAGCTCCAATAGTTCAAGTGCTACATCACCAAAAAAAAAGAAACACAAACAAGTCCTAAAACATAAAGACCAGCCAAAAGACAAAGGACAGCAAAAAAGGAAAGCAAGATAGCAAGCTGCTGTCTAAACACATTTCATCAATTCTACAGCCTGATCTGCAAGAATCTACATGTTTGCAGCAGACAGCTTCAGTTCTTCCATGTCGTTCTTGTTCCCATCTTCCACCATCCTGGACCTAGATCTCGTACGCTTGCTAGGACCCTGTTCCTCTTTAGTCTCTATGATCTCTTGGTTCCCTTTCCCATTATCAAACTTGTCAACCAGGATCTTCACATGCTCATTTGAAGCCTTGAGGACAGCAAAGCTCTATTCTACAATATTCCCCATGGTCTTCTCCAGCTTGTCAATTCTCTTTTCCATAGTCTCAACTTTCCTGGTTAAAACAGTACTGCATTGGATTTTCTCCTCCATGGCATTAAGTCTATCATTGAAGGTAGCAACACCCTCAGCTTTGGAAACAATGTCAGTGAGCTCATCAATAGTCTCGCCCAAGGTTTTCTACCCTAGGCTCATCCTTTTGAGAATCCCCATTTCTTTTTGCAGCTGTTGGATGTTGGACTTCATCACAATGATGTCGTTCTTCATTATGCTAAGGGTAGACAAGAAGGCCAGGCACCCCAAATTCTCAAAATCCTTGTTCCTCTCCTCATTAATCTCAGGACCCCTATTCTCTGCCTCCATGTTCTCCTTCTCCAGGTTGGCCTTTTCCTTATCAAACCCATCTTTCTCAATGTTAGTCACGTCCTATGCAACTTCTTGCAGGAGTTTTTCCTCAACCCAAACATCTTTACCGGTACCCCCACTCTCCTCCACAATAGGGTTGTTTTCCACATAGTTTTCTTGATCATTCTTTCCCTGGGAAGGGGAACCCTCATCAGAAGATATGAAGACCCTCTTCACAACTTTCTTCTTCCCAATTTTAGTTCTGGTATGATTGACAATAGGTTCTAGTCTCTTCTTCCCCTGCTTCTTGGACCTCTCCTCCCTACTCTCTTCTTCCTCTAATTCTATGTCAGTAGTAGAATCCTCCATCTTCCTTTTCTTTTTTATATCCTTAGGGCTATCCTCCTAGTAATCCTCAGAATCCCCCTCTTCATCTTCTATTTCCTCCATAAAAGGCTCCTCGGACTCCTTCCCATCAGTATCATAGTTTCGACCAAGGTTCGTCAAAATTTTGACTAATAATGGAATGTTAAAAAAAAATAACTGAAGATAAATATCCATAGTAATCACCAATGGCATCCTGCTCAGTGATTAGTCTAGATATTTATCTTCAGGTGTTGCTTTTCATTAATATAAATCATTGTGTATTTTGTTATGTTACTTTACTATTTTTTTTTAACGGTAATTGGTAATTTTATTAATCGTAACAGGTTAGAACCTGGCCTAAGCCAAGGATAGCTACATTCAAGAGATCTATCTCCCCAAATATTTGGTAAACCCACATCAATCACACAAGCTTCAGAAGATACAACTTCCCATGTTGATGCAAATGATCATCTGATCGCTCATCCACCTTGTCTCGGCACCCCACAAGTCTTTTCTTTTCTCTGCCCTTTGGTGTGGTTTCTACCCTTCTAGCACTCTACCCATCATCCAAACCATCCACTCCCTTAGTAACATTGGTCACTTTACATGCATTTCTAATATCTTGATTCGATGTCTCACCATGCACAGCTTGAGAAAAACTCTTTTGCTATTTCACCTTCTTCTCCACCATATAATATTTCCACTAGGATGCAACCTTGGACATTCTCTGCTTGGAGCATTGGGAAACTTTATTCCCTATCTAAAAACACCTCCTACACCAGAATGGAATCCCTTCGTAATCCAGAGGTTGTTCCTAGCACCCTATACTAGTTTTAAGTAATTTTATATGATCACTAGCACATTTTGTGCATGGATGAGAAACAGTATCCAAAGTTTCTAGATTCTGAGAAGAGGTATAAGTGGAGGCCAAAGAAGGGATATTTGTGAAGGTTTTATAGATGTAGGTTATTGAATCATCATCTCTGCACTGGTACTCAATTTGGAAACCCTCGTATGTATATAGCCACTCTAGCAAATCTCCACAAAAATCCCTTCTGGCCTTCATTGCATATACGTCTTCTCATAATCTAAAAACTCTCCATCATTGATTATCATCAATGTATGAATAAAATTGTGAGAAAATTCTTAATCCCCAATTCAATCTTTGACAAATAAAATTGTGACAAAACACTTAAAGAATATGGAAAGCTCACAATGTTTAGAGACACACTTGACTCCAAGTGCCATGTATAACAAAAATAATTTGTCCAATTTGGATAGTAAGTCTAATTTAATTTGTCCGTGGAATGAGACCTTAAATTATTGAGCTTCTTTTTGTTTTGAGAATAGTTTAATATTCTCTACTTAATAGGGCCAACCACGTGAAGGTGGAAGCTCATCCAGCCCCTCCTAAGAGCCTCTTATGACCCTTTAGGACATTTTAAGACCTCTAAGATGTATTCTTAGGGATCATAAAGGATCGTAAAGGGTCATAAGGGGTCCTGGGACACAATAGCTAAGAAAAATAAATGTAGGCATCATGGTCACAATTTTTTGGAGACAACATAATTGAGTGGTATACCCAGACAATGCAAAGCAATCACTACTCCTATAGTTCCAAGTCGACACTATGGGATCCAAAAACCATAGATAGGGAATAAATTTAGAGAGAAAAGGAGGGCCATAATGACCAAAATAATACAAGACAAACCTCAAGTTAAATGAGGCAACTGCAAACATTTTAATATATTTTCATTATTAAATAATGAAATTTGCATATACTAGTGTTCTAAGCCCCCTCATTACATGATTTATTATTGTAAGCCCCCTCTAACTTACGCATCTAGAAAATGAAACTACAACCTATTGGGATTGAGACAAACCTTATAAAACAATAACAGCTAAGAAGGATCACTTGCCAACATATGTTGAATACATCTGTTGGAGGACCTTGTATTCAACAAATGTTGGCAAGCGATCCTTCTTAGCTATTGTTGTTTTATAAGGTTTGTCTCAATCCCAATAGGTTGTAGTTTCATTTTCTAGATGTGTAAGTCAAAGGGGGCTTACAATAATAAATCATGTAATGAGGGGGCTTAGAACACTAGTATATGAAAATTTCATTATTTAATAATGAAAATCTATTTGCAGTTGCCTCATTTAACTTGAGGTTTTTCCTATATTATTTTGGTCTTTATGGCCCTCCTCTGCTCTCTAAATTTATTTCTTATCTATGGTTTTTATATCCCACAGTGTCAACTTGGAACCGGAGGAGTAGTAGTTTCTTTGCATCGTCTGGGTATACAACTCAATTATGTTGTCTCCAAACTATTGTGACCATGATGCCTACATTTATGTTTCTCAGCTATCATGTTTATGTGCATGTTTTTTATGTGTTTGGGAAGACATATTTCTAGCTTGGGCCTGGATCCTTCAGCAATTAGCTTCATAATAATGAAGTAGATGACAGATGAGCAATTAGCTTCCCAAGAAAAATCCCATAAATGAACTATGTGTGCCCCAATTCTTGTGTCCTCTGTGTGTACCCAAGTGATATATTTGAAACAACAAGGGTAAGGCTAAATTTACCCTTGTTGTTTCAAATATATCATTGAGGTACATGCAGAGGGCATGGGAATTGGGGTACACAGTTCATTTATGAGATTTTTCTTGGGAAGCTAATTGCTCAGCTATCATCTGCTTCATTTATTATCAAGCTAATTGCTAAAGGATCCAAGCCTAGGCTAGAAAGATGTCTTCCCATTCTGTTTAATCCATATTTCTTATTCTTGTCAAACTTCCTTGGTATGATAGACCTACTCTCTGCAGTACTCTTCTTCAATCTGTGTTCGATGATAAGCATCTTCTTCCTAATTGCAGCCAGAGCTTCCTTTTCATCAAGATTCAACTCCACTTCCCCCATCTCATCATCCTTGTCACCCTCAGCTTCCATCCTAAGCCCTTCTTACCTCTCCAGTTCTTCAAGCCTCTGCAAGATATCTGGATTAATAAAGTCTGCAACATTGTGTCCATCCATGATCTCAAGAATATCATCTTCTTTCCACTCTTCATTTGCCAAAATATACTGCTTCTTCAAGCTTGTAGAGTAAACTCCAGTCCCACCATTTTCATTCTCAATATCCTTCAAAGCACTCATAGAGAGTAGTGTGCCATCATCCCCCCCCCCTCCTGATTCCCAAAGAACCCACCCATATTTTTCCCAGCCTCAGATCTCATCTCCGCAACCAATTTTGCATCCTCCTTTGGTAGTGTCTCTAGTGGTTGCAAATCAATCTTATTACAAACTACAATAAGAGGCTTATTGGAAAATAGAGGTTTTATGTTGTGAAACAAAGCTTCCTGTTGTGCAATACTATAACCATAGGACCCCGAAACATTAAGGAAAAACAAAACAGCCACCTTCAAATGAGCCAAGGCAATAATACTGAGCATCTCAATGGTGTTCTTTTCCTCCAAAGGGTGGTCCAAAATACCAGGGGTATCAATAACCTGATACCTCAAGTACTTATAATTAGTATGCCCGACATACAGAGACTTAGTAGTAAAATCATAAGGTTGCACATCCACATCCGCCCTAGTAATCTTATTCATAAAAGAACTATTGCCAACATTAGGGTACCCACATATCAAAATAGTCTTGGTATTTGGGTCAATAGATGGAAACCTTTCCATATGCTACCTCACATGTTCGAGGTAAGCCAAACTCGGTCCAATTCTCTTAACAATGGTACACATCCATCCAAGTGCATCAACCTTCAAAGATTTGCAGCAGTAAAGAGAATCCCCATATTTTATCAGCCTAACATAGTCTTTGGCCACTTTGGCAATGAGATTGCGAGCAGTATTGATCTAGCCCTTGGCCAAATTGTTCTTGAAAAAAATTACAAAACTAAACCAATGGCATGTTTACAACAAAAAACAAATTACAAAATTGAACCAATGTCATGTTAACACAAACAAAATTTACAAAATTGAACCAATGGCATGTTTACAACAAAGAAATAGAATGATAATAATATGCTGAAAATTCTATTCTATTTAATACACGCCAAAGGACTAGTCCCAACAATTCTTAAACATACTTTATATTATATGATGAATTATTAATAAAGGTCTAATTATGTAGACTGCTAGCACGAAGGAAGATTTGACCTAGCCAAATCTTCCTTGTACCACACAAAAAACTATGTGATAACTATGTCTACTCCAACCTTAATTGTTTAAGAATTCATCATATCAGATAAAGTATGTTTAAGAATTGTTGGGAGTTCTAGTAGACCTTTGTTGTAAACATGTCATTGGTTTAGTTCTGTAAAAAAAAAAATTGTTTTAAATGCATTTAAATGGAACCTTGCTCTATTCAGTTTTCTTTCATTGTTAATTCATGGGATTATAAGCAAAAACTTGTCAAAAATGGCAATTAAAATTTATGTTTGTCTCCTTGTTCATGCCTTGTTTGCTACAGTCCTACACTTGGGTGGAAATGAATGGGTGGTTGGGATAAAAATCTCAAGAAGAGGGCAGATTCTTCCCCTTCAGAATTTACCTTTACTTCATCATCCCAAACTTAGTCATTTTCATGCCTTTAGAAGCCCTCCCTTTTAAACTTGGACTTAGATTCAGGGACTTGACTGATTTTGATCTCACACTTACTTCCTTGACTTCACCAAAATTCTTAATTTTAACTTTGGGTGTGTTAAAGGAACTATGTTGACTTTATTTTGTAGTTGTTTAACATGAGAGTTTATAACTCATGTACCTCATGCTAGTGTTCTTGGATTAGACTAGACATTATCCAACCACCTGTGAGGGTTGCCACTGTTATTAATTGGTGTAAAAGGAGGACCTCTTGTGTGTTATATCACTTTATATAAATACTCACTATTTGGATAATGTCTAGTCTAATGAAAAATAGTGTATACAAGGTATCCAAGCACACTATCATGAGGTACATGAGTTATGTTCATCTCACTAGATATAGATGGGCATTAATGCTCAATTGAATGATACGTTCCCATAAAAATGTGAACTCCTATTAATCTACAAACTCTCATGTTAAACAACTACAAAATAAAGTCAACATAGTTCCTTTAACACAAGCAAAGTTAAAATTAAATTATCTCTATCCCTAAGATAAACTAAGTAGCCTTCATATATTTTATGTCAAATCTTCCTTCGTGCTAGTAGTTGGTGCAGGAGCACCAAGGTCAAAGGCAGGAATCATGAAGAGCACCAGGGTCACTGATGGATCCTTAGGTGTAGTTGAAACCAAATGGCCTTCAAAGGTCATTGAATCATGTAAGAAGAATATTCATGGTCATATGATATTGTTTTGATCATATATTGATCTTATTGTAATCAAATTTTGAATGTAAACCTTAATGGCAATGATAAGCCTAAAAGGTACCTAGGTTTCACTAGGAATAGATTATGGATTGATCCTAGGTTAGGGGATTGGGAAAATTACCAATAATGGTTTTAAAAGATCTAATAAGGCTATTAAAGCCTCTAAATGTTGTCAAGAGCACTTGAGGTGCAAAACATTGTAATATACCTATATTGGCAATATGAGCCTAAAAAGGCTTAGTTGGGGGTTATTAGTAAGGGTTATAGGATTAGTTAGTTTTAAAGGTCGTCCTTAAACCTTTTAGAAGTCTTTAGATGGGCTTTGGATGACGTGTTGTTGATTTGACAACTTTTTTTGTCAAGTTGACAACTTTTGTTGTCAACTTGACAACAAATTTCTTGTTTAGATTGTTAATACAGTCAGTTTGGTGACTGGTGTCAGATAGTTAGAAGTTAGTTAGTAGTTATATTCAGTTTATTAGAGTTAGGAGTCTATTTCAAAGACATCCACATGAAGTGGAGTGGGTTTGGTTGAATTGATGTATTAAGGAACAAATCGAAAAGGTCTTTTAATCAATAAAGACAATACCATTCTCAAAAACCTGTACACTGTCGTGGAACAGTCAACACAACAATGAAACTATATGATTGATTGAATGTGGTTTTTGTTGGATTATGTCCTAGGAAAATTTACATACATTATATTTACATGGTTTTGCAGTCATTATATTATTTTTGTTGTTATTAAAGTCAAGAACTTGACTGGTGTCCAGGAACAGGACTAGCATTGTAGGCACAGTCAACGTTGGGTTTGTAACCAACATAATGTAGTGACTCTCCTACCTATGTGGTGACTATAATTTGGTGGGAGAGGTTTAAAAATGTAATATATTATTGTAATGAAGAGTTCTTATGCAGGGAAATGGAGTGGTGGCATTGAAAAGTCACTGATTGTTGAAGTTTGTTGTATGAACTAGTGCACTGATTCAACACCAATCATGGCTAGTCATGGCTGGGAGATACCCGATGAATGGAGAGGGTAGATGATGGTCTAAATGGTCCTTGGGGATGTATTAGAGGGTGTTAGAACCATTTTTGAAATTGTGTGTTGCAAGGAAGAATGATTTCTCTAAAACCCTTGGTTTCTAGCCCAAAAAGTAAGGGTTTGGTGAATGGGAAAGTAGATGAGTAGGTGGAATCATACTAGTTTGAAAATTAGTGATTTTGAATCATATTATAAGACTTTTTAGGGTCATGGATACCTAGAGGCAAGCCGGGATAGGAGTTGCTTTGTTAAGGGAGGGCTAATTAGGCCTAGTTGGAGAGTTAGAGGGTGAAGGAAATCTTCACCAGTCAAATGATGAAGGATTGAGACTAAGATGAATTTAGTAACTCCGAAAAGGGTACTAGAAAATGTAAAAATGTTGTTGGGTTATTTGGGAATTTTGTGATTGATTTGTTGATTTCAGGGTGTGAAGGGCTACTAGGCAGGCCTAGAAAGGCTATAGAAGAGGAATGGTAGAAGCTGAGTTGATTGGAGTGAATGGGAAGTTGGAACATGGTAGATATACCATAATAAGATGATCTATGGTGTTTGGATCAAGGTGAGAGGTCTAGTTGGATTTTTGGTATGGTGGAGGCAATAGGTGCACTAGGTGGCCTAGAATGAAGTTGGTGCAATGAGAGATTGGAAAAAGGAAGTGGGAAGGTGAACTTGTGTGGAATGGTTGTGGGAGTGACTTACAAAGTCAAAGAACTCTATTTGATCTTTGAGTAGGAATGATTCCTTGAGTTGATTCCAAGTTTCTTGTTGAATCCTCAAGTTGAGTTGGCCTATTTAAGGTGATATATAGTAGAGGGCTCTGCATCAACAGTCTATAGAATTAGACCTTTATTTTAAATGCATTTAACACAAAAAAAAATTACAAAACTGAACCAATGGCATGTTTACAACAAAGAAATAGAATGATAATAATATGCTGAAAATTCTATTCTATTTAATACACGCCAAAGGACCAGTCCCAACAATTCTTAAACATAGTTTATCTGATATGATGAATTCTTAATAAAGGTCTAATTTTGTAGACTGCTAGCACGAAGGAAGATTTGACTAAGATTAGCCATAAAATTTTATCAATAAATACTCACTATTTGGATAATGTCTAGTCTAATGCAAAATAGTGTATACAAGGTATCCAAGCACACTAGCATGAGGTACATGAGTTATGTCCATCTCACTAGATATAGATGGGCATTAATGCTCAATTGAATGATACGTTCCCATAAAAATGTGAACTCCTATTAATCTACAAACTCTCATGTTAAACAACTACAAAATAAAGTCAACATAGTTCCTTTAACATGTTATACACATAGGATATAAATTCATTTCCAAAGTGTAAGGTGCAGATTTATCTCAAAGCTTGGGATACTTTTTCTTCATAGAGCTTAGTACATTACAATGTTTTGTACAATATGTTTGACAAAGAATTTGAGCCAATTCCCATTTAGTTTGGACTCATTTTGATTTGAATGTATTCTCTTAACAACAAGTAGCACACTCTTGTGCTAGGTCCTCGTTCATGCCTTGTTTGTTGCAGTCCTACACCTAGGTGGAAATGAATGGATGGTTGAGATAAAAATCCCAAGAAGAGGGCAGATTCTGCCCCTTCAGAATTTACCTTTACTTCATCATCCCAGACTTAGTCATTTCCATGCCTTTAGAAGCCCTCCCTTTTAAACTTGGACTTAGATTCAAAGACTTGACTGATTTTGATATCACACTTACTTCCTTGACTTCACCAAAATTATTAATTTTAACTTTGGTTGTGTTAAAGGAACTATGTTGACTTTATTTTGTAGTTGTTTAACATGAGAATTTATAACTCATGTACCTCATTCTAGTGTGCTTGGATTAGACTAGACATTATCCAACCGCCTATGAGGGTTGTCACTGTTATTAATTGGTGTAAAAGGAGGACCACCTATGTGTTATAGCACTTTATATAAATGCTCACTATTTGGATAATGTCTAGTCTAATGCAAAATAGTATATACAAGGTATCCAAGCACACTAGCATGAGGTACATGAGTTATGTTCATCTCACTAGATATAGATGGGCATTAATGCTCAATTGAATGATACGTTTCCCATAAAAAAGTGAACTCCTATTAATCTACAAACTCTCATGTCAAACAACTACAAAATAAAGTCAACATAGTTCCTTTAACACAACCAAAGTTTAAAAAAAAATTATCCTTGTCTCTAAGATAAACTAAGTAGCCTTCATATATTTTATGTCAAACTACTATTAAACTGACTGTACCCTGCCCGTATGACAGGGAAACTTGGTGTACTGATGAAACAGGAAATCAAATAAAAGACATGTTTTTCTAATAGAAATCAATGATCTTAAAGATGTCAAAGTCTTGTTTTGGTTTTTCCTTTTCATTATGCAATAAGGAATAGTTTTCAAACATTCATATTCACTCATTGAATGCTTTGGAGGCTTTTATCTTGACTGTCTGATGTGTTACCCAGTCACTGTGATTCCTTGAAGTATTTAAACCTTTTCATTTTGGGCACTTAGGGTGTGGATTCAAATGTAAATCTTATTTGGTTCATGTTTTGTAGGAACCAACAAAGTATTTGGAAACAATCTTGTTTGTTTGGATCAGTTTGAGAGTCACATAGCATGACTGTACCCTCACTTAAAGCGACATAGACTGGTTTATTCAGATTTCTTTCTTTATTTTGAAGTTTACTTGTAAATAATAACCATTCCATGGACTCAAAGGCCTAGAATCCATGGAATGAAGATTATTAACCATGTACAATATTGATCTAACTTGGAAGTTGCAAAAGTTTGAAGGAAAAGAGTGATCACTGGCTGTGATAGGGAGTGTTCCATGGAAGTTTGTGGCACAAGTATAGCATGAGCAAGCGTTTGAGTTGAAGGGCATAGTTTTTTTTATGATTGAAATAGTCTTGTATGTTGATAGCTGAATAATACACTGATTCTCTCTTTGTTAATGTGTTTTTGAAAGAATTTTTATATAATAAATATTACTTTTATAAAATAAAATGAATGATAAATACTACACATTCTTAGATAAAACATCTATAGCCTAGGGCTTTGTAGAAATCACCTTCTCTTGCAACTCACAACCATAATACCGGTTCTAACCTAGCCAAGATCACATTTAATCAAACGTATATGTTTGAAGAAAAATTGATCATATCGTAGGTTAAGGTAAAGAAATCCTTACATGCGGTCATCCTTTTACACCAAATAACAGTGGCAACCCTCACAGGTGATCCTCCTTTTACACCAAAATAAAAATGGCATTAACCCTCATAGGCGGTCCTCCTTTTACACCAAATAACAGTGGCAACCCTCATAAGCGGTCCTCCTTTTACACCAAATAATAGTGGCAACCCTCGCAGGCGGTCCTCCTTTTACACCAAATAACAATGGCAACCCTCATAGGCGGTCCTCCTTTTACACCAAATAATAGTGGAAACCCTCGCAAGCGGTCCTCCTTTTACACCAAATAATAGTGGCATCCCTCGTAGGCGGTCCTCCTTTTACACCAAATAACAATGGCAACCCTCGCAGGCGGTCCTCCTTTTACACCAAATAACAATGGCGCAACGCTCGTAGGCGGTCCTCCTTCATGCACTCCAAGATTGATCTAATAATGAAATGAGATATGAAATCCTTTTTTTTTTTAAGTTATGCCTATGTTGGTCAAAATTTTGACCTACATGGTACTGGTCAAAATTTTGAAAAACACGAGCATGGATTAAAAAAAATGGAAGTTTTCCTTATATAATCCAACCAACCTAAACCTTTTTATTTGATGGTCAAAAATTTTGGTAAAAAAATAAGGTCAAATGTACTAGTGCAACATTAAATCCGCGACCACAATTAAGTGCACAAATCGGCCTCAACAGAAAACCAAAAGAAACAACTCGGTAAGCAAGGATAACAAAGCGTAGGAAAATATAACCGAGTGTTAGGGAATTAACCGACCAACTTGGTTAGAGAAGGAACCGAGCAACTATTGAGCCAACTCGGTCAAAGAAGGAATCGAGCAACATAGAAAACTCAAACTTGTTTTTGGTGACACAGGATTGGCAAGGACCCGAGATGCTCCAGCATCACTTCCCAACCCCTTGACAAGACACCTAATCTCCCCCCCCCCCCCCCCCAATGCTAATATTGTCATTTCCTCTACCTCTGAGGAGGCTTCCCATAGTGATATGATTGTAGAAAAGCATAAGAGTTTGAAGGAGACTCCTAGACAAGAGTATTTCCTTGATATGAATAGGAGACCATCCAGTCTCACCAAGAAAAGAGCTAATGTTTCTCAAATGGACCCCCCCACACATAAACCTCTAAATGCACAACAATTGGCTCTAGAAAAAATAAAAAAACTTTCTCCTGTCATACAAAGCATGAAGAAGAGCATCATTGAAGAGAAGACTACTTCTTCCATTCCAGAAGCCTTTAACTTGCCCAAAGGATCTAGTAAGACCCCCCCCCCTCCTTGGGATGAAGGTTATTAGAGCCCTTAAGACCTCCCCTAGTGTTTGTAAAGTGGTTAGGGCTCTTGCAAGAGATAGTAGTGTAGAACATGATGTCATTGAAGAGGAAGGTTTATCCCCTACTAGTTCTGGTGATGGAGAGGCCCTTGAGGCTACCAGAGAAACCTATGAATTTGATGTGAAAGATCAATTGTCTACCTTTTCCCTTATTGTTATCTCTATTGATCCTTCCAATCCAACCCCCCCCCCCCCTAGTCTATCAACTCTAGGTGTGGTCTGGAGTGCTTTAATGAGCTTCCTCACAGTAAATATGGAACCCTTACTAGATCCCTTAAGGTGCTAGATGATTATAAGTTTGATGTAGAAGACGTTGAGGACTTGGATAAGGCCATTATTCCCCTTATTGAATCTAATGTTGAAATCATTGTGGCTAAGGCATTATCTACCCTCAAAGGAAAGAATGTCAGAAAGAAGACAAAAGTTAAAAAGGACTCCCCTCATAATAAACAGGTATCTAAAACTTCCAGATCCAACAAACCATCTCTAGGGGTTGAGCACTCTACAGAATTTAAGCTGGCTAAGAAGAGAGGAAGACCCCCAAGGTCTACCAATGCTAAACTTGGCAAGAAACCCACCTCTAAAACCTTGCCTAAGTACTATAAGAGTTTCAAAACCCCTATGGACACCTCCCCATGAAATTAAAGTGTGCATCTTGGAATGTTAGGGGATTGGAATCCCCAGACATAAAATACATTGTTAAGAGGTTTCTTGATTTGTACAAAAACATGGACATTCTATGTTTGCAAGAGATCAAAGCTCTCCAATTTAACGTGGACATCAACCTTAAATGCATTTGGAGAGATGTTGCATATTTTACCACCAATCATTGCAAGGGTAGAGGAGGGGTTTTTATTCTTATTGGGGTTAGATGAAAGAATACAATTAGTAAATGGGGCTCTTCTCCTCACATGAATAGAGTTGTTTGGGCAATTTTGAAGGATGGGGACTCCTCCTTTGGCATTTTCTCTATATATGCTCCTAACGAAGACAGAGATAGAGTGGAATTATGAAAATGGTTATGCTCACTTGATGATATTCCTTGGATCTTAGCTAGAGACATTAATATGGTGGAAGTCCTCAAGAAAAATCTTTGGGTATTATTTTTTCTTGGAAAGGAGATGGAAAGTTATTTTGGAGTAAGATGATCAGAGTAATCTTAATCTCTGGGACCCTCTAGTTGGGAATAAACTTGATAATCCAAGGATTTGGTACACGCGGTGCAACTACCATCAAGGGAAGAACATGATATACAATAGACTAGACTACTTCTATGCCAATAAGGATTTCTTCAACCTTGATAAAGATGGTGGGGGTGTTTGTGTCAAGGTGGTTCCCTACTCATTGTCTGATCATCACCCTATTGTTGCTTGATCTCTTCCAAAGATATTGATGCTTCCACCAGACCCAACACTGAAGCCTTTGCCTTAAAGACAAGATTTCTTAGCAATTAGGAAATACCTAATGATGTCTATATTATTAAGCAGTTCAACTCTTGGTCCTATCAAAACAACCCAGCCATAGATAATTGGGTTAAGAACATTGCCTCTTGGAAGAATATGTTTCAATTGGGGGGAAAAAACTTGCCAAGGATACTAGATTGCAAGAAGCTAGTCTACATGAACAACTATTAGTTGTGGAGGATCATATCCAAAATAATCCCTCCAATTTGGCAGCCACAAAAGTTTTGATTCAAGCAAAAAATCCCTAAGGAGACTTTAGAATGACATAATTTAGGGTGTTAAGATTAGAGAAAGGCTCAACTAGTTGAATCATGGTGACAAGGGGACCAAATATTTATTTTGGCTACTAAAAAATAAGGAGGCAAAAGAAAGGATTGGCAGCATAAGGGAAGGTGGTGCTAAGATTACATACCAACATGATATCTCTGTGGCCTTTTAAAAATTCTATAGAAAGCTTTTCACTTTAGAAGACACAGGGGAGGACATGGTTAGAGCTAGAAAATAGATCAAAAACATTATATCAAAGAAGGTCAAGAGTGAGGATGCCAAATTTCTTGATAATAAGATCACAGTAGAAGAGATCAACAATGCAATCAAGTCCTTGGGAAATGACAAGGTCCCAGGCCCTGATGGACTTCCTAGGGAGTTTTCTAAAAGCAATATCCAATGGATCAGGGTAGAAATTCTCAAGGTCTACGAAGAAGCCTTTTCACAAGGTTCTCTTGGAAAGAATACAAATGTTGGAATTATCAAGTTGATTCCTAAAGAAGGGGATAAGATCCTTATTAAGTACTGGAGACCTATTACCCTACTCAATGTCTCCTATAAAATCCTTGCAAAAATGCTTGCTAAAAGACTAGAGGACATTCTATCGAGTGTTATTAATCCTACTCATATGGGATTTGTCAAAGAGAGATACATCTTAGAGAATTTGATCACTTGTTAGGAAACTATGAGTTGAGCAAGAGACTCTAAACAGAAGGCATGTATGATGGTAATTGACTTTGAAAAATCCTATGACAGTATTAAGTGGAAGTTCATCTTCATGATGCTTGATGGGCTTGGATTTCCAATTCTCTTCCAAAACATGATTAGAGTCCTTTTGAAAGATGTAAATGCTAGAGTCGATATCAATGGATGTAAAATTGG
Source organism: Chamaecyparis obtusa (assembly GCA_027943335.1). Lineage (NCBI taxonomy): Eukaryota > Viridiplantae > Streptophyta > Pinopsida > Cupressales > Cupressaceae > Chamaecyparis > Chamaecyparis obtusa. Next base: position 135,459 of record BSBK01000519.1, on the reverse strand, counting down.
TCCTATTTCTCTCTCCAAGTCCATAAGGTAGGGACACCCATTAGCCCCGCCCTATTTGTTATTAATGTTAATGCTTTATTCTACCTATTAAGAGATGACTCTATTTCCCCTAAAGTGCAAGGCATTACCCTTCCTAATGGTGAAGACCTTATCAATGTACAGTTTGTAGATGATACCACCATCCTATTTGAGTTAGAGGATGAGAACCTTAAGAGATTAATGGATAAATTGGAATTTTTTTGTCAAGCCTTAGGGAGTAAAATCTCTATCTCCAAATCCATTCTACTAGGTTGGGAGGATACCGCCCGCCCCCTTGGTTCTCTAAGTATGGGCTAACCTAGGGTGGCCATAAGCATCAAATCAGATATTTAGGTATCCCCTTCTCTATCTTCCCAAACCTTAAAGAAATGTGGTGTTGGGTCATAGACAAACTTGATAAGAAATTGGGCAAAATATAATACCTGTCCTTGGCAGATAGATCCCAAATCTGTCAAAAGATTTTGTCCTCTTACAATATTTATTATACTTTAGTTTGTTTATTTAGTCAATACCAATTTAACTATATTCAAAATAAAATCAGAAATTTTTTGTGGTCAGATGGCAAAGGTGGAAAAAATACCATGTTGTGAACTAGAAATAGTGCACCATGAGTAGAAAGGTTGGAGGTATAGGACTTAAAGACCTTAGGGTACAAGGGCTTTTTCTCTACTAAATGAATCTGCAAAGGTATGCAAGGATCAGAACCTTGGAAATTTTTAATTAGAAACAATATTAGCAGAGGAGCCCCCCTTAAAGGCTCTTCTCGGAAAGGGCTTCCTCAAGTTCATCTTATGTCAAAGTATTTGGTTTAGATGTATTCAAGGCCATATGGAAGGCTTGGGAAACAATAATGCATCTAATTTCTGATAAAAATAGTATTGCAAATGATCAATTAGTGCGTGGGGAAAAGTCTATATGGTGAAATCTAATGCATAAGGATAAACCCCTCACCCTCTTGCAAGGTTGTTCAGCAAGACAATGGGCTAACAAAGGCATTAAGTTGATGGAAAATATTATATCTAAATGGATAACTTGTTGAATGGGGAACCCTCAAATCCAAGTTTGACATCCCTCTTGAACACTTCAAAACTTACTCTATGCTCAGATCCTCTTGTCAAGCTCTGTTCCTTCCTAATGTTATATTTTTGGTAGCTACAAGAGCTATCGGTCTGTTACTTGCGGTGGTGTAGTTGGATGGGAATTTTTTTATTATGCCTTCATGTTCATGTTCATGGAGCAGCTATATTGTCATTTTTCTCTCTCTTCAGTGTGCAGTCTTTGGCATTGATGATTCAAATATTTTTGGAGATGTATCAACTCTTATTCTTTATCGCCACCGTCCATGCTATTTACAGTTGGAATGCAAGCATCGACAATTTTATTGTAACTGCGTGGAATTTGTGACTATTGAAATACATAATGGCAAATGGTGTAACAGTTGACAACTCTTTATAGAGCATTGGGCTTTGTCTAGAAAGTGCCGAAGTTTTATTGTATTTGATTCAAGGGTAATCAAGTTGAGATCGTGGGGTCATACATGTGACGTAATGTACTTCAGATATACTTAGTGAAGATTGTGTATGATTATTGTGTGCCTAGAGTACAATAATAGTTTGGATGATTGTCTCAGCGGTACAACATTCTCTCTATGAAATTATTGTGTAGCTAGATTTTGCATATGATTTGCGTGATTCAAAAGGAGCAGTCCATATTTTGTAGAGCAGTCTATATTCTATTGTGATAACAGTCTTTGTGAAAAATTCATTCTTTTGATTTAGCTTGTGAAGATTTGTAATGAATGTTTTGATGATTCAATAAAGGATCTACTTTTAGTGTGGCTGTGTTTTTTCCCTCATGCTAGTGGGTTTTCCCAAGATAAATAATTGTGTCATATGTTCTTGCGTTTTTTTTTTGAGTTTTTGAATACTACTTATTTTCATTCCTAGTCTAAAACATTAACATGGTATCAAAGCTAGGTTAAGCAATGGAAATAAGAAGTGTTAACCATCAAGTTTTGAAAATGGCTTGGAAATGTCAAAGAGTCATTCCTATTTTGGGTAATCTCAATGAATTGGTAAAGGACGTGTAACTGTTGTGCATGGTGGAGATTGGAATGAGGGAATTTACCTCTCTTTCGTGCCTTTTGAGAAGGAATTTGTTGTCATGTGTTGGTGCTTGGAAGATTCTATGAGATACATTTTTCTTGGGAAAATAATGCTCATTGGTGATGATTGCATACCACTTCGCTATTGTTGTCATAAAATATGAGTTTCTAGGTATGCTCAAGTAGGCAGTCTAAGTGATAGTTGTTGGTTGCATGCGATATGTGGGTGTATACCAATGGAGCCTGGTCTGCAATTCACCCGATGATTTATATAATGCATTTTTATACGGTGTATGTCCTACAATTCCCAGGATAAGATATGAACGCCTGTCACTATATGAATCAGATGTTGAACTCTTAAGGGATATGAAAATCTAAATCTAAAAGGACATTGCTAAATTGATCAACAATAAAGAGAAGTATTTTATGATTATACCTTTGAATATTGACTGTGAATCTTATGTAGTTAATTCATGCAATAACATAGGGAATAGTGAATCATGTATGCTTCTGGCATTAGTCTATATATTTCTCCTCGGGGCATAGGTTGAGTCTATTGCTAATCTCTCTAAAATGCTTCCAGGATGGATCAAGGAGCAACAAGATGATGAGAGATTACATAAGGAATTCAAGGACGTAAGAGCTTTATGCATCTTGTAAGAAAGTCATGCAGGTTGTAGAAATGAACAAACATGAGGACCTTGTTTGCAGCCATAGGATTGAGTTGATGACACAGCTTCATTGAAGAGGAAGAACCTATACAGATGGTCTTTGCATTCAATTTCTTCGAAAAGGAAGTAATGACATTTAAAGGGAGTTAAATCCCAAGAATTCAAGGTGACCTATCAAAGGGTTAATGTGTTGGAGATGAAGTGGAGATAGGAGGATATTTATTACATAAAAGGAAAGCTTGATGAGCTGAAGAGGGAGGACTTCTTTAGGCTCAATAAGATTCAAAGGGAGCTTGTGTGGTAGACGGAGAGTGTCAAGTCCTTTGTAGAGGATCATCAAACTCGAGAAGCAGTGTGGCATCAAGAGCTCATTGTTTGGTCAAACATTGGAGCCAATTGTAATTTATTGTTGTAGACTAGGCTTTTGAGGATACCTGTTTTGAAAGCTTCAAGCCAAACAAACATTAGATCTTAACCTAGCATGAAATTAATTCAAAACAAAGAAAACTCTAAACTAAGCCACCTCAGATAGAGCTTAAACAGGTGCACCCAAGCACTGTTTGATTTGCTCTTGCTTAAGGGATGTGGGTGTGCTCTCTAAGAACTTGGAGCATGTTCCTAATGCTTATTTGGAAGGATTGAGACTCATGAGAACCCCATAAGTGGCACAAAACAGGTATAGAACACCTGATTTGCCCCTAAGGCCTCAAGGATCCAAATGATGCTGAAATGAAGATTAAGCTACATGATGTTTATGCTAAGATTGATTTTAAACCAAATAGAGATGTGATGATGATGATATGCTATGCAAAACAATGAAGTAAACTAAGTTAATTCATTATTGCTAAGCTATGATGTGTTAGAAAGCTTGAAGAAAACAAAGAAATCTAACAATTAAGAATGATTATGCTAAAGCTAGAAGTAAAAAAGCATGATAACAATGCATGAAGATGAAAGACTAAGCTAATGAATTGCTCTTGGAAGAGGGAGTATTTATAGGATTTCTTAAGGGCTTGGGTTAGGAGGATGAGTCAGAGTTTGGGGTAAGGTTAGGGTCTTGAGTCAAGGGGATAAGGATAAAGACTTTCTAGAAGAGTCTAGGCTTTGGATGAGGATAAAGACTTTCTAGAAAAGTCTAAGCTTTCTAGGGATAAATATGAAATTTAGGAAATAAATAAAGTTTTATTTATCTCAAAGGCTTTAATGAGTTTGACGCTCATTAGGGATAGGGTTTGACTAGGAGTCAAAGGGATAAGGACGAAGACTTTCTAGAAGAGTCTAGGCTTTGGATGAGGATAAAGACTTTCTAGAAAAGTCTAGGCTTTCTAAGGATAAATATGGAATTTAGGAAATAAATAAAAGTTTATTTATCTCAAAGGCTTTAATGAATTTGAGGCTCATTAGGGGGAGGGTTTGACTAGGAGTTAAAAGAGACTTAGATTAGCTTAGGGAAAGTAGGTAGTTTCCCCTAAATGGGTTTAGCGAAGGATTAGGAAAGTTCTAGAAGAGTCTAGAGTTTTCCTAGGGTAATTTAGGGATTGAGGATTAATATTTAATCTTAATTAAATATTCTTGAGTTGGGATTAGGGTTAAAAAATGATGGGATTAGCCTTTAATCGAAATTAAAGAGGGATTAGAAGATTCTAGAAGAGGTTAGTGGTCTTAAGGGAATTGGCCAAGTTTTGGGCAAAAAATAAATTAATTATTTATTTTGAGATTTTTGGTCAATTTATTAATTAAATAATTAATAAATAGGGAGATAATGTTTAAATAAGATTTAAACATTTTTGGGAGGGATTCCTTAATTAAATATTAAGGTAAAGAGATTTAATGACATAAAAATAAATCAATTAATTAAATAAATAATTTAATTAATAAATGATGATGTCATCAAAAAATTTTCAGAAAATAAAAATACTTTATTTTCTAAAAAAAATTTAGGTGTCTACAATTGTGATAATCAAAATTGTGAAAATATTGCCCTTGCTGAGAGGGTCTCTGTTGAAAAGGAGTCTCAGCATTCAGCGATTCTTATTATGAGCTTAAAGCATTTTTCTCTGAGAGGGAGAAATTTGAAGTGAAAATCCTTATAATGCATTTTTCTCAGATAGAGGAATTTGAGGTGAAAGCCCTTGTAATGCATTTTTCTCTGAGAGGGACAAATTTGAGGTGAAAGGCATTCTAATGCATTTTTCTCTCAGATGGAGAAATTTGAGGTGAAAAACCCTTATTGCTCTTTCCACTCATGGGAGCTTGTGTTTATTTTACTCACGGGAGTAGCCATGGTGAACATCATGTTGAGTGACTCCATGATGCTATCACATTGAGAGAATCTATGATAAAAAAAATTCTTTTAACACAAATGAGTGTAGCCATTATGTTTGTCATGTTGAGAGACTCCATGACATAAGAATTTGCAACTGATATCTCCTTTGCTAAGAGGGAGTGTTAGAGTTTTGGTAGTTGTAGCAGCTATCATTCTATGTTACCTGCGATGGTGTAATTGGATGGGATTTTTTTATTATGCCTTCATGTTCATGAAGCAACTATATTGTCATTGCTAGCACACATGCCATCGTGTCCTCTCTTTTTAGTGTGTAGTCTCTGACATTGATGATTCAAATGTTTTTGGAGATGTATTGGCTCTTATTCTTTACCGCCACCATCCATGCTATTTACGGTTGGAATGCAAGTGTCTGTAGTTTTATTGTAACCACGTGGCATTCATGACTATTGAAATACATAATGACAAATGGTGCAATGGTTGACAGCTCTTCGTAGAGCATCGGGCTTTGTCTAGCAAGTGTCAAAGTTTTATTGTATTTGATTCAAGGGAGATAGGGTTGAGATTGTTGGGTCATATGTGTGATGTAATTTACTTTAAATATATACTTAGTGAAGATCGTGTGTATGATTATCGTGTCCCTAGAGTATAGTAACCCCATGTCCCCATGCGGCTGCTTAACTACAAATTGTGCTTAAATTTAAGCAGCTGGAGTGTTCCCATGCCATTTTTTAATCAGGGGAAAAGGATAATTTGAAATCTATCCCTACTTTTGTGGAACAGTCACTGCTTAACATTTAAAAATAAGCTTTGAAAAAAAGGAGGGGCTGGAATAAACAGCCGCTGCTTATTGAGAAAAATGACATATGGCTTCACAAAATATTTTCCCTCTTTTTTATTATCTCTTATTTTTTCTCAAAACATCTATGTACAAATTTTTTTATTAAAATTTCATTTAAACATTCTATTTTAGATGTCTGCCATGAAATAAGCAGCAAAAACCAGTAATCATGGGGCCACCAGCTCCACGAATTGCTGCTAGAAATGTTGAGCAACAGCTGCTAGCCAAAATAAGCTTAGCAGCTGCATGGGGACCTGCCCTAATAGTTTGGATGATTGTTTCAGTGGTACATCATTCTCTCTAAAATTATTGTGTAGCTAGTTTTTGCATACGATTTGTGCGATTCAAAAGGACCAGTCCATATTTTGTAGAGCAATCTATATTTTGTATATGTTTGTCATGTGATAACAGTCTTAGTGAAGAAGTCATTCTTCTGATTTATCTTGTGAAGCTTTGTACTGAATGTTTTGATGTTTTAATAAAGGATCTACTTTGAGTGGCTGGGTTTTCCCCTCAGGCTGGAGGGTTTTCCCAAGATAAATAATTGTGTCATCTGTTCTTGTGTGTTTTTTTTCAGTTTCTGAATACCGCTTATTTTCATTCCTGATCTAAAACATTAACACCTAAGCCTTGTGAATTCAATGACCAAAGATTCCTTGCTCACCCATGGCCAAATAGAACTCCTCTTTCGGACATCAAAACCAAAGATATTTACTCCCTTCTCTCAGACAGTCTTGACATCTTCTCTCACCTTAATCACTGTTGGTCCCTTGACTTTGAACCTGCCCAATGGCAAAGTTGTGTTGATAAACTATGGGGCAATCTAGTGACCCCCAAAAAGAAATGCTTCTTTTGGAAATTTTGACTGCATAGATTACCTGTAAAGCAGCCTAATGGTGAGTTTAACTTCTGCCCTGTCTACAAAATTCCAGAAACTTTTATGCATCTGTTCTTTGACTGTCTGATTGCAAAAGAAATTTGGGGCTTATTTGGTCTCTCTATACATAAGAACATTCATATCACCAAGATTCTCTTTGGCAACATCTTGGGACTCAAAAAGGATTTCATTATTTTTTTATTTATCTTATCAATTGATATACTTTAAGCCATTTGGAAAAATTAGAAATAACAATGTTTTTAATGGCATATCAAGAACCCTTAATGAGTCTGAGGAGACTCACATATCATGATATTGTTTTTCAGGTAACAGTTACTATGAGGCTCTCGAGAAGGAAATTTAAAGACTTATTACAGAATGGCTCGACCAGAATCATTAGAGAAGAGATCCAGTGGATATACATGCACCCGAGCTACTGCGCACATAACCCCCTTTGAGACCCCCCTTCAAAACTTCTTATAGCTGAGATCAGAGCCCAAGAAGAGAGGCACAAGAGACTCAACGACTGCCCTGCTCCTATCCCATCTTCTGTAGCAGCACCTCCTGTTGCAACAGTAGCAGCAGCACTTCCAGTCAAACCAGTGACAGCAGCACCTCCAATTTCTCCAGTTCCGTAGCAGTCCCAGTTGCAGACAGAGTTGATCACCCATACTAGATACTTATTATTGATGCTCATTTTGATACCTCAGTTTTGCTGGTCTTTAGTAGTTTTTTTTTGTGTTAGATGAAAAGTATGTCATAAACTCTGTTGTAATAGTTTGAATCAGCATATACTCTGAAACAATCGAACGTACTCAGCTTGATATTTATATGAATATCTAAAACAAAAAAAAAAACATTTGGTCAAGGTCATGAAATCCTTTTTCCAAGGAGAACGTGAACCCTCACAATTCAATACCACTAATTGTTAGACATCAGCAGATAGTAGTCACAATGAACCAAAAGGCAGCCGAATCAGAATCACTCCCCAGTGATCAAATGTGTTCTGGATAAATCCTTAAATGACTCTTAAGCTGTGGAGGTTCCTAAGAGCATCATCATTTCGAAGATATCAATTTTCTATATTCTAGTAAATTAATTCAGTATGGTTCAACATCCCTGCCTCATCTTCAATTCGAGAGCCAAGTAAACTTCTCATCGGATTTTAGTTTTCTAAAATTGCATTCCCAATTTATCATTTCCCAATTCATCTGATTTATTAAACTTGGCTTGTGCCATGTTGTTTGCAATTGCATTACTTCAACCTTGGGTAACTACAAAGCTACTTTTACCTGTACAGCTACAATGAATTGAATATATCTTCTAAACCACACGATGTCCATTAAATTATGTTATTTGTGACTGGAAAAATAAAGATTGCGTGGGCTTATTAATGTCTAAAATAAGTCTACAGACCCATAATACTTTGGGGGCAAGGTTTACTTGACTCATTTTGCTTGAGCCAATGTTGTTCAGAAGATACGTCCAAACACAGTATATCATCCTCCCAAACGTTTAGCGAAGTGCTGCTTTCATTACACGTAAATGGAAATTTTAATCTGTACTAGCAGTAAGCAGCATTAACCTTGCCTTGTCAGTAATTTCTTTTTAGAGGGGCAAACTCCCAAATTTTCCATGTATTCATTCAAAAGATGATGAAGCAAGCTACATTGGTCCAATTTGCATAATACCTTGTATAGGACACCCTCAAAACTAACATGTAACTTGTAAGCCCCCTCTTTGAATGATTTGTTAGAATGGGACGCTCATAGCTATTTCAAAATCAAAATACACAGGATCCAAGTTTCTTGATTTGATTATTACCTTCCTATGCACAATCGCTCAGGATAGTTGATGTGAACGGAATTGTAGTATTAGATCAAAAGACCATATGGACTAAAGTTGTATGTCAATTAATGTAATAATCTTCTTAGTCAATCCAATAAAGATAGTAATCTAGAGTAACATATATTCATATTTCATACTCTGAACTTGCTAAAAATAAGTTGGCAAAGGATACCAACTATAGAATACAGCTCTGATCATCTTCTTAGTATCTGCATCAATTTATCAAGTGAAGGGGTTCAGCTGAAACTTGCTGCAAAAAAATCCACCCCTATTTAAATTGATTTCATGAATGAGTTAAAACGGTAACATTGGAACGTTCACTTTTCCTTCCAATGTTTTACATGACTGAAATACCAATAAGATTTCTGCGGTCAGTTGAGTGAAAAACTGTATGCTTGGCACAAGAAGACCTTGAACAACGGGAAATTAGAGTTTGAATAATCTTGTTGACTTGTGAGGCTTATCTTCTGTAGCTTCTTTATCAGCTAACTTACAGGATATAGTCTCTAAGCAGCAATAAACCAGATACTTCCTGGTCTAGAATGTGGATATTGTACTAAAATAATAACAAAATGGGCAGAAAGGAAATTTCACTGAGATTTTGCCATTATCAAAAGTGTTAAGCTACCATTTGCTGATCCAGATGCAGTTGCTCCATCCAAGCACTCAAAACTGTACGATCAATGTTATCTGCCTTTCTGTTTTTCAATGCATGTAGTGGGCTTACTGAAATGTGCCCCTCCACATCATCAACTGGCATTTCTGTCACCAAGTTTTGAACCCAGGACAAATCTGCTTCAACTGAACTACGAGGACCAAAGGAAAATGACTTCCTGAATTTCCTCAGGTCTTCACCTTGAACACCCCAATCTACTTTACCTGTTGGAGAACCCCAATCTGCCAATGATGCAGAAGGCACACTTGCACTTAAGTCACGTGAGCTTTTGCTCCGGATATAACTCTGCATAAATGCAGAAGATCTTGAAATTGTCGAAGCCAGCAAAGCTGGTGATAAAGCAGACCCAGTAGAGTTGTGTTGTTCCAAATCCACACCTAGAGATGACAAATAAGACGATTGAACAGGAGAGTGGAAATTGCTGGGGCTCTGAGCACCCACAGGACCTTGTTGCATCTGAGAAAACTGATTACCAATTGATGTCTGAGTTTGACTAGGAAGTTGAGAATGGCATTGTAATATCTTCTGGGACTGCATCTGTGAGCATAACTGAGCAAGAGCAGAAGACTCAAGGCCTGATTTTCTTGGAGATGACATCTCAGAAGCAAACAAATCTTCAAGATTAGTTGGAGCAACACTATTGCCAGACTTATATTTTGCAGATCTAAATGAGGTGTTCCCAACAGCTGCAGCAGAACTCATCCTAGATTGAGTAGAAAGAGGGAACTCACTTATAAGTTGCCCTTCATAGTCTAAACAGCTGCTCAATCCCTCAACAGCCATGTCTCTGGCACTAAGTGATGCTCTAAGACGACTAGCTTGAAGACTACCACTAGGAAGGTGCAATGTTGGTACATTAGGCTGTTGCCAGGCTTTACTCATTGATGAATAAACAGACGAGTTTGCAGATGATGACGATGGAGACATAGGAGGTGTGGTGAAGCCCACTGTTGGAGGATTTGAAGGCAAAGCCGCAGACATCTTTAACATGGAAGATGGTGAGCTTAGCATGATAGGACTCATGGTTGAATTCATATCCAATGAAGCAGCAACTTGAGGTGAGTGCACAGTTGACCCCGTTAAGACAGATAAAGGGCGCAACTCTTCAGGTCTGTGTGCGAAAAAGCAAACTCTTCTTGTACATTTTGTTTCATCTTTGCATAGTCGTGTTCGATATTGAGCAGGATGCAACCAACACTCAAAAACACCATGCGCATATTCACACCCATCACCACGCCTACAAGATCCTTTACGAAACTCCAGGCAAGGAACACAGCTATAGTGATACTTTCGAGGGTCACGTCTTCTGGCATTTTCTCCAGGATGGGCAAAAGGGCACTCAGTCCAGACATGAGAATAAGCTCTTGAGCAAGGCTTCACTTTGAAAGAATACATTCGAAATTCATCAGTACTGTACATATCATTCTTTATATCAGGAAAAGATGGATCTACAGGGTACTCTTTCTTCTCATTACTGACTACACAACCCCTTGATGCCTCAGGAAGCTTTAAAGATGTGGAAAAATATTTCGAGCTCAGTTCTTTTGGAGACAAAGAAAGGGGAGGCGAAGAACCTAGACTATTCGGCCCTCCTCCAAGTGAGTCTTTGTAAGTTTCAGATCCAATATGAGACAAAGATGAGCCATTGTCAGAAACGTGGCTTGGTATCTTCATGTAAGAACTTGCCTGGCAACCTGAACTTAACAAAAATTCCAGCACAGCCTTTCCATTAGAAAGCTTTGGGGAAGTCATTATTTCATCCACAGGCCTCTTTCCATTAGCATCCAAATGATTAACATCAGCACCTGACTGAAGCAATAACTTCACAGCTTCAATGGCAAAACTGGACCCTCCGGCAGCAGCACAGTGTAAAGCAGTGTCCTTGCCTGAGCCACATTCTAAGTTGACATCTATTCCACACATTGTATAGGCAGATAATATGTAGCCCAATACATCTATGCTACCATAAAGGGCAGCAATCATCAAAGGTGTCCTTTGCTCTAAACACATCTGTTTGGAACCATTTTGCCTCCCATACCAGAAGCTAATCTCATCAATTGCTGATCCATCTTCCTCAACAGCTTGCTTAAATCCTATCAGGTCATTATTTGCTGCTAATTCAAGAAGAATTGAGAAATGTATGCCAGCCCCTTGAACTGTGCACCGTTGTTTCTCAAACGGAACAGTTTTTTCATGACCACCATGAAAATCAACTGCTGCACTGTGTGGCTTGGAATGCTCTGAGCCTCCACACATACTTTCTCACAATTGGCGTACTCAGAAAATGCTTCCAAGACCTATATAAAACATCAAAGTTCAAACATCTTAGAATATTTTGAGATAACAGAATAGTAGGATGATAGCTATATTAGACAACTGTTATCTGATATCCTGTAAAAGCATAAAGAAAATTTATCTCTAAAAACAGCAAGCCATTTTCTATCTTCGATGCCTAAAGCAAATAACAAAAATAAAAATATGTAGGATTAACAGAATGAACATCCACAAAGGAGAACAGAAAATATTACCGAGGAAACCATTATAAGACTGTTGCCAAAAAGTCATTCTATTACAGGTTCTAGATTTAAGCTACATGTAGATATGGACATGAGATAACAGGTCAAAAGAGTGATATTGCTAAGAATTAAGTCAAACCACTATACCAATCCTTAGAACACTGTTATGAAAATGACAATGCAAACATAAGAACAACTCACAAAGGAATTTGAGGATTATTTCCAGGATTAGTATTAAATATCACAACAAAAAACAAGAGCAAGCTGTGAACAACATTAAAAGAACATGACAAGCAGCAGGCAAATCCAAGAACAAACCCAAAGTAAGAAAATGATTGACAGTTCAAAGGAAGATAAAACCATAAGCTTTGCCCCAACATTTACAATAACATTTGGCGAGGTGTATTTGTCATAAAATCTACAGGGTTTTTGGGGGAGAACTATGCTTGTATGCATAGAAGGTGCTTAATGCAAGATTGGTAATTCCTGAGCAATAAAACATGTTCTTTACAGAATCTTGAAGGCTTTGACATCTCCTTAGTTTAAGAAAATATCCATGTAAGAAGAAAAGTAGGGTCATCCAGCCCCACTTGGAGATCACTTCAGTCAAGCAATGATGGGTTGGATCAGACCAGAAAAGCAAGATCATTTCAATGATCTCAATGGCAGTGAGAAGGCAAAAAGTTGTTCATCATCAAAAATTTGTTTAAAAGCCCAGTACTACATTCCCATTTTTTGAGTTGGAAATGGATCAACTAAAGGACAATATTCACAAATTGGCCACACCAGGGGGTCATCTGTAGATTCTTGGGTATGAAATTATATGTAGAAAATCTGTACTACTAAACCGAGAAGCAATATCAACAAATGTTTCAGGGGAGCTCTTTCTTTTATAGGAATGCCAGCCTTTTCAAGAAGTACTGACATACTTCAAACCTACAAATAAAATGTCTTCCTAAGCCCCAATATGAATCTGGCTGCATGCAGTTCCACATGAGTTATGATTAGCTTATGCATTCAAAATGATTGGCAAACTACCACAATATTTGGGAAATCAGAACCAGATTGACCTTTGCACATAAGCATTACCCTTAAAGCAACCAAAGAGATGCTACATGTAGAGGAAGGTGAAGGAAAGAATCTTGCTTGTAAATTCAATCATGATCAAAAAATTGGAGAGATATAAGGCTGATCCAAGCACAAAAGGAAGAAAAAGCCTGCTAAAATATGACATCGTTAGTGACAAATATTTGCCCACACCAGTCAACGAAAAATAAGAAAGATTCCACCGTTGAGAGAGCAAAGGGATTGTGACCTCTATTGGAAGAACCGAAGAAGTATAGTAGTAAAGGTGAAGGTAGTTTTTGAGGTCACTTCCAAGCCAGACACCAAATTGGTTATATACGACACCACTTATACAAACATTTCGTAAGAGGATTGTTTTCCTATCTAGCTTATACATTGTAACGTTGTTCAAATGAGGTGTACAGACTTACCCATTCCAAATTCAAACCTAGGACATTCACAGAGTACACATGCCTTCATCACTAGACCAACCCAACTCATACTCAGAAAGCTTAAAACACAAGCCTATATAAAATATTCACGTAATATAAGCAACTTGATTTTCATGTAAGGATTCCTTGCATTGATATAAAAATGTATGCGTGCATGTAAAAAAGAGAGATAAATCTGAAAGGCAACCATGTAAATAGTATGCATTACAAATAAACAAAACTTTCATTCATGCTTTTTATTTAAGGTTGACTAAGGCTTTTTCTTTAAAATAAGATTGCTTACTTGCAGGCATTAAACATTCGTTAAATGTTAATTTCTGTAATGGTGGGACTCATCTTATTTTTTGAATAATATGCTATTTTAACCTTTACCAAAGAAAGGAAAAATATACTGGATGAGCAAAGATGAAAAAATATAACCAGCTGAATGAGTCCATCTAAAACCTGCCATAAAGAAATAAAAAGTGGATTTGTAACAAGTGTCTCAAAACAAAATAATTAATGGTTGATATTTCTGACTGCTTGAATGCACATTAACTGTCATACATGCTCTTCTACAAATAGATTAGAAACTTAAAGTTGCAAGAGCTCACCCTCCAAAGAAGAATTAGTTCCATAAACTGCCAAACCCAAAATGTAATAAACTGTCATGCAATAACTGGAAAATCCAAATTCTAAAGATACATTCCCACTTACACAGGATCCATACACACACCCACAAACTCTGCAAACTCGAGTATAGAAACATATAGCATGTTTGGAAATATATAAAGCATCTGGCCCACTTCTCTACTCAGAAAAGGGAAAAAATATGATATGTAAAATTACAGATCATATTAATACAACTGTCTCAAATTAAAATCACCCCCAAACTACAACACAAAATCCAAGACCTATTCACAATAGAAGGCTTCTAATACCACAGTTTATGCTAAAATTTGATTGGAGCAAAGTGCAAACCTTTAAACCCTATCTCAAAGTATGTAGTATATCCTTTTCCAAAAGGGCATCTTAATAAGAAACGGAAAGATTTCAACTATTTGCCACACTATTCTTCAATTCAATAACCACTTGCAATAGTCTATTCTCTATTTTACCAATATATAACACAGTGAATTCAAAATATCATATTAAACCTGATAAAAACACCCAATCCATTCACCCTTGTAATTGCTTTTTCAGTTTTTTGTTCTGAGCTAACCTAACCCTGAAACAATTCTCAAAAATTGATTTGCCAATTACGGCAAACAATCCATAACTAAAATATCATATGCACGACTGGTTTCAGTGCTTTGCCCTATACTGGAAAACCAAAACGTATGTTTTACAAATGATACACCCAAAACCAAAACTTAACAAATAAAGTACAGGCATCTTATCCATATGGAAAACATACACTAGTTCATTTCAAATATTGCTACTTAATATATGGGAAGCCACAACAACAGAACATATCGCACTTGGATCCATCAAAATCTGAGACCCAAAAACTTCATATCATCTTTATATTTTGCTAAAATGGTCTGGAAAATTGAACGACAAGACCCTTCTACATAATGCTTTAACTTTAAGCAATGTGTTTAAGAAATAAATCTTAAATCTGCAAAAACACATTATTAATCTATTCCCTCGCACAGAAGACAGTCAGGATTCTTCTCCATTACTAACTTGAATGCCATACAGCAAGTTCAACCAAGTCTGTGTTGCCTCTTCAACATGACTATATGCTAAACAAATGAATAACAATGCTTTTAATCTCATTCTTGGAACATTATTTGTAACATTCAGTCACCAGGAATCTCAGGTCTAGGTATGGGGTCTTGAATGCATAAACAAAACTCCAGATGACTAATATTTAGGCGTAATGTAACCACTGCTTATAATTACTCCTATACCCTATTTCCAAATGATGTCCCTGTCCCTGTGCTTGCCCCTGTTCCTATGCAAGTTCCTCATGTCTCCTGGTGAGTATGCTAATACTAATTTTGGATAAATTGAGTTTAGCTCTTAGTAGCCCAACCAGGCCAGCAAACTAAATTTTTGTTAATTACAAAAAAAAAGGAAGGTTAAAAAGTCCTTGCCAGTGGCCACACATCATTTGCCAATAAAAGTTTGCCCTGCTTGACAAGCTCCAATGAAAAGACAGGCAAACACCATAGTTCATTGAGAAAGTCAACCACATAACAAATTTCACAACCTCCAGCTCAGGATGTGAAAACCTAAGCAGATAATGGGTATCATGTTAGTTACTGCAAAAATATCATAACAGGAGCCTTTGGTTGCACAAGCCAAATTGAAAAACCCTTTAAGCATGGTTCAAAAACTCATACTCAGTATAAACTCAGCAGACCCAATTTTAACTTGGATCCAGTAACTCAGAAAAACTCAACAAATTAAAAAATAATGAAATTCATTAACTAGCAGAAACTTTGGAGTACTCACCAAAACTTGGCCAAACGAGTAAATGGGTGATTTTCCCTATTTGCGAAAATAAATTGAGTACTCAGCAAGTTTTTTATCTATGCCTTCAACTAGAATGTTGCAAAGACAACAGAATTTCATTCCCTTCCCTTAGATAATATCATTTCACAATATGCATGTCTCTACAAGATATTCACAAACCTCCACCTCTCAACCCTCAACTAATCAAAACCATTCCCAAAATTGACGCCCAGGCTATCAAACCTTACAGAAGGTCTGAAAACAACCCTTGTACTGTTAAAGATTCAAGTAATTCTTTGCTTACAAGAAAGAAGCTTCAAATTGTACTCTCAATTCAAATTATTTTTTGAGTTTAGTTAGAAAATAAAAACTAAAGAGAAGAGTCAAATAAGTTGGTAGAGGGAATAAAAGCATGTGCTGCCAAGGTTCCAACTTTCTGAGGTAGATAAATCCTTATGGGGTCCTGCAGAGGAGGCTTTGGCTTCTACTTTTACTCTGAATAGAGTTCCAAAGAAAGACTCAGATACTGAATTATAATGAGTTTTTAACTGTAATATAGGAGCCTCACATATGCAGCTGCAAGCTTTTAAGTTGGTGTTGGAGGAGATGCCTGAAGTTTCCTCCTGTAGACTTTTAGGTTCTAAGTGTCAGCTTACTTAGACAATTTTTTTCAAATTGTACTAATTTCTCATCTAAAATTCTTCACACCCATGAAGGCGGTGCGCTTTGGAAAGGCTCCAATTTTCTCAGAACCGCCCTCTAATAAATTTTACATGGGACCATAGCCTTAGCTTGTGGCAACTACGCCTGAGTTTACAGAAAACATTAATATTATGAAATTAGAAATTCAAAATCTTTAATCATATATGAGAGACCATGAGAAAGGAACAAAGAAAACCACTCAACCAGCGTCTTCCAGGCCTGAAAATTGTACCATGAACCCTACTCCAAGCGACCCATATAGCTATAAAACCTAGAAAACAAGAACCAGAGCAGAAGGCAAAGGCAGAGTACTCACCAGTACCACTATTGCTCAGGAAAAGATCAGCAATTGATATACTCCGCTCCTGTTACCGCTCTTCCGGCCTTTCAGCGCTGCAGAGTATGAAGATACATGTAAATGACTGCTTTTAAAACCATCGGAACTCCTGGGGAGTCACCGGGAAGGGAGGGGGAATGTGCAAGGAAGTATCCCCGGTCAACAAAGGAGGAGAAAGAAGCGGTCGACAACTATTTTTTTAACCAACGCCATTAAACAAGCGTACGGGCCCCCCAATTCGCTTTAAACCCTCCAATTACCATAAAAACCGAAGAGAATTAGAGAGTGATAGAAACAATCTAATGTCTAACTGGATTAAATTCAATTATCCTGCAGTGCAAACAGTTCTCAACTCATTCCTTTTTCGCGTCCATTCCTGTCCCCACCAAGTACCATCGATGCTGAAATTAAAGCAGAGTGATCCTCAAATTGATTTCAAATGCGCTCAAATGATAGAAATTCAAAAAATCTGGACTGAAAGTGGGGCCATGACAGCCCATCCGAATGAAATCCAAATTAAAGCAAATTAAATGAGAGAGGATTCAACTGCGGATTTTGATCACGCGGAATTAAAAGGAAATAGGAAGATTCCTCCGTGGGGAAACAGTGGTAAGGATAAGGCATTAGTAGGATGACAGGTGGAAGTTGAAAGGAAAGTTGTGCTTGTTGACTCACGTGAAGGAAAAAAACATCATTTCAAATGCCGCCAATAGTTATACTTAACTCTTCAAGGCGTGCCGGTCAAACCAGCATGCTATAGTCATGGTCAAATATGACTTTAATGTTCATCAAAATAGACTTTGCTTCCCTTATTAAAATATATCTTTTGAAAAAATTCCTACCAGCAACACTATTGAAGGACTATTATTAAAATAGTTTAGAGATACAAATATTCATTGAGATTTTATATATATATATATATGGGCACCCATGTATATTGAGATGAAGTTTCTTGTAACAAACTAAAAATAATGCTTGATAATAATCTAATTAGTAATATTATCCAAAAGTTCTTAATAGGAAAAAATGGATTTAGATTTTTATTACATATAAAATCGGGTCTTGAGGTCCTTTCTTTTTTATTATAGAATATTATACATTTATATTTTATAAATATGAGAGTTTGGATGATGAAGTCCCTTCTTATTATAGAGTATTATACATTTATATTTTACAAATGTGAGAATTTTTAAAGATTTTGAAAAATCATAGTTGATAATAATCTAATAGTATTATTATTCGAAGACTATTAAGAAGTTGATATTGTGTGATGATATTATTCACCTTCATGAAATTACAAGATTAACTAAGAACAACAAGAATTAGAGTGAGAACTAATCTAATCAATGCACAATTAATCTATCAACATCTCATGGATCTCTAAAATAAAGTGGTAAATGAGGCTCTCAACTATGATCCTCACTAGTGACATTCTAAAGATGAGAATTAAGCTATATGATATGCAATTAAGATCTATTCAATCAAATTCTAGCTCTATTTGATGAACAATCTACTATGATCAAAGCAATTAAGCTATTAAAAATTGACAAGTGAGTGGTGTGGATGCAAATTGCAAGAGCTTTGCTTCAATTCAAAGATATGGAATGGATCCTTAATGCCTCAAAATGCTTTCTACTTATAGGATTTTCCCAAGGGTAGGGGGTAGAGTGAGATAACCATGGTTATGCTTGGGTAAGGTCAATTGGCTTTGCTTTGTCCATAAATGGGGGGACAAGGAGGGGACAATCATTTAAATGGTTTCAAAAGGCTGGACCATTTCAACAAAAGTGAGTGATTTGTGTCTATTTTGTCTCCAATTTGTTTTGTTGAGGGAAATTATGATTTATTAATTAATTAAAGTAATTAAATTTAGCCATGAAGGGTAAGAGGTTCATTTTGATTTTTGCTTTTAACAACTATGTCATTAATTGAATTTAATCAATTTCGTAGTGTTTTTCCCCTTTTCAAGCTTTATTTAATCATTTAATCATTTAATTGAATTTTCCTTTGATTTGAATTGTCTTTGTCCCATTTATTGATTTTTCGTGCTATTTTGATGATTTGATGTGCCTTTTGATTGATTTAAGTCTTTTGCCAATTTTTTGTGTCTACAAATGCCCCTCTTTGAGTCGATGTGCAAAGAACACCGATTCAAAGATTCCCTTGGTATGATGATCTGATTCTGTTTCTGTTCTAGTTCTGTGATTCCTTGATACCTCTGATAGTTGGTACAATGATATGATACTGTCTCTAATAGTGATATGTTGCCTGATATGATATGATAAACTAATCTGATACTGATTTGCCTCCTGATATGAAACTGATATGATATGATACTGATAAATGTTTTTGATGCGATGCCAATTTGATACTCTGATGCCCCCTCAGAAATAAAACATATTGATTCCTTGATTTGAAAGATTTTGATTGATTGGTCCAATATGTTTTCATTTTTGAAAAATATTGATGATATGCCATGACTTTCAATTTTGCATATCCAAGATAGATAGGTCTGTTGTAGTTAAGCAAAACAAGTGATTATAACAGGATAATGGTACCAATGAATGTGATTTGTCAATCTGATAGGATAGTAAAACTGATATGGGATAAATCAATCAGTGTGAAAACCGATATGATTTGATACTGTTGCTTCATTCTCAGGACATAGAGAAATGAACGATGATACTTTAGTGCGATTACTTGATACTTTGATAGGATTGATTGACATAAAATGACTCACTGATATAGAATACTGATATGATTCCCTTGATTTGTGAAATAGGTACATTTCCATAAATGATATATATATGGACCTTAGCTTTCTTGGATATTTGGATTTAAGTCATGGTTTGACCCGACTAGAGTATAGGTTATTAAGACGATTGATTATGGAGCTCCTTCGGTTTATTAATATTGTATCATGTTTCAGTTATTGATTAGGACTTGGATGTATCACTTTGATGACATTGTATCTTTGATTAGATAGACTTCATGGATCTGTGATGTTATGAACACGTATTTGATTTATGGACTTTCCTTGATTCTTGATTGAACCCCCCATTTGATGATTGATCAAGATTTTGATTGAATGAACCCCCTTGTCCTTGGAAAAATACTACAAACAAATGCACATGCAATTAATCTAACATGATAATGCAATTAACCTTCCATGATCATGCAATGCAATGCAGCTAAGTGTCACTAGCTTTTAGCAAATAAATGCCTTGAGGATAAATTTTCATCATTGAACATTTTGGGACCGGAAAGTTGATACAATCACCACTGCCCACTAGCATGATGATATGAATACCGCTTTTTATCACATTTTGGTAACTTCATTGTTGGACCAAGTACAACCCTCACTAGTTGGATGACCAAACTATGGGAGTCTGAATATTGGTGTCAAAGGATTCAATGTTGCAAGTGGATTTTTGGTATTAAGATATAGAAAATCTAAATAGCCAAGGGATCCGTTTGCGTAAACAAACAAAGGTCAATCCATCCGCTTATGAGATAGTCCTCGATGGTTCTTTGATGACCATGTCGTTAGACAACTTCTCATAAGGTTACAAATCTTCCTCCAAACGATCACTCAAAGGCAATAAAATATCGTATCTCTATCATTGCCAATACCATCAATTAGCTAAAGAGACTTGATATAAATCAATCGATATAAGCAAAGAGATTTTTAACCAACTTTCAAAAGAATCTTTCAAGTGTTTTGCATTGTTTCTTGATTTTCAAATAGTATTTCCAAGTACCTTGATCATTAATGATGTTTGATTTTTATTTAATCCTGAATAATAAAGTCTATTAAGGCTCAAAGATTTTGTTGTGGTAATCAATTTATTGGTTTATGAACAATGATATCTATCAAAGGTTCACGAAAATATGCTTCTTTCTCCTGAAATTCGGATCTCGCTCTCTCTTTGTTTGACTCTGACTGAAAGTTGTTCGTTTGAATCCTTTTTATGTACCAACTTTGTGATATGCTCTTCGTTGCCCCCAAGTGTTTGAAAATACCCGTTTTGACAACTTTGGGCAATGCAAATGATGAAGCTACAAAGCTTTATTAGGACTATGTACAAATGACGGATGCAATGAAGGTTTGGACAAATGGGATGATGAGATGCATTATGTACAACTGCAACCTAGGAAAGACCAACTGAAGGGAACCAAAGGTGCTTGTTTACCAAGTTTTCACCCTTTGGATGGATCAAGCTCTTTTTTTTTCTTTTTTTTTGCAAGCTTTTTCTCTCTTTTTTTTGCTACCAAGGTGCCTATTTACTAGGTTTTCACCAGGGCACTTTCTTTTTTTTCAATTTTTTTGTATTTTTCTTTTTTTTGTATTTTTTTTTTCATCATCAAGGCACCTATTTACTAGGTTTTCACCAAGACAACATAATTTTGGATATTTTTCCTTTCTTCATGCTTAATTTTCTCAATGTTTTTATCCTTTTGTGCTTTTCAAATATTTTTGGTATTTTCAAGATCTCTTTTGAACTATGTACAATAAAATAGGATGCTCTCTCATCTGATACTCTTTATACTCTTTCATCTACCTCATGTATAGAACCTTTTAAGATGAATACTATTAATAGGTTCTTGAAGTTTCTCTCCGTCACAATTTGATAATTTATAGGTTCCTGTGCCAAATGAAGATATTATGATAAATGGGCCTAGCCAATTAGCCTCCCATTTGCCTTTCTTTTCCCTCTCAACCTGATTCTTGGGATTTTCTCTCAACACCAAGTCTCCTACCTGAAAAACTCTCGATTTGATATGTTTATTATAGTTCCTTGAGATTCTATTTTGGTATACTTTCAGGTGCTCATAAGCTTGTGTTTGATGTTCTTCAAGTAACTCCAATTGTTGAAGTCTAGCAACCCTATAGTCTTCATCTGTGATCAATTTTTGTAACGACACTCATAAAGATGGGATTTCAACCTCTAATGGTAGAACTGCTTCAGTCCCATAGACTAGTGAGAATGGTGTGGCCCCGGTGGGTGTTCTTATGCTGGTTCTATAGACCCATAATGCTGGATTAATTTGCATATGTCAATCCCTTCCTGATTTGTTGACCGACCTTTTCAAGATCTTCAATATATTCTTATTTGTGGCTTCGGCTTACCCATTTCCCTGAGGGTAATAAATTGATGATGAATGGTGAGTGATATGAAATGTAGCACATAGTTCATCAACATCTTTATTCTTGAATTGTTTTCCATTATCTGTTATTATGGCATGAGGAATACCATATCGGCAAATGATATGATTCAAGATAAACATGGAAATTTGCTTTCCTATTGCCGTTATCAATGGAACCGCTTCAACCCACTTGGTGAAATATTCTGTTGCAGTTATGATATGTTTGTGCCCATTTGAAGAAGGTGGATTTATGACGCCAATTAAATCAAACCCCCATTGATAGAAAGGCCATGGTGTGACAAATGGATGTAATGCTTGTGCCGGTGCATGTATCATATCGCCATGATATTGGCATTTGTTACATATGTTCACAAAGTGGCAAGCATCCTTTTCCAATGTCTTCCAAAAATACCCTAAGCAAAGGATTTTCTTAGCTAGATTTAACCCACTTGAGTGCGACCCGCAAATGCCTTCGTGAACCTCTTGTAAAGCTAACTTAGACTCTTCTTCCTCTAGACACCTAAGTAACGTCCCGTCTAGACCCTTACGATACAATGTTTCGAAAAGGATTAAGTAACGGGAGGCTTGGCGTATGAAATTGCATTTTTGAGCACGGGTTTGGTCTAAGGGTAGCACTTGGTCTTTAAGGTAGGTATATATAGGTCCATACCAAGGGGAGTCATGTCCATGTAAGAGGGCAACAATTTGGGTTTCGAGGAGGTCAAATGTCGGTTTTACCAACTCTTCCACCAAGAACTCATACTTCTCATTTTGATCTGGTTTTTGTAACAAAGAAGCCAAGGTAGCCATGGCATCGGCTGCTCTATTTTTCTCTCTAGGAATCTGTTCAAAGGTGATCAATGCAAAGTATTTATTCCATCCATCAATCATAGTCTTATAAGGCATCAACTTTTCATCCTTAGTGTTATATTCATTGTTGACTTGATTAATGATGAGTTGAGAATCTCCATAAATTTGTAGCTCTTTTATATTCCATTCTAAGGCCATTTTGATGCCTATGACTAGTGCTTCATATTCTGCTATATTATTTGTACATGGAAACATAAGCTTGTAGGATTTGGGAATGGTGTAACCTTGAGGAGTTACCAATAATATGCCGGCCCCAGAACCTCCTTGAGTATAGGATCCATCAAAGTATAACTTCCATGTTTTTGCCTCTATGTTGATAATGGCAGAATCCAGAAATTCCACTTGAATAGTTTGTGTAGAAGTCATGGGATTTTCAGCTAAATGATCTGCTATCACTTGTCCTTTGATTTCCTTTCTATCGACATATTCGATGTTGAATTCACTCAATATCATCACCCATTTAGCTATTCTACCTGTTAAGGCTGTTTTACTTAACAAATATTTGAGAGGGTCTATTTTGGCAATCAACTTAACCTTATGCATCAACATATAATGTCTCAACTTTTGAGATGCAAACACCACTGCTAGACAAGTTCTTTTCATAAATGTGTAATTAAGCTCATATTTTATCAACGTTCTACTCAAATAGTAGATAGCTCTTTCCTTTCCTTGTTCATCCTCTTGCGCCAAAAGTACCCCTAATGATCTTTCCGTAGCAGATATGTAGAGAAGTAATGCTTTGCCCTTGATCGGTGACATGAGAATGGGCGGATTTATTAAATAAGTCTTCAGCAATGTGAAAGCTTGATCACATTCAGCATCCCATATAAATATAGTATCCTTATGTAGCAACCTGGTGAAAGAATGACATTTTTCAGCCAATTGGGAGATAAACCTTCATATGGATTGGATTTTGCCCTGCAAGGATCTCATTTGGCTGATATTCTTAGGTATTTCCATGTCCATTATAGCTTGTACTTTCTCAAGATCCACTTCAATCCCTTTGGCGGAAACTATGTAACCTAGTAACTTGTCGGATTGTACTCCAAAGGCACATTTCTTTGGGTTTAATCTGACCTTGAATTGCTCCAACCAAACAAATATCTTTTTCAAAATGTGGAGGTGTTCTTCTCTTTTGTGGGATTTTGCCAATATATCATCCACATAGTCTTCTAAAAATGTGTGCATCATGTCATGGAAGATAGTTGTCATGGTCCTTTGATATGTGGCTCCAGCATTTTTAAGACCGAAGGGCATGACATTCCAACAAAAAGTACCCCAAGGGCAAGTAAATGCTATCTTTTCTTGGTCTTCGGGTGCAATTTTGATCTGATTATACCCACTAAAGCCATCCATTAATGAGTACATTGAGTGTCCTGCTATCAAATCCACTATGGCATCTATGCTCGGGAGTGGGAAATCATCTTTGGGGAAAGCAAGATTTAGATCTCTAAAATCCATACACACACGAATGGATTTATCATGCTTTGTGACTGGTACAATTTTGGAGATCCATTCGGCATATGCTATTGCTCTTATGAACCCTACTTTCAACAATTTTTCCAATTCTGCCTTGACCAAAAGAGCTATGTGGGGGTGCATTTTTCTCAACTTTTGCTTAACGGGTTTAACCCCTGGTCGAACATTCAGATGATGCATTATAAAGTCAGGATCTAATCTGGGCATGTCAGCATATGACCATGCAAAGTTTACTTGTTGTTCTTGGAAGAATTTTATGAAGTCTTCTCTTTCTAGAGGTGTGAGTGATGCTGCCAAGTGTATGAACTTTGGATCTAATTCTGTCCCAATATTGACCTTTTCCGTTGGCTCTATGAGTATAGGTGACCTTTCCTCTTCATGTTCAGGCAAAG
Organism: Chamaecyparis obtusa; assembly: GCA_027943335.1. NCBI lineage: Eukaryota > Viridiplantae > Streptophyta > Pinopsida > Cupressales > Cupressaceae > Chamaecyparis > Chamaecyparis obtusa. The sequence goes on along the minus strand of BSBK01000519.1, from coordinate 110,716 downwards.
TGTCCAATCTCTCTTCTTTTGGTGCCACAATTGGGTTTTCACCAAAAGAAACATCTTTTAATTTTATTTTTTTTGGTTCTAATGGTGCCACAGTTGGGTTTTCACCAATAGAACTTTTCATTTTTTTACTATTTTTTTTTATTTTTTTCTTTTGACTAAGAGATTGAACCCCTGCTGCTGTCGTTATGTCCATATTGAATTCATTGGTGAAAGAGGGTTCAACCGCATTAAGGTAGTGATTCATTGCTTGGTCATTGGAAAAGTAAAGTAGGTCATTTGGTTCGGTTTGGTCCCAATCAATGAGGTGCGGATTTATCAAAAGTAAGGGTTCATTAGGTAAAATGTCATCAATAGGTGTTATGGACATGACTTCATTTGAGGGTTCGTACATTGTATCATTTAGGTCTATGACATGCGCTTCCTCAAGATGATCCATGGAAGAAGGGTCAAAGTCCCCTTCACTCAAGTCCTCATCAACCTCTACGGGAAACAACATGGGAAAAGCCACAAGTGGGTTAAAACTAACATTTGAATCTCCCTCCTCTGAAGGTATCCAAAATGTTTCTATCCATGCTCCATTGGTAGGTACTTGCTCTATATTAGGCCTTTGAATAGGAGGTTCTTCACTAATTTGAGCTTCTTGCCTTGGAATTTTTGCATAAGTATGTATAGCAATCACTTCCTTGTCATGACATGATTCATCCGATAAAGTATCCCATTCATAATCTCGAGAGTCATCACTATCTCCTTCGGATTCTAAGGCATTTATGTGAGGATAAAAATCTTGCATTGGGCTTGAACTTTCTCCTTTGCATTGAAAACCTACTCCAAATTTTTCATGACTTGCCCTCCAAATAGGTTCTATAGGTTCCAATAATCCCCTATTTCTTTGGCCTAAGGGTCCTCTTCCCTTGTATCCCATCTTTTGCATTATATCAAAGCCTTTTCCATATTGCTCAGTTTGTATCTTTACATGCTGAATTCTTTCCATGGGAATGTTGGAAGTATCTTCCTCATCATGGTAAAGCCATTGAAGGACGTCATCTTCTTCCTTATCCCATGCTGCTTTGTTATCTTCCCTTATAAAATAGGAATTATACTTATGTTCTTTTGATGGTTTACCATGTGATTTTGGAGATGTGGGCATGTCAAATAGAGAAACAGAATATTCCCCTATCCCTTTTGAACTAATCTTGCATTGTTTTTCAAAGTTGTTCATCATTTCACTCATGTGTTGGTAACGATCTTTCTTGGCTTTTTCCTTTTCTTCTTTGGTAGGTTTATAGATTATTGTTTCCAATTTAGGTGCTATGTATGAACTTTCCATTGCATTTGGGCCCTCGTAGCTCACTTTTTCCTTTCCCTTAGTTGATGTCGCTGAGCTAGCTTGAGGAGGGTGTGGAGTAACATTTATTGTTAGTTCCTTCATTTCAACATCTTCAATTGTGGTTTCTTGAATAATTCCTTCTCAGTTATGTGGAATGTATAACTCATGAGGAGGTTTGAGTGCATTGCAATATTGGAATGGGTTAGAGTCTCCTCCAACTGTGATTTCTTCACCCATGTACAAAAATTTTATGCATTGGTGGTACGTGGATGGGACTACTTGCATCTCGTGAATCCATGGTCTACCCAACAAAATATTATAAGTTAATTTCATGTCCAGCACTAGGCAATTGGTGTCCTTCTTGACAGGTCCCACTTGGATGGGCAATACAATCATGCCCTTAGAAGCTCTTTCAGCTTCATCATAAGCTTTAATGGTGATTTTCTTTGTAGGGTCAATGCAAGACTCGGATAGACCTAAGGATTTGACAAGACTTAATGTGCAAATATTGAGGCCAGCCCCTCCATCAATGAGAGCTCTTTTGACTCTATGCCTTTCGATTAAGACCTCTATATGCAATGGTAGATTTTGAGGATGGGTTATAGACATGTCATCTTGATTGGAAAATGAAAGACAATGAGGTGCTACAAGATGACCTACCATATGTTGAAACCTTTCTGTCTCTAAATTAGTAGGAACATGTGTCTCTCCTAGAGCTTTTTCCAAAATATCCTTATGGTTTGGTGACAACTTCAATAATTCTAAGATAGAGATTTGTGCTGGAGTACGTTGCAATTGATCAACCAAACTATAAGGCCTTGCTGCTGTAGAAGACTGTTTGACTACAATATTGGATGGTGGGATGTTAGTGCTTTGAGGAGCTATCCCTTGTAAGGTTATTCTAGAATTCTGCCCTCTTGTAATGACATTTGATGCTTCCTTTCGAGGTTGTTCATTAACTATTATAGCATTAACAATATGATCATAAGGTGGTGCAAAGTTGAGATTATTGGTGCTTTGCTTCTTGTTATTTGATGACTCTCCCTTATCATGTTTGTAAAAGGGTTGTTTGAATGCCATATGATCTTCATTATTGGGAGGTCCATCAATGGTGATCGTGTTGTTATCAATTAAATCTTGCACTACATTTTTTAATTGCAGACATTCATTTGTTGTATGTCCTCGAATTCTATGATACTCACAATGGGTATTGGCACTCCACCAACCAGGCTTATCATTTGGCTCGTAAGGCTGAATTTTAGGTAGAGTAATGACATTATTAGCCAGGAGAACCTTTAATGCCTTTTCAAGGGGTTCACCTAAGGGTGTGAAGTTCCTTGTGGGGGTTGGCCTCAAGTGTTTATCAAATTTAGTATTCCTTGAATTATCTCCTTGATTTCCATTGTTGGTGTGATTGTTGTTGGATGGTGCATTAGAGCTCTGATTGGTATTGTTCACTTGATTAGGTGTCCTTGTAAGAGAAAAGGGGACCACCTTCAAGTTGCTAGATTCAACTACTCCATCATTCACAATTCCTTTATTGTTATTCTTATAATGACTGTTACTATTAAACCAATGATTCTTCTCATTATTGCCATTGTTACCATTGTTGCCACTGTTGGGGTTGTTCTTATTATCTTTGTACAGTTTGAGTTCTCCACTTTTGACCAACACTTCCTTCGTGGTTACTCCATTTTCAATTAGGTCTTGGAAGGTTTTTGGACATTGCATTCGTAAGCGGTAGTTTAACTCATTACTCAAACTATTTATAAAAGATATCCATCTTCTCTTTTTCAGGCACACTTCTAGGATATCTTGCAAAAACTATCCTCCACCTTTGTAGAAAAGTGAGGAAGGCCTCTCCATCTTTTTGTTTTGTGTTGCATAACGTTATCATCGTGACATCATGTTTAATGTTATATGAGTAATGAGCCACAAATTTTGATGCTAACTCTTCAAAGGTTTTAATGCCAGAGGGTAACTTAGAAAACCACTCCATAGCCATGCCTCCTAAGCTTTGTGGAAATAATCTCATTAAATATGTGGTATCATGCATGAACTCTAAGCTCAACACACAAAACTCTCGTAAGTGATCTTGAGGATCCGTTGTTCCTTCTTACTTGTCATATTTAGGGAACACCACATTGATCGGGAATGGTACCATAACCAAGCTTTTATCAAATGGGAATGGGCACAATGCCTCTATAGAAAAAGGCTTGGGAGACTCGCTTTGCTTGATGTTGTCTAGTTGCATTTGAAATGCCTTGAATTGTTTGTTCATGATGTCTAAGGTACTTTCCTCAACTTCCGGTGTTTTAAGTTGGTTGACATCAAAGTCACGGGGAAGCTTGAGACCTTTTTGTGCTAAGTCTATGAAATGTTTTTCTCTATCTAGGTCCATTGCCTTTTCCATGAGCCTTCTGAAATAAGGACATTGGACAGCCTCACTAACTTTTTCATCTGTGGCATCTTTTGCCGTTAGTTCGGTGTTATTTTGAGTATGAGTTTGGTTAACTCCGTGAGCACTTGGATCTACTCCTTCATTGTTGGTATTTCCTTGGTTATTAATATTGCTCTGGTTAATCATGTCATTGCCTCCACCATTGGCATTACCTTGGTTGGTGAAATCAATGCCACTATTATCCTTACCACCCAAACTACCTTGATACATCATGTTGTCTTCTTTTTCTTGTTCGGGTGACTTTTGTGGTACTCTAGGAGTAGTTTCATCTCTGGGATAAGGGAGCTCTTGTCTCAAATAAGTCCCGTCAGCTTGCAAGGTTTGCTTGATGTAATATGATCTAGTGAATGTAGGCATGAACCTTGGATGCACGCTAAGACTACTTGGATCTAATCCTTTGCAAAATTTGACAGATATGCGAAACAAGATTTTTGACCAAACTGTAAGTTGGATCAGCGAAAACTCGAAAAAGGGTATTCAAATTGATATTCAAAATTTTTTGATTCTTCCTGGAAGTACTCTCTGTTTGACCTTTTATGTTTTTGGGTGACACTGAATCAAGCATAGGTGTGACTAAAACTCCTATAGACGTGCACTGGTTTGTTGTTAGGCGGTCCTCTGTGGGTTCTTAGGCGACACTTTACTATTACCAGGCAGGTTTCCAGTTTAACCAGGCGTGTCTCAAATATCTTTGAGTGTGACTTTAATGTGTATATGCGTGTTTAAGAAAGTCATAGGCGTGACTAAAATTTTGACAGGCGAGTGTATTTTGTGTACAGGTGACACTTCTCTGACCAGGGTATACTTTTTTAGATTTTTTAAAACTTTTGATCAAATATTTTTGAAAATTTCTTGTTTTGAAAATTGGAAACAAACGCAACACACACATAAATGTCTCTAAACAACAACTAATGTGTATATTCTCAAATGTTTTCACAAGTATAGCACAAGAATGAATTCCAAATAGCCTACCTAGAGTCAAATTGGTTTGTAAACATGGCTCTACAAGGTGGCCTTTCTAATTTAGCTGGGATTTAATAAATGTTCCGTTCAAATGAATTAAAATCTCTCATCCCCCAAGTATGTTAAGGGGCTTCCCACACACACCAAGGCATGATTTTGCACAATCCGTAAAGACTACTAGAGGAAGTTTGAGAAGATTAAAATCCCTTTGTCATGCACCCCATTAAGGATGCATGCGTTTCATTTTATAGTGGGTCGGATTCTCATGGCAAAAGCAAGTGTATCCCACTTTGGGTTGTCCCTCTCACTAGCCTCGCTAAGGCAAATTCGGGAGGCGAGCCCACTAAATCTCTAACATGTTCATTTTGCAAGTAAGGCAGATTTTGAATTATAAGTAAAGTTTTTGGGAGTTTGTTTCACCAAGAAGGTGAAGAGCATATCCCTAACTTTCCTTTTAATTCTCAAACACTTCAAACACTTAGTTCTTTTTCAACCTCTTGACAAGGAGGTTCTTAGAATTGAAATGTGTGGTTCAATTTCTTCCTTATTAAAGCTAGGTTTAAATGACAATGCCACAAGTTAAGGGAATGCAAGCTTGTTTGAGTAGAATACCTTTCCTTGGAGCTAGCAAAAGGCTAGGGGCATTTTTGAGTTGTTGATTTTCATTTTTGACTTACTCACCTTGGAAATTTTCTCTAGCTCCCTCCTCCAACAAGTTAGTCCAACACAACCAATTCACAATGAGGGGAAACCAAACTTGCATGTAATCAATCAAAAGATTTTAATGAAAGAAGCTTTAATCTCAAGGTTCATAAATCCAATTTAGAGACACAAATTTCTGCTTATAAGCTTCAATCACAGCTAAATATTTCTCATATACCTGGACATCCTCATCTAGTGTGGATTCAAGGACAGCCTTTGTATGCACTTGATTCTCCTTCTTTATTTTCTTTGCCAATACTTTTCCCTCCTTGTTGAACCTGCTTTCTGGCTTTTTCACTCTCGAATGTCTGCTCATTTACTGGTTAAAAACAAACACAGAGAGTCAAATTTTCAAATTTTATCAAATTGAACATGAAAATAGCAAATAAAATGCAGGGGACATCCTCTAGCTAATAGGCGTGAATAAATCACTCAGAGGCGTGACTTTATTGACTATACACAACACCTTTCAGTATACAAGTGACATTAATAATAGCACAAGCGGTAAATCTACTATGCAAAGCGTAAACAGAATCCTAAATCCGCGGCAAATAGTCAATGCAAAGCGACATTCAAAAGCTTTTAAAGCGATAAAGATATTATCACAAGCGTAACATTAATGATCAAAGGCATGATAATTTCACTTACTACGTGAGAGAAAATTTCTTTTTAAGTGTGATATTAAGTGTAAAGCGCAATGCAAAGAGGAAATTGACGCGACAGAAAATAAGAGATATGCGATACTTCCCTGTGTTTAGGCGTGATTTGAAGCCATAAAGGATGAATGCTTTGTCGTTCCAGGCGTGAGTTTCCAGCTAGCAAGCATAAGATCAGGCTTCCGAAGTGACACTGTAAGGATTCTAAGCGTGAATATATCTCCTGTAGGCATGACTTTAGGAAATTCCTGCAGAAAACACACGGAAACCAGACAAAACGTATGCAAAGATGATTTAAATCACAAATTTGTTAGTATTTGAGGCTCAAGGCCCCACGGTGGGCACCATTTGTGTGATGATATTATTCACCTTCATGAAATTACAAGATTAACTAAGAACAACAAGAATTAGAGTGAGAACTAATCTAATCAATCCACAATTAATCTATCAACATCTCATGGATCTCTAAAATAAAGTGGTAAATGAGGCTCTCAGCTATGATCCTCACTAGTGACACTCTAAGGATGAGAATTAAGCTATATGATATGCAATTAAGATCTATTCAATCAAATTCTAGCTCTATTTGATGAATAATCTACTATGATCAAAGCAATTAAGCTATTAAAAATTGACAAGTGAGTGGTGTGGATGCAAATTGCAAGAGCTTTGCTGCAATTCAAAGATATGGAATGGATCCTTAATGCCTCAAAATGCTTTCTACTTATAGGATTTTCCCAAGGGTAGGGGGTAGAGTGAGATAACCATGGTTATGCTTGGGTAAGGTCAATTGGCTTTGCTTTGTCCATAAATGGGGGGACAAGGAGGGGACAATCATTTAAATGGTTTCAAAAGGCTGGACCATTTCAACAAAAGTGAGTGATTTGTGTCCATTTTGTCTCCAATTTTCTTTGTTGAGGGAAATTATGATTTATTAATTAATTAAAGTAATTAAATTTAGCCATGAAGGGTAAGAGGTTCATTTTGATTTTTGCTTTCAAAAACTATGTCATTAATTGAATTTAATCAATTTCATAGTGTTTTTCCCCTTTTCAAGCTTCATTTAATCATTTAATCATTTAATTGAATTTTCCTTTGATTTGAATTGCCTTTGTCCCATTTATTGATTTTTCGTGCTATTTTGATGATTTGATGCACCTTTTGATTGATTTAAGCCTTTTGCCAATTTTCTGTGTCTACAGATATAAAGAAATATTAGTATTTCTCATAATAGGAAAAGTATATTTGAGAGCTATTACATATAGAGTAGGGTGAGGAGGTCCTTCCCTCTTATTATAGAGTACTATACATTTATATTTCATAGTGTGGACTTTCAAAAAAAAAGAGAATGTATTAACAAATTAATTAGAAGGTATTAATATTAATAATAATAGTGCTTGAGTTAGAGCCATATTGTAATGTCTCATTAGGGAACCCAAGAGAAATTAACATATATGATACTAAGTTTACAAAATATTTTTTTTCTTAAGAGTTTACAAAACAATAATTAATATCAATACAAAAGCAATATAACATAAGACAATACATACTCATAAATGTAAATCAATCACCGAGTACAAATCTCAAGGCTTCTATGACGTAGAATTATGTAAGTTAATTAATCTACTAAGTATAATAAACAATACGCAATCTCTACATAATGCAAATGAATAACAAGTACATCATCTCATCAATGAAACCTAGATACAATTGATACCACAAGGTGTACATAATGAGCCAATATCCACTACACAAGTTGCAGGGTATGTAGTTAACTAAGTACAAGGTACATGTTGTCACCAAGGATTGCACTCGAAAGAGCTAAGCGTGAACCTAGCAATCCTGTGAAACATGGGACTACTTTTAGGTTGTGGGTAACCTATCAGAAAGGAGACCTTCGGATTAGGGGTCGACTTCCCCTCGAATCACCTTGAAACTTGACTAACTTTTGGAGGAAAAGGGAGAGAGAGGGCATGAAATTGAAATTATTGAAACTAAACTTAGGTGATTCACCAAACTTGGATAGATCCACACATTGAAGAAATACTCACAATGACACTTGAAATAACTTGGTAACTCACAACTTGACCCTATCTGCCTTGATAATCCTCGAAATAAAGAGGTACTTGGATTAAATGAAGGGAAAGAGCTTCCACAACTTAAAACCCAAATGTACACAGATTAGAACAACAATTGCAAAATACTTTCGTGAACATTCAATTTGAACAAACTTGCCAAGTAAAGGATAAACAGAATCACGGTAACTTTGACATGAATTTTAATGGAGAACTTAGAAAATGAACAAGGTCAAGAAGGATTACTGCTTTATATTTAGTGAAAAGGAGCCAAGTACAATAATCTGCTTCTCCAGAGCTACAAGCATTCAAATCTCAGAATGAGATAGAATGAAGAACTAACCTCAATCACCTAAGTGAGAGGTATATAAACAAAAATTAGAATCTACATTCATGGCCCTAACCCCACTAAAAATGGAAAAATTCTGCATTTACGGCCCATGAAAGATGCCTCTCAAATCTGGATGTCAAATTCCCAAATTTGTAGGGGTAGGTGGGAAGGTGAAATCTTTAAAATATATAAGTTATTAAATATGCCCTACCCCCTAAATCATGCTCTATAAATGATATTTGACAAAGATTTATTAAAAAACATCATTTGTCAATACCTTACAATAACACAAGCAATGATTTTACATTTAAATACTTTCCCCTCTAACCCATGCCTTAAATATATGTGGATTTAAAACATTATTACTTTACTATGTTAATAAATAGTTCTCAATCCAATCCTTAAAAGAAAAGGGGAAAACGCATTTAAAAACATTACATTTAAAATCAAACCCACCTTGTATATGTTTAGATCCCTTAAAACCTTAGGGGCTCCCTCAATCACAACCTTAGCATTAAAATTAACTCCAAATTTTAATGGCCTTAAAATATTTCCCCCAAATAAAACCCTCACCATGCTTAGGGAATGGTTTCCCCACCACTAAACATAAGCTAAGTCTTTTAAACTTCAAACATCCTCATAATATCTAAGTTGAATTTGGCCTTATTGCTTTTCTTGTCACTAGCATCGAGCCTTGCTCTGCTTTGGAAAGATGACATGGCTCAAAGATGTTTCCATTTACACTAAGCCTTCTATGGGGAAATTGTTGGAGTTTAGGACCAATATATGGAAAAGGTAAGTGATCATTTTCACTGCATCTTGATGGCATTTTTGCTTACTGTCCCTTTGCATTTCGAGGGCACATTGATGTTTATATTCACTGTGATATTTGATTGTTTGAATCGCACAAATTAACCACTGGTTTCATTTCTCTGTTATCTTGCTTGATGTTAATTCAAACATATTGTATTTCTGATCACTGTATTTGATGTCATTTCTTTTGATGACCCATGAGCTATTGAGCTAGGTCATTCATTTATCACTTGATTGAGCTCAGTGTTTGGCCCATGAGCTTTGATATGGGCACATTTAATGTAAATTGGTCATTGTTTTTCTATCTTCATGTATAGCCCATGGGTTAAAGACTACGACATCATTGACTCATGTGTTATACTTACTATTTTAACTTGGGGCCCGAGCTTGTAAGCTCTATGTTCATCATGGTGTCATTGCATTATCTATTTTTGTTGATGTTGAGGCATGTGTTGTTGCTATTGATGTTGAGACCCATTATCCATGAGCTAGGGCATTCACATATTCTCTTATTTCTCACTATGCCCTATCAATTTGTTGTTGGAAGCTTGGAGACCTGCGAGTTATGATATCTTTGTTGCTTTGAATGTTCATTGTTTAGAGGAGTTTAGGGCCTGTGAGCTTAAGCATCTCACGCACTGTATATTTATTGTTGTTATGATGGAATTGCATTTGTTGATTCACTAGTTTGGGGATGGCACAACCCGTGAGCTTTGTTAGGGCATCAAGTTATCCATTGTTTTGACTTTATGGTGCCTGCAAGCTATGAAGCATTAATGTATTTGTTGTTGCTTTACTGTTTTGATTTCAGCTTGAACATGCAATGTCTTCTTGTTGTCATCATAATGTCAGCCCGTGCTCTATCACTATTTAATGTTGTTACTGTCACTATCATGAGGGATCTTGGAGCTGACTGGTCTAGGGGTCATGAGCTATGAGTTTAGGCATCTTTATTTTCTTATGTTATTGAAATCATGGCTCACTGTTCTTGTATTCTCATTGAGGCAGCTTGGATGTTCACTATTTAGACTTCATTTGATGACACCATATAATTTGATGTAATCCCTTTATATGATCATGTGATATGAGCTTGTTGTTACTAGATTTGACATCATGATTATGTAGCTCCACTTGGGTCTGATACTATATTTGACATATCTTCTTGGCATCATGGCATCATTTCATTGCAATGACTGCATTATTTGAGGCTTAGTTGATGAAACATTATTACTGTTGTCCCTCTTTATTGGTTGCATAAGCTTTGTTAATTCCACTAGCATCATGCAGTCACTGTGTCTTTTGTAGCTTCTTTCCTTAGCTCAAATTGTTGATTTAATACACTCCATGCCATAAAATGTGATAGGATTGAATGCAGATTTGTGTACCTTTTTTATTCTAATTTGATTTGATGTATGCCCTTTCCATTGCCAACACTTGATCATGACTCCTTATGTTTATGGGCATGGTGGATGGCTATTGTGGCTACATCATGATGTCACAACAATACCTGATGAAACAACAACATATGGTGTTGTTGTTGCATTACAATGATGATGTAGACACCATAGTGATTCATCAGGTGTTCATGCATCCATTACCTCTATTTTCTATGTTGATCTATGTTATGTGTTTCCATGCTTTCATGCTTCATTATTCTGTCTTCATGATCTCTGAATGCCCCATTGATATTGCTTCTTCTGATTACTTCTCTCACTACTTTTGGATCAGTGATGGTGATCATTGGTGCTCTTGGCCTGTGATGTGGTTTCTATCAAGGAAATTTAAGATTTTCCTTGATAAAGCCCACATCACAGGGCAACATCATTCATTTGGGTTCTAGCACCTTAATATTGTTATTATATAGACAACAATGGTACTTTAAGGATGGCCTTTCTATGGTTAGGCCATCCTCTCAATACCACTACTATTTGGGTGATAGCATGTTACAGTGTCAAAGCTTCTTCTATATCTGCACATGGAACAAACAAGTTAGTGAAAACATGGTATCTCTTTCCTTCCTGCAGCATTCCACTAAGTGCACATGCCCTGTAGCATAGCCCTTTAGAAGTGTATGGCTGACTATGTACATGCATGATTATAGATGAAGGTAATTTGTAGGATATCATGCAGTGCTTAGATCCTCTGGATCTAACCCCCATCTCTCTCTTTTCTACAAGTTCTAGATCACTCAGGAGCTCACTGGATTCAACCCCTGATCAACACCTCATCATTCCAAGAAATTTTTGGTACCCTTATACTTATGTTCATCCATTTAATGTATGTTTGTACTCATTCATACTCTCTTGAAAGTTGGCTATGCTCACGACCTATGTGAGCTCAGATGATTTTATTTTTCAGTTCTTTCCTTTGTACAATACATACAAGATATTTGGCATATATATACATGTAATCTCTAGATGCAGAAATTTATTTTCCTTTACATGTATATTTTATGAAATGAACACAAATTTAAATAAGATCATCTAATAATGAAAAATAGGGTACTGTAGCTTCATCTATTAATTAGGTCGCCAATCCAAAAAATGAGTAAAAACATGGTAACATTCTGGTGACCTCAACTAAGTGCTTGCTTGCTAAGCACCATTAACTAGTTGCCTTCTGCATCCATTGGGCATAGAGTCCTTTAAGCCTTAAAATTGAACCTGATTCCCAACAAAAACAACCTCCTTCTCTCCAACAAAATTAAAAATAAGTTTGTGCTAAAGCACTTAGGGAACACAAAAAACTGAAAACTTCTACCCTACCCTACTCTAACCAGTAACAAAAAATTGGTCAAACAAATCCATTAACTAGACTATTGAAATAACTTCCCATCCTCCTCAAAGTGTTATACTTTGCACACTTGATACCAACAAAGAGGATATGGAACACAAAAAAAAATTGAACTACTTGGCATATCCATCCTTGAAATTGGTAGTCCAGATTACTAACCTTGATTATATCGTAGGTGCTATCTTCCCAAGGAGGCTGATAAGACTGAATAAGATCATGTTTGTCAAGAAATGGACTTCTAACATCACCCTCCATCAAATCCTCGAGTATGGATGTCTCATTTGCCCCTACCTGAGCAAGGCATCTGATAGGACATCCCCTTGAGAGTATGAATCTAGGCCTTTGTTTCTCAGTGTGCACCTTATGGATGACCTCAGCATGCTAATCAAAATTTGGCCCCTCCATGATGGCTTGTCATACCAATTCTTCTTTTGGGGTTAGAGGATCATCCTCTTCTTCAACTAGAATAGCTAGTAGCTCATTAAAGCTATCAAATTTCCTTAGGTCTTTAACAATCATCGGTCCCTCCTCATGGTCCAAGAAACATGATTCTTGAGAGTCTTCCACCACTTTATGGTAGATAGGTTTAGATTCTACAATTGGGGCATCATTAACCTCCTGAAATACAAACTCCTCTTTAAGAACATGGATGCTGCTATCTATTTTAGGAGGATGAGGAACATCAAAAAGAGTTTAGCAGAAAGCATCAATTATGGAATCAAAATCATCTTGTTGTTTTAAGTTAGCGGCAATTATATCATCTTTATTATCATAATCAGGGAGCCTAACTAGTAAATCTTTTGTTGCCTCTTCTTCCTTAATATAAGAAGGCACTTATTCAAATAGATCAGTTAGAGTCTCTCCTTATTCACTTGCTTCCTGACCCTTGTCTTATTATCCTAATCCATCACCATGTAACAAATCTATTTGTTCCTCATGATCATTATGAAAGAGTACACCTAAAAGACAAAAATCATCTTCTTCCTAGTGTCCTAAAATGCTATGAGGTGTAAGGGTCTCTTCAAGGATTGGCTCATAAGGATTTATCTATTCAAGAATGGGCTCATTGTCACTTAGGAAGGCAAATCCTTTAGGTGTCTCCTCTATAGGAATTGAGTGGAGAGGCTAGAAATCTAGGATGGGGTTATGAAGAGGCTCTAAAAATGTATGGAGGTTAGCCCCTTATTGATTAGGATTCTAAACTGAAGGAGAAATCCTAAAGATTGGAATTTCAAAAGAAGTGTAGGGGACTTACCAGGAAAGAAACTTGGAATTTGAACCTTTTTAATCTCATGTCTTGTTTGCAAAGCTTCTAGGTCCTTCTTTTCAATAGAGAATTGCACCTCTTGGCTTGCATCTCCTTGAAACTTTGGACATGTACTGGAGTAGCCTTATTCTCAGCAACACAAGGCATCTCCTCCTGGATCTCCTTTTTAAAAATTCTTGGCATTTCGAAACTTGGATACATGGTCCATGAGGGTCTCCAAGACTGCATTAAGTTTTCATTGCCCTTTGGTGGATCTGGTGAACTTTCTTGTACTAGGGGAGCAAGAACTACTTGATCTCCTTGCCTTGGTGCTTGTACCAACAAATCCTTAATCAATTGATCCTTTTTTGTAATCTTTCTAGCAAGTGTCTTTTTCTCATGATCATGAAATTCATCATTTGCTGCTAACTCTTTTCGGAGATTCTCCTCATTTTTTTAGCTGTCAGATAGATGATCCCAACTAAATCTTTATATTCCTCAATCTTCTCTTCATAGACTTTCTTTTGCTGGTTCTTCTCTTCAAGGGTCTGCTTATGAATTGCTATCTTGTCCTCCAGCTACCTTGAGAAGGCCACCACCCCCATATACTACCTTGAGATCTCTTCTTTCAGAGCCATCATCTCCACATAGTCTTTCATGAAAGACCTTATTTCTTCTTGAAAATTTGTCAACCAATCATTGGAGTTTGAGTCTGAAGTAGTGTTGGACTGATTCTAAGGATTGCAATGGTGAACCCCATAGGGTGGTTCATAGGAATGCTGCCAGGATGCTTGATGTTGGGTGGGAGGGTATGGTGGTGCATGCTGGTAATATGCTATTGGTGGTCCATTTTGGCTATATGTTGATGCTTGGCCAGCTTGATATGGCATGAATGAAGGCACATGGGTAGCTTTCTCATGGTATTGGGGAACTAGGGAAAATATGCATTAGGAAAGGCCATGCTTATTCATCAAATGGGCTGGTAAAAGGATATTTTATGAAACTTACCAGCACTTGGACTGCTTAAACCAGTAGATTTTTCTCAGAGTCGCCATAGTGTTTGGAACAAACTACCTCTAAAGGCTAATTGCACTGAGGATCACACCAAAATCTTAGTGAATAATGGGAAACATCACTCTCCCACCGGGCATGCCAAAAACTATTTTCACTAAGGATTACACCCAAAAGATCTAAGTGTGAACCTAGCAATCCTGTGAAACATGGGACTACTTTTAGGCTGTGGGTGACCTATCAGAAAGTAGACCTCTAGTTTATGGGTCGGCTTCCCCTTGAATCACCTTGAAACTTGACTAACTTTTGGAGGAAAAGGGAGAGAGAGGGCATGAAATTGAAATGATTGAAACTAAACCTACGTGATTCACCAAACTTGGATAGATCCATAGATTGAAACAATACTCACAATGACACTTGAAATAACTTGGTAACTCACAACTTGACCCTATCTACCTTGATAATCCTCAAAATAAAGAGTTACTTAGATTAAAAGAAGGGAAAGAGCTTCCACAACTTAAAACCCAAATGTACACAAATTAGAACAGCAATTGCAAAACACTTTCCTGAACATTCAATTTGAACAAACTTGCCAAGTAAAGGATAAACAGAAACAAAATAACTTTGACATGAATTTTAATGGAAACCTAAGAAAATGAACAAGTTCAAGAAGGATTACTACTTTATATTCAGTTAAAAGGAGCCAAGTACAATAATCTACTTCTCCAGAGCTACAAGCATTCAAATCTCAGAATGAGATAGAATGAAGAACTAACCTCAATCATCTAAGTGAGAGGCATATAAACAAAAACTTAGAATCTACATTCATGGCCCTAACCCCACTAAAAATGGAAAAATTTTGCATTTAGGGCCCATCAAAGATGTCTCTCAAATCCAGATGTCAGATTCCCAGATTTGTAGGGGTAGGTGGGAAGGTGAAATCCTTAAAAAAGATAAGCTATTAAATCTGCCCTACCCCCTAAATCATTCTCTATAAATGATATTTGACAAAGATTTATAAAAAACATCATTTGTCAATACCTTACAATAACACAAGCAATGATTTTACATTTAAATACTTTCCCCTCTAACCCATGCCTTAAATATATGTGGATTTAAAACATTATTACTTTACTATGTTAATAAATAGTTCTCAACCCAATCCTTAAAAGAAAAGGGGAAAACGCATTTAAAAACATTACATTTAAAATCAAACCCACCTTGTATATGTTTAGATCCCTTAAAAACTTAGGGGCTCCCTCAATCACAACCTTAGCATTAAAATTAACTCCAAATTTTAATGGCCTTAAAATATTTCCCCCAAATAAAACCCTCACCAAGCTTAGGGAATGGTTTCCCCACCACTAAACATAAGCTAAGTCTTTTAAACTTTAAACATGCTCATAATATCTAAGTTGAATTTGGCCTTATTTCTTTTCTTTTCACTAGCATTGAGCCTTGCTCTTCTTTGGAAAGATGACATGGCTCGAAGATGTTTCCATTTACAATGAGCCTTATATGGGGAAATTGCTGGAGTTTAGGGCCAATATATGGAAAAGATAAGTGATCATTTTCACTGCATTTTGATGGCATCTTTGCTTACTGTCCCTTTGCATTTTTTAGGGCACATTGATGTTTATATTCACTGTGATATTTGATTATTTGAATCACACAGGTTAACCTTTAGTTTCATTTCTCTATTATCTTGCTTGATGTTAATTCAAACATATTGTATTTCTGATCATTGTATTTGATGACATTTCTTTTGATGACCCATGAGCTATTGAGCTAGGGCATTCATTTATCACTTGATTGAGCTCAGTGCTTGGCCCATGAGTTTTGATATGGGCACATTTGATGTAAATTGGTCATTATTTTTCTATCTTCATGTACAACCCACGGGTTAAAGACTAGGGCATCATTGACTCATGTGATATACTTACTATTTTAACTTGGGGCCCAAGCTTGCAAGCTCTATGTTCATCATGGCACCATTTCATTATCTATTTTTGTTGATGTTGAGGTATGTGCTATTTCTCTTGATGTCAAGACCCATAATCCATAAGCTAGGGCATTCACATATTCTCTTATTGCTCATCGTGCCCTATTAATTTGTTGTTGGAAGCTTGGAGACCCGCAAGTTATGATATCTTTGTTGCTTTGAATGTTCATTGTTTAGAGGAGTTTTGGGCCTACGAGCTTAAGCATCTCACACACTATATATTTGTTGCTACTATGATGGAATTACATTTGTTGATTCACTGGTTTGAGGATGGCACAACCCGTGAGCTTTGTTAGGGCATCAAGTTATCCATTGTTTTGACTTTATTGTGCCCACAAGCTATGAAGCATTAATGTATTTGTTATTGCTTTTTTGTTTTGATTTCATCTTGAACATGCAATGTCTTCCTGCTATCATCATAATGTCAGCCCATGCTCTATCACTGTTGCCTGTTGTTACTGTCACTATCATGAGGGATCTTAGAGCCGACTGGTCTAGGGGTTGTGAGCTATGAGTTTAGGCATCTTTATTTTCCTATGTTATTGAAACCGTGGCTTACTATTCTTGTATTCCCATGGGAGTAGCTTGGATGTTCAGTGTTTAGACTTCATTTGATGACACCATATAATTTGATGTAATCCCTTTATATGATCATGTGATATGAGCTTGTTGTTACTATATTTGACATCATGATTATGTAGCTCCACTTGGGTCTGATACTATATTTGACATATCTTCTTGGCGTCATGGCATCATTTCATTACAATGATTGTATTCTTTGAGGCTTAGTTGATAAAACATTATCACTATTGTCCCTCTTTATTGGCTGCATAAGCTTTGTTAATTCCACTAGCATCATGCAATCACTCTATCTTTTGTAGCTT
Organism: Chamaecyparis obtusa; assembly: GCA_027943335.1. Taxonomy (NCBI): domain Eukaryota; kingdom Viridiplantae; phylum Streptophyta; class Pinopsida; order Cupressales; family Cupressaceae; genus Chamaecyparis; species Chamaecyparis obtusa. Next base: position 93,455 of record BSBK01000519.1, on the reverse strand, counting down.
CTTTCCTTAGCTCAAAATATTGATTTAATACACTCCATGTCATAAAATGTGATAGGAATGAATGTAGGTTTGTGTATCTTTTCCATTATGATTTGATTTGATGTATGCCCTTTCCATTGCCAATGCTTGACCATGACTCCTTATGTTGATGGACATGGTGGATGGCTATTGTGGCTGCATCATGATGTCACAACAATACCAGATGAAACAACAACATCTGGTGTTGCTGTTGCATTGTGATGATGATGTAGACACCATAGTGATTCATCGAGTGTTCATGCATCCATTACCTCTCTTTTATGTGTTGATCTCTATTTTTTATTTCCATGCTTTCATGATTCATTATTATGTCTTCATGATCTATTAATGCACCATTGATACTGCTTCTTCTAATTGCTTCTCTCACCACTTCTTGATTAGTGATGGTGATCATGGGTGCTCTTGGCCTGTGATGTGGTTTCTATCAAGGAAATTTGAGATTTTTCCCGATAGAGCCCACATCATAGGGAAACATCATTCATTTGGGTTCCAACACCTTAATATCATTGTTATCTAGACAACAATGGTACTTTAAGGATGGTCTTTCTATGGTTAGGCCATCCTTTCAGTACCACTACTATTTGGGTGAGAGCATGTTACAGTGTCAAAGCTTCTTTTGTATCTGCACATGAAACAAACAAGTTAGTGAAAACATGGTATCTCTTTCCTTCCTACAACATTCCACTAAGTGCACATGCCATGTAGCATAGCCCTTTAGAAGTGTATGGCTGACTACGTACATGAATGATTATAGATGAAGGTAAGTTGTAGGATATCATGCATTTTTTAGATCCTCTGGATCTAACCCCATCTCTCTCTTTTCTATAGGTTCTAGATCACTCAAGAGCTCACTAGATTCAACCCCTGACCAACACCTCATCATTCCAGGCAATGTTTGGTACCCTTATACTTATGTTCATCCATTTAATGTATGCATGTACTCATTCATACTCTCTTGAAAGTTGGCTATGCTCATGGCCTATGTGAGCTTAGCTTATTTTATTTTTTCAGTTCTTTCCTTTGTACAGTACATACAAGACATTTGGCATATATATACATGTAATCTCTAGATGCAAAAATTTATTTTCCTTTACATGTATCTTTTCTAAAATGAAAAAAAATTTAAATAAGATCATCTAATAATGCAAACTAGGGTATTGTAGCTTCATATAGTAATTAGATTACCAATCCAAAAAATGAGTAAAAATATGGTAACAGTACAATACAATATATGAAAGATAAGAGTAGGTCTCCAATGAAGAATAAGAGGGGTAACAACAACAAGGATCATCCATGCATAATTATTTATGTCAGAATCTTAAATGGTAATATAATCACTACCACCTAACCATGTGGAACCTAGAGGTCCACTCTCACCGTGTTAAGGAGATAACAACAGACCTCAATTGGATAACAAGCATCAAAATCAATTATAAGGTAGAACCTAAGTAAAGGATCCTGAAAACTCTCTATCTCAAGAGGTACAACACATACTGCAAAGAAGATACAAGTAATTCAGAGGCAACTAACACATATAGGAAACCTAAGATGCATATGGGGAAGTGTCATCACATGCGTCTAACCCTTGAGTTTCATCCTGTCAGCCTCTCTGGACCCTGGCACTCAAGTGACCATATGTGGTATCAGTAATTCTCTCATATAGACAAGGCTACTAGCTATGCTATATCCAAGTCCACTCTAGATGAAAATCATTATCTCACATTCCATCCTAGCCTATACTAGCTCTCAAGGCATGGTTGAGGAACATAGAACCTCTTATCAATTCTTTTTAAAACTCTATTTAATGTATTAAGTCATTAGTTATTAAGTAACTTACAATGAGTTACCCCAAGGGCAACCACTTCAGGTCATGACCCCCATTACAAGCCACTTCCCCTCTATACACCTAGATAGCCTACCCTAAGCTCATAAGTCACAAGTAAATCTCATAAGTCACATGAAAGTATAATGATCAAATATCAGTTCCATAAATTCCATCAGGAACACACACTAGTCCTCAAACCATAACATCATAAATGCACTCTCAAGATGTTCTCATAATCAAGAGCTTAAACAAAAAAGGTTGGGTAAAAATAATCGAGACCATTATCATAATACAAGTACCATAAATACACATGCCACAAAATATGAAAATAATAAGCCTCTGGTACCACTTCCCTAATTGCCAACTTAAAACCCCAAATTATTAAAAAGGATATAACAAGGTTCAAATACTAACTCATCCAATAAAATTTTTGGACATATAAAGAACAATTCAATTTTATTAATTTAAATCCAATTATCAATCCAATAACTAGTTATATTAATCATTTAACATATGTAAAAATCTCATCATAATTACCAACATTTACAAAATGATATAAATATTAAATCAATATAATATCATTTAGATGATAAAAACAAATTAATAATTAATAATAATCAATAATTAAACTTAATAAATAAAACCTAATTAATAAATATTATTAACAAATAATAATAAATATTAATAAAAAACTTATTTAAATAATAATTAATAAAATTATAAATTAATTTTAATTTAAATTAAATTTTTTTTTTTAAATAACAAAATATAATTTAAGGGGGGTCACTACGACCCCTCTTGTGACTTCACCACTAGCCCCTGCAATGATGTCACAGGATTCTCTACAGTCACTATAGGGTTTATACGTGGCTTAAAAGCTCGCGGGCTCCTATTGATGCAAAGGTTTTGATGCTTCCACAACATGTCTTTGAAATCTTCTTCGATTAGGCCTTTTATTAGGCACCATCCAATGGTCCTACTCCACTAACCTTCCCAAGGTTATCTTGAACTTTCCCTTGACCTTCTCCCTAAGGCGAAACACTTAGGATAATTCAACATACAAGATGATTTACAACTCCCTCTTCTGTAATCATGTGACCTCAAGACTCACCAAGCACCCAAACCCCTTGCATTTAAGATCTTCTTGTGTGTGTGAAAATTGTACCTAGTTGCGGACACAACACTTCAGTAAAACATTAGAGGTTAGCAAAATTGAAATCTACAAGTAATTGAAACTAAGCTAACCAGGCGATTTACTACCTTCTAGTAGGTGCGAGTATGGTATTCTTAGATTAGACTGAGATCAGTGACAATGCAACACCTAAACGAAGGATTTAAAATGATGAAAGCAATGAAATATGAATGCAAATTAATCTTTTTTTTTTGGATTTTTGATGCAATTAGATTAAAAATTTGATATGAAACTAATCTAGAATGAATTGAAATGATATGCAATTAATCTAACAATGCTATGAAGATGAATGCAAAAGTATGCAAAAGCTATGAAAAACTATGAAATGATCTCACAAAATTATCTGTCGCAAAAGCTTTGTTCTTCAGTTGTAAATTCGCCAAAGTAATTGTGCAAATTCGAGAGATAATTTGTGAAGAGCTGAGCTTTGATTTTATAGAAATCTAGGGCTTGAGGATGCATTGAGAAAAGCCATAAATCACTCTTGATAAACTCAGGTTGATTTTTGAGTCAACAATAAATTAGAAACAAATTAACTCACAAAATCATGCAAAAATAACTTTTAACTCAAAATAGAGTTTTAGATCAATTTCCAACTCACAATTGTACACACTAAATAGTGCACTTCTCTAAGTCATTACTTCCAAGGGAATCCATGAATGGGAAACCTTGAGAAAGCGACCTAGAGCTCCCTAGGAATGGAGTCACAAGGATGTTGATGGTGCTCTCAGCTAGAGCTATTGAAGCATGCAACCTTGCTAGTAAACCACACAATAGGAGATTCAAAGAGACAAGGGAAAGAATGCCAATATCCTCAAGAATCAACAATGGAAATGCAATGCAACTATGCTAAGAATGAAGATGCAAGCTAAGCTATGAAAGGAAAGTCTTACAAACCCTTGCTAATTAAGCTATGTGAGCTAATCTAGAGCATAAAGGAAACTAAACTAGATGCCATGAAAGCTATGATGCAAGAAATGAAACTAGAATGCAAAAATAATCTCCAAAAGCTCCAAAGTCTCCAAGAAATCCTGCAGCATAAGATTAGCATAAAAAGTTAGGGTCTAAGAATGAGAAAAGAGCTCTCCTTTTAAAAGAATTGAAAAGGAATGGACCATGTAGATTAAGAGGCAAAAGATTTAATCAAGGGTGGAGCATCAAAGAGGAGCAATCCATGTGCACAAATATCTTCCAATGAGAAAATAAGAGTTGACTTTTGTGTCCATATGAGATAAAAAATGTTTTTCTTTTTTTTATAAAATAATAATAATGTTTTATTTGTGCAACTTAGGATAAGAGGAAAAGTGGGGGCTTTTTATTTAATAAAAGGGGAGAGAATTCCTTTTAAATAAATAAAGACTTAGGATAAAATAGTTAGCCCATAGGAAATAATTGAATAAATGATAAAATAGGATTTGATCAAAAAAATTGATATATTTGAAAAATGTTAATTTTTAAAAATATTGATTCAGGGATTTGATAAATTGCTGAATGGGGGCCCAAAGTCTAGGCAACCATTTTAGGGTGCATACATTTGCCCCTCTTTGACTAATGTGAGATCGATTTGGGATCATATGAAGTCAAAGAATGGAATTGAAATGTGAGATCAATTTGGGATCACAAAACAACCTAGATGTGTGTTCGACGGATGAGAATACATCAGGACAAGCATAAGCAAAAGATGACAAAGATAAGCTGAAAGACAAGACCAACACTTGTATAGCTAGGTGATAATCAAGTCTCAAATAAGAGATAAGAATCTCAAGCAAGACTGATTGATAAGCTAAATCAGGGATTAAAGTTGATAGGTACTGCCCCCTCATAATCAAAATTGAAATTAGGTAGAGGAGAACAACAAATTGATAAACTTGATCAAGTCACTAGAAATCATAATCGAAGGTGAAAGATGATAAGATAACCATCAAGCAGTGAAGACATGCCCCAGTTTGACTAGGTTTGACTGAGAAAGATATAGGATAAAAATGAAGTCAAACCTCAGAGAGATGAATCGAATGAAAATGAATGAAAGACTAGAAGGTTGAAAGAGATGGGGCTAAAGAAATGAAGATGCCCCAACAAAGATCAAAGGATTAGGCCTCAAATGGTTAGCCAATTGCGCAGAAGAAGGAGAAATTTTGAAATGTGATTTTGACTATCAAGATGAACTCAGTTTTTTATTTTGATCCTTAAAATGGATCTAGGACGTCGAAATTAGCCAGGGGTGCAATATTCGCAAAATTTTGAGATGTTTTGAAAATTGGTTAAAAAGTCAAAATGCTATATAAAAGGCAAAAAGGGTCATTTATATATGATGATAAGATTAACCCATTGTGATGACAGGAAAAGGATGTGATGTAAAAGACAAGGAGTGAAAGACATGATCGAGAAAAGGAAAGGTGAGCGTAGTTGACTGACAAGTCCACGAAAGATGAAGGAGAGCTCTCTCCATATGCAAGATGCATAACTAAACTAACATGAACCTAAAAATGCAAGCTACTATGAAAAGTGGTTTACTTGAAAGGTTACAAAACCATTAGTCTCTAATATTCATCATCGAGCATTATTGGTAGCATCGCAAGATCATACAATACACACTAGTATGACTATGTGAATCTGAATATGATCTATATCAGATAGATATGTGGGAATCCCACCTAAGCATCAAAGACATATAGGTCAAGATGACTACTGCAGTGAGATTACCTAAGTTTAATATGGAAAGATTATACTCGCATCGAGACACAAGGAAAGTCAAGATGGCTATAAGTATGCACTTGTGAAAACAATCAAGGATAATACCTTGTAGACCCTAATGTCAAGTGGAACAAGCATAAATGCTAATGACAGTTAGGACCAACAAAATATACCCACAAGCAGGAAAAGAAATAAAACATGTCCTCATGCCCCCAGTCTTCTAGCTTAGCATCATCGAAAACTATTAAGGAGAGAACACTCATCAAAGAAATCATCATAAACAACACACAAATAAATAAAGTCAAACAAGTCTTAGTGAGTCGAGTGTTTAAGTGTGTGTGTGTGTGTAGGTCATAGACTAAAACTTTGAGTATCACATCTGCCAGTGAGAAATATCATATCATGCTAGATTGTGGGTAAGATATCTGATAAGTGTTGAGAAACACTTGACGCTAGGGTAGTGTTGAAAAACACAGTTTGGGTTGGTGTTGAGAAACACCATTTGCATGATGTCTTAAAGACCAACGCATCCTAGAGACCAAAGCTAACACAGTTATACCCCCTAGACAAAGACAAAGACCAATTCCAAACCAAGGCAACAAGGTCAAGGCATGATGGAGAAAGGCTAAGTGTCAAGGACGCGTGCTAAGAAACAAGGGTGCAAAGGCCTCAAGTAGCGCATGTTTTCAGGTTTTCACCACTTGGAGATTTTTTGATTTTTTGATTTTTTTGTATTTTTGCTACCAAGGTGCTTGTTTCTAGGTTTTCACCAAGGCACTTTTTCTATTTTTTTAAAAAAATTTAATTTTTTAATTTTTTTATATTTTTTCAGGACTTTATATGTTTTTTAGGATTTTTTCAGCATCATATATGAATTTTTAAAAAAAATTTTACGATCAATAAGTATGTACAAAGGATGCCCCCAGACAGAACACGCATCAAACTCCCAAGCAAGATCACATCATGTAGTCCCAATTTCTAGCAAGGTGGAGGACAAGAGGGATTAGCAAGCTGGTGGAAGAGATGGAAGACAAGAGAATGAAGGAGAATAAGGGGAAGAAATCCTTAATGGAAAACTCCTCAAGAGTACCCAAGCTAGGGAAAAAAATGTCATGCAAAACACATTTGGACAGCAATGAAAGGCCAGCATAGGATAAGTCACAAAGGCATAATGAAAAAGAAGGAAAGGATGCAGTCCAAAGGAGTAGACATGTCAAGAGGCTTCATAGCATCGTGTTTTACTCTTTTTTTATTATATCAAGACCAAGGGGAAAAGGATAGCGAAAGGCTAGAATGAATGGAGGAAAATAGATATGAAGGCTAAAGATGAATGAAATGAAAGCAAGATCATCGTAAGATAGCTCACAAGATAGCCAAATGTTCATGTATAGGTCAACATTGCCAAGATAAAAGAGATAAAATAGAATGGATGAAATATGTAGAAGAACTACGCATGATGCGTGATTGCTAGGTTTTCATCATGGTACTTATCAAAGGTGCCATAAGAGAGTGGTTTTCACCATAGGACAAATTTATTTCTCTTTACTTTTGCTACCAAGGCGCCTGTTTCTAGGTTTCCACCAAGGCACATTTTCAATGTTTTCATTTTTATTTTTTCTTTATTTTTTATTTTTTTATTTTTTTATTTTTTTAAATTCTTTTTATTTTTGGAAGAAGGCAAGCTTTTTAGATAATGCTCCTTGAAAGGTTAAACCATGATATGCCAAGGATTCAATGTGATATGCTCAAAGATGTTGATAGGGAAAGGAAGATGGAAGAGAAAAAAATAGAAGATAAGGTTTTATGTAAAGCAAGTGAGGTTGGAAGATAGGAGGAATAGGAAAATGAGGAAAAAGGATAGAAGGTAGAAGGATAATAAATGGAAGGATTGTGAAAGGGTAGATGGAAAGGAAGGCAAGATCAACATCAACACACACCTTGAAGGGTGGTGAGAGGATGGAGGAAGAGTGAATGGAGGAATACATGAAGGAATATGGTGGATGGATAGCAGAGGTTGCGGTTTAGGCACATGGAATGGAAGAATGTTTTTGAAAGAAGATGAAGTGGAAGCCTTTGGAAGCTTGAATATCAACTTCACTTTTTGCTCAACATCAGACTCTTTCAAGAGAGACTTTAAAATCCATATAGCCTTAGGCTTTTCATTTATTTTTGATGATTTAGAAATAATATCTTCAATGATGGATTTTGGAACCCATACTTGTCTTGTAGTTTTCTTCTTAGATATCTCTTTTGACTTTATGCCTCCATGTCAATTAGAGGAGGCATGGTGATCTTCTTTTTTTGATGGATTTTTGTATTACTTCTTTTTCTTGTATTGAACATTCAAGTTACTTCCAAAAGACTTGGGACTTGTGGAAGAAGGAGGATATGACTGGTTTAAATGGGTGGATGGATGAAAAATATTCAAGGGTATGAATCTATGTTGATCTTGAGGAAAGATAGGAGATGGAGGGACGTAAGGACCCAAGATGGATGATGAATTAGGAGAGTTAGGAGGGGAAAGTGAAGGTACATAAGGGCCTAAGATGGAAGACATGAAGCCCTTAGTATTGGTGGAGGAGGTCCAAGGATGGACATGGAAGATACAAAAGGATAATCAATAAGTTCATCAACATCTATATGACAACCAAGGACATCAGCATCTTTAGAGTAAGCATTAGGATTTACAATAGGATCATGAACATATTGAATAGGAGAAAATTCTTTGATATGATTGTTTGAAGCTTGAAAAGACTTAGGAAGAGTAGAAAGTGGTAGCAAACATAGAGTGGTAGAGCAAGAAGATGGAAGGCATTGATCTTGACAAGGAGCTTCTTGATCTTCAATAGGCTTAACATTGGAAGTAACAACACTATTTTTAATAATCATAATGGAAGTATCATCTTTGGAAAGCGTACGTGTAGTAAGGTTATTTTGATTATTAGTAAGCTCAACATCGTAAGTAGTAGTTTGATCTTGCTTAGGGAAAGACTTAAGACATGGTGGAATGAATGAGGAAGGGCGTAGAGGATCAAAAGGAACATGAAATGTATAAGAGACATCATAAAAAGAATTGGATGACATGGAGGGTTATTGATCTTGATCTTTCTTTATGTTATTTACTTTATTTTTAGAGTCCTCTTGACATGGAGACACTTCTAAGGACAAGGAAGCATGTTGGAATTGTATGGAAGACTTTGGAAGAGATGGTGAAGGACTAGCTAAAGTAGTCATTATAGCGTATAAAGGCTTAGGCTCTTTAGGTTTAGCATTATTGAAAGTATTTGCAGCCAAGTGAAGGTTAGCTTGAGTTTCTTTAAGAGGTAGCCCTTGAGAATAACTATAGGGAACGACATGAAAAGTATTAAGAGCTTTGTTGGATGAAGGATTTGTGACAGATTTGGAAGACTCAGAAGCTTTAGGAAATGTATGGGTATTGGAGGAAGTAGGGGATGGAAGGGAATCATCACAAGACAAAGTTTCAACATTAACATAATCTTGCTTGAGAGTGTAATCTTTATTTTCAGCATGAGAGTTCTTAGAGGAAGAATTCTTATAATATTTACGTTTCAAATCAGTGTGGTACATTTTGTATTCCTCAATAGAAGTAGATGTATCATCTAGGTATTGTTCATAGAAATCATCAAAGTCTCTTTCAAAATTAGAATCATATGGATCACCATCACGATCTATCCAATGTGACGACCAATTTCCAGTAAGCATGAGCACACGACTAGGAGGACCCTTAGGAATAGAGGTTTCATAGGCATCACTACATTGTCCATTATCATAGTCATCATAGTCACCATAGTCGTCAAAGATGGGTGTGTCACTCTTCGTGGAAGAGGTATCACAAGGGCTATCATATTTCTCATTATGGTATGTCTTGAGAAGAGAAGTAAGACTCTTGGGAGAAGTATAAGAGGAACGAGATCGTGAAGAAGAGGAAAGTGAAGACCTAGTGGAGGAAGAAGACTCGGATGATGAGGAATGCGAATAATGTCTAGAAGAGTCATGGTAAGACTTGGAAGATGAGGAAGAATAAGAAGAATTAGAAGATGAAAAATGTTTGGAAGAAGGAGATTGTGACAAAATCATGTCTATGATCCTAGCAAAGGCATTTGATTCACTCAATTTTTCTTTTATTTTTGTCATAAATTTATCACCCATGAGATTTTTGGAGGAATAATACTCTTCGAATTGAGAAATGAGTTCGAGATCATCTATTTTCAAGAGAGGTTCCATAGCAAGATAGTTGAAATTCATGGTTCTGGAAGAGGAGAAATCAAGCATGGAAGAGATAGAAGAGATGAATAGAAGAAGGTAGACTAGATAATAAGAGGAAAAGAATCAAGAAGATGTGAAGAGTTTCCCACGGGAGTGGAAGACTAGAAAAACATGAGAAATATGGAAGAAAGAAGACCAAGAGTTATTTTGTGCAATCTTGATACCATTTAAGTTTATTTAGATATTGAGCAACATGTCATATCACCTAAGATCTAACTTGGACCGACCAAGGAAGATCGAAAATGACATAGATCAAATAGACAACAAGAAAGACTCTGCATGACAGTTCACAAAATATTGAGATGATATAATCTGGCCAAGCGATATTTCTTACAGAGGTTATGCGATAGTTTCCAGGTAGCCTGTGCGATACAATCCAGGCAAGCAGTGCGATAGTTTTGCAGCAATGAACTATCATACGATAAATCTTAGTGCAATGTGCGATGAAGTTTCAGGATCGTACGACTCTTGACCAGTGAATGTTAAAAATCTCAGTTTTAAAGGCAATTTGGTCAAAATTTCAGTTTGATGGTTGGATTTTTTGATTTCAAACACAGTACTAGCAATAATCAGACAAGTTTGCAAATAGTAGGTGATCAAACATGTCATAAAACACTTGCATAAGGGCAAAAGCAACCTTTCCAAGACAAGCAATTGTGATATCAAAGCAATAAAATCCTATGAATGCTACCGTGATGTTTGATATTTGAGAACATTTACACGGGTAGATCACAGTGAGAACACTTCAAGCACTTACTAGCCTAAAAAGATAATGGCTCAATACTTAACAACTTGGCCCACACTTGATGTCTCATTGCCTCACACAAAGTGGTTACCCACCATAGATATTGGCTTTGTCGTGGAAGTGCCAATGACACAACCAAAAGAACACAGATGGTGAGTAATCTTGGGGTGATCTGGGTTAGTCCACTAGGATCAATCCTTGCACCAAGAAGCTAAGCAACAAAATAGGGTGGCTTCTATCTATGGTTCTTAGTAAGGGCTTCCATTCGTAATACCCCTCTTGCTCCCCAAAGGGACTCCTTACCTTGCGACAAGTAACGGACCTCGCGGCCACAAGAGTACCTTAAGCATTCTTGCTCAACATTTTCCTCATGGTCACAATCCCACAAGTACTCACATCAAGCGAAGACAAGTACTACATCTACCAAGGTTTTGTGTCCTTGATAGCCTTGAGTTTATAGTGGGTCGGAATAGCTAGCAAAAAGCTTGTCCCCACTTGGGTCGTTCCTCTTGATTGCTCAAGAGCAGGCCTGCTAAAGGATTCTAAAAGCTAAACAAAGAGTGGATCAACCTTTGAGTGTCAAGATTTATGTTTCACCTCAAGGGTGAAGAGCATAATCTCCTAGCTCAAAAATATCTCCCAAACACACCAAGCAAAGGTTCAATTACCCTCTTGCTTTCAAAATCTAAAGATGGGTCAAGATTTTTTGGTTCACCACAAGGGTGAAGAGCATACTTCTCCTACCACCCAAAGATTCCTACAACAAGATATTAAGTGCCTAATAAATGAAACAACTAGTAGATGCCACACTCAAAAGGAAAGCAATTAAACAAGCACTTGATTGGTTTTTATGCTTTGGGTAGCCCTGCAAAAACCGTTAGTAGCCCTTGTACATTTGGAGCTTTGACATGCATTCTTTTAAATAAATAATTTCAAGCAATAGGAGCACCTACAAGCACAACTTGTTAGCCCTACAAGGGTTAGCACATCAAAACCAAATGAAATATGCAAATAGACCCCTGCTGTACCACAACAAATCAGAAATACAAATCAAACCAAGTAAATCTTGCAAAGAAATGACAAAAATTGCTCACTACCAGGCCTAGGCGATATTTCTGTCAGAGAAAGGATCGTGCGATATTTCGTTATGTATTGGTGTGATATTATATCTTTGTGCAATATTTCCTAATAACTATGTGCGACAGAGAACAGAACAATAGTGTGACAGAGTCTGCCAAAGCGTGCGATATTTTAACTTGTAAAATATCACACTGGTATATAAGAAACTATCGTACGACATTGGAAAACTATTGCACGATAATTCTGTTAGAAAAAATCAGAGAGCAAATATTGATGAAACAACAAGCAAATATTGATGAAAAAATGATGGAAATGCATAAAATGAAGGACAAAACAAGAGTGTTCTGCCCCACGGTGGGCGCAAAAAATATACACACTAAATAGTGCACTTCTCTAAGTCATTACTTCCAAGGGAATCCATGAATAGGAAACTTTGAGAAAGCGACCTAGAGCTCCCTAGGCATGGAGTCACAAGGATGTTGATGGTGATCTCAGCTAGAGCTATTGAAGCATGCAACCTTGCTAGTAAACCACACAATGGGAGATTCAAAGAGACAAGGGAAAGAATGCCAATATCCTCAAGAATCAACAATGAAAATGCAATGCAACTATGCTAAGAATGAAGATGCAAGCTAAGCTATGAAAGGAAAATATTACAAACCCTTGCTAATTAAGCTATGTGAGCTAATCTAGAGCATAAATGAAACTAAGCTAGATGCCATGAAAGCTATGATGCAAGAAATGAAACTAAAATGCAAAAATAATCTCCAAAAGCTCCAAAGTCTCCAAGAAATCCTGCAGCATAAGATTAGCATAAAAAGTTGGGGTCTAAGAATGAGAAAAGAGCTCTCCTTTTAAAGGAATTGAAAAGGAATGGACCATGTAGATTAAGAGGCAAAAGATTTAATCAAGGGTGGAGCATCAAAGAGGAGCAATCCATGTGCACAAATAAGAGTTGACTTTTGTGTCCATATGAGACAAAAAATAATTTTCTTCTTTTTATAAAATAAGAATAATGCTTTATTTGTGCAACTTAGGATAAGAGGAAAAGTGGGAGCTTTTTATTTAATAAAAGGGGAGGGAATTCCTTTTAAATAAATAAAGACTTCAGATAAAATGGTTAGCCCATAGGAAATAATCGAATAAATGATAAAATAGGATTTGATCAAAGAAATTGATATAATTGAAAATGTTGATTTTTGAAAATATTGATTCAAAGATTTGATAAATTGCTGAATGGGGGCCCAAAGTCTAGATGACCATTTTAGGGTGCATACAACAATCACATGTTGAGTTTAAATTTAAAATTGGTTGTTAATTTCTAGTTGCATGCTTTTTTGATTGTGCATGATTTATTTTGAATTAATTTAAAAATAAAGTGATTTATTCTCAACTTAACTGATTTTAAATTTAAAATAACTAATTTATGGGTTAATCAATTATTTTAATCAAACTTTTATTCAAAACTATATTATTAAATATTGACAACTTGGATTTAATCAATTAAATAAATATTTAATCAATTATTCGTAGGAGATTTGATTTATTGTCAAAATTAAATAATATAATTAAGAATAAATAGAATTAAATCTAATTAAATAATTAAGTGGCAGAATCAAATTTAATTAATTAAATATTTATCATATTCAATTAATCAAATTTAGGATAAATATGATTTATTGCCAAATAATATTTAAAATATGTTTAAAATAACTTATTTATAGGTTAATCAATTATTTTAATCAAACTTTACTCCAAAACTATATTATTAAATTTGAAATTTAATTTAATCAATTAAATAAGAATTCAACTGATTATTTTTAGCAAATTTGATTTATTGTCAAATAAAACAATATTAATTAGGAATAAATAGAATTAAATCTAATTAAATAATTAAGTAGCAGTATTAATCTAATTAATTAAATATTCATCATATTCAATTAATCAAATTTAGGATAAATGAGATTTATCACCAAATAATATTTAATTAAAGATAATTATGATAAATTAAGAATATTCAAGGAATATTCCCTGATGAAGAATTAAGATAAAATCAATTAGAATTTTGATGTGCAGATGTGCCTTAGGTTAGGACTTTTGTGTCGATTTCGATCGATTTGTCAATTTAAGAGGTTAATGAATCTATAGCCCATTTTTGGGGTGTTACATTTTGCCTCTCTTTGAATCACTGTGCGAAGCGTAGTGGTTCAAAGATTAGTTTGTTTTTGATGTTGAAACTGATTTGAAAGATAAATCGATTCCAAGACAAAAATCGATTGAAAGATTGGAAAAAGCTGATTTAGGTCCTAGTTGAGCAAGAATCGTGATGATGTCAACTATAGCAATAATGAACCGGTGATTATAAAAAAGTATCAAAACACCTGATTCTGAACCTTATGATTACGAAGAAGTGAGTGACCTGATTGTCCAAATGAATCGTAATGGTATCACATCTGAACCCTTCAGTTACAAAGAACCAAGGAAATAACACTAATGAACCAATGGTTACGAAAAGCTGATACAATTTACAAGATAGAATATGATGCCAGATTGATATGGATCTCGATGAATCTAATATGCCCCAAGCGACAAGGTCTTTAGATGAATCAACAACTAGACGTGGTTGTTATCTTGATTACTGAGAGAAGATCTGATTTACAAATTTGAATGATATGCGATACCATGCCCCCTTCAGGATAAAAATTGAAATCTAACAAGAAAAGTCAGCATTGAATGGTTTAGAAGCATGTTAATTGATTGAAGAAGTGATTGTACACGTTTGAAAATGCGTTCTGCATCATTTGAAGGTCCCGAAGATCAGGTTTAACTAGGTTTGACCATGAGTTGACTATGGTTGACCAAGTTGAAATTTTGATAGTTTGATGTTAGGTAATCAGTTAAGTTGAATTTTGGATTTCTGTGATGATTGAAGGTCAATTATGCAAGCAGTCACCCGTCCTGGGTCCGAAAATTTTAAATCACGATTTTGATAAAGTAAACGATCTCAGATTTTGATTTTGATCCCAAAAATGGATTCTACTTGCTGTTTAGTTGGAGGGACCTTCATACAATGCTCATTCCTTGTGTCATGTTTAGCATAGTTTTGAAGAATCGTTTGAGTGTCAAGCTGATTTGGAAAATCATGAGATAAATGTAATCATGCAAAGTGCAAAATGAGATGCAAACCTAAGACCTAGGACCTAGTCACTGATCATGTGTCGGCCATTTTCATCATTGAATTTTTATTAGGTAACTGGATAAATCAATACAACATCAACTAGTTAGGAAACTATGAATATATGAATATTGATTTGTATGCGCAAGAATCAATACAACGCCCACTAGCTAGACAACCATGGATATATGAATATTGATTTTGTTTTCAGAATGTCGGATTAGATATAAGCACCAAGGTACAAACTCCAGGATGACCTGAATATCATGTCCATTTTGATATAGAAATTTGTATAAGCATCAAAACATAGACGTCGTGATGACCAAAATACGCCTTGCGAAACAAACACATCAAGCAATCAAGAGATCATTCTAAATCCAGTGTGAATTACCTGTAGTGACCCTTTATCATTCACATCCTTAGATAAGATCACATTTCACAGTAGGAGTAAGAAATTTCTAAAAAAGACAATAGTTAGATCAAACTTCCTTAAATTTTCTAGGTATCAATGGTCGAGGTACGCATGGCCATCCAATATGAGATAGAGGCTCTTATAGACGGATGTCATTTCAATCCAAAATTTCCAAATTTGTTAGATTTTCACATACAAGAAGAAAATAAAGAAAAGATTATGTCCCCAGTCATCACTCTATAAATATTTTAAAGGACATCATTGAAGATCTCGAAGGGACACAATATGCAAAAATCTCAATGCGAATCAGTAAGCATACAAGGAGATAAAAGCATGTAAAAACATAGATTGTTTTCAATTTGTGTTGATGTTTGATTTCGTTGTTGTAGATGCAAAATCCTTTCTGGAGAGGAGATTGACTAACTGACTCAGATGTAGCTCCAAAGGACTTTGACTGAATATGACTCGTCTGAGAGACTGAGGACTGTAGGATATGACTTTGATTGCCCCCAAGTTTGAACATTGATAGGATACAGACATTTGAGTTGATTGGTGTACAGATTGACTTTATTGAAAACATGAATGCAGAAACAAATCGAGAGGTATGTACAAACTAAAGCAAGACTGAAAGTTGGGAGAGACCAAAATTGCGCTGATAGATGGAGTGTTCTGAAACAAGTGGCACCCATTTGTCAGGTTTTCACCATCTTGGCAGAGATTCTATTTTTTCTACCAAGGTGCCTATTTCTAGGTTTTCACCAAGGCACTTTTTCTTTTTCTCATTTTTTTTTATTTTTCAATTTTTTTGTACTTTTGATATTTTTTGGATTTTTTTTTATGATACATCAAGGTGCCTATTGCTAGGTTTTCACCAGGATGTTCATTTTTTTAGGACTTTTCTAATTTTTATGATTTTTTTTCAGGACATTTTACCATAGACTGAATGCCTTAGGCGTAGAATTTCTTTAGATGGATAATGTTGATTGGTTCTCAAAGTTGTTCTCCTTCAGTCATTGAGAGTTGATAGGCTCTAGATCCAAAAGTAGTAGTGATTACAAAGGGACCCAACCAGTTGGGTTCAAACTTCCCCTTGCATTCTCTATGTGATTGATTTTTAGGATTCTCTCTCAAGACTAGATCGCCAACTTGAAATTCTATGTGCTTGACTTTCTTGTTGTAACCTCTAGACATTCTCTTCTGATATACTCTGAGATGATCATACAATGCTTGTCTGCACTCATCTAGTAGTTCAAGTTCTTGCAACCTAGATACTCTATAGTCATCATCAATTACTAGACCATGCATTCTGATTCTTAGTGATGGGATTTCAACCTCAATAGGTAGTACCGCTTCAGACCCATAAACTAAAGCGAATGGTGTAGCCCCAATGGGTGTTCTGATACTTGTTCTATAGGCCCAAAGAGCTAGATTGATCATGAGATGCCAGTCTCTTCCTATTTTATTAACTGTTCAATGCAATATTTTCAATAGATTCTTGTTTGAAGCCTCTGGTTGTCTATTTCCTTGAGGATAGTAGATTGATGACCAATGTTGTGTAATCTTGAATTTGGCACATAGATCATCTAAGTCTTTGTTCTTGAATTGTCCACCATTATCTATGATGATAGAATGTGGAATACCATACCAACATATGATGTAGTTCAAGATGAACATTGAAATTTTTTTGCCGGTTGCTTGAGTCAAAGGGACTGCTTCTACCCATTTTGTAAAATAGTCAGTAGCTATAATAATATGGGTATGTCCATTAGAACAATGAGGATGTATGGCTCCTATAAGATCAAATGCCCATTGGTGAAAAGGCCATTGTGTAGTAAAGGGAATTAGATCTCTCCTTGGTGCATGAATTAACTTACCATGTACTTGGTACTTTTGATAGTTCTTAGCAGACTTGATAGCCTCTTTTTCTATTTCAGGCCAATAGTACCCAACCCTAATAAGTTTTTGAGCTAGTGTTAAACCGTTCGAATGTGAGCCACATATACCTTCATGGACTTCTTCTAATGCACATTGAGACTCTTCCCGTTCTAAACATCTAAGGAGTGTACCATCTAGACCTTGTTTGTACAGATCATGACCAATGATGACATACCCAGATGCATTTTGGATAAGGTATCATTTCTCATGGCAGTTGAAGGTATCAAGAATTATTTGATCTTGGAGATAGGAGAACAGGTTTTTATATCTGGATGAATCATGACCAACAACATTGCAGATCATGCAAGTTTTGGGGGAATCATATGCGGGATAAGATAATGCTTCCACTAGGAACTCATAGTGTAGCTCATGTTCAGGCTACTGTAATAAAGTAGAGAGCATTTCCATAGCATCAACAGCCCTATTCTTCATTCTAAGAATTTGTTCAAAGGTGATAGATATGAAATATTTCTTTAGATCATCTACCATTCTCTTGTATGGGATTAAATTTTCAACTTTTGTTTGATACACATTATTGACTTGGTGTATTACAAGTTGTGAGTCTCCATGAATGTGTACTTTTACTCTCCACTCAATTGCTATCTTCATGCCGTTAAGAAGGGCTTCATATTCAGCAATATTGTTTGTGCAAGGAAACTTGATTCTGAATGCTTTAGGGATTGAGTATCCTTGAGGAGTGATGAACAATATGCCTGCTCCAGATCCATTATGTGTATAGGAGCCATCAAAGAATAACTTCCATGCTCTAGAAGAAAGATTCATGATAGAGGAATTTGGAAATTTCATTTGCATTGGTGTATCATCAAACAAAGGTGCGCCAACCAGTTGATCTGCAATTACTTGGCCCTTGATAGCTTTTAATTCAACATATTTGATGTCAAATTCACTTAATAGCATCACCCATTTAGCTAACCTACTTGTGAGGGCAACTTTGCTTAGGAGGTACTTTAGTGGATCAATCTTAGCTACCAAATGTGTGGTATGAGCTAACATGTAGTGTCTCAGTTTCTGTGATGCAAAGATCATAGCTAGACAAGCTTTCTCAATCATTGAATAGTTCTTCTCATATGCTACCAATGTTCTACTGATATAGTATATAGCTCTTTCCTTCTTGTTCTCATCATGTTGTGCTAGTAATGCCTCCAGTGATGTATCTGTGGTGGAGACATATAAGATCAATGGCTTCCCTTGTATAGGAGGCATCAAAATAGGAGGATTTGATAGATATTTCTTGATATGGTTAAATTTATTTTCACATTCCTCATTCCATGCAAAGGTCACACCTTTATGTAATGTCTTTGTGAAAGGTTGTGATATGTCTGCTAGCTGAGATATGAAGCGTCTAATATATTGTACTCTCCCTTGTAATGTTCTCATTTGACTAATATTCGTGGGAGGTTGCATCTCCATCATAGCTTTAACCTTTGCCAGATCTACTTCAATTCCTTTCTTTGAAACAATGTAACCTAAGAGCTTTCTAGAAGTGACACCAAAAGCACACTTCTTAGGGTTTAGTCTGAGTCTAGACTTCTCCATTCGATCTAGTATTTTTCTCAAATCATTTAGATGTTCAGATCTTATCATAGGTTTTGCTAAAGTATCATCAACATAATCCTCCATAGTTTGATGCATCATGTCATGAAAAATAGACGTCATAGCTCTCTAATATGTAGGACCTACGTTCTTCAAGCCAAATGGCATGACATTCCAATAGAAAATTCCCCATGCACATGTGAAAGCAGTTTTCTCTTGATCCTCTAGAGCAATTTTGATTTGATTATATCCAGAAAAACCATCCATTAAAGAATACATCTCGAAGCCCGCAGTCATGTCCACTATCATATCAATGTTAGGTAGTGGAAAATCATCCTTAGGGCATGCTTTGTTTACATCTCTAAAATCTGTGCATACTCTTATAGACTTGTCTGGTTTTGATACAGGTACAATATTTGAGATCCATTTAGCATAATCAATAACATAGATAAATCTGGCTTTTAGTAGTTTCTCTAATTTAGCTTTGACCAAGAGTGCAACATGTGGATGCCTCTTTCTTAATTTTTGCTTAAGAGGTTTGACCCCTGGAGCTATAGATAAATGGTGCATTAGAAGATTAGGATCCAACCCTGGCATATCTGAATATTTCCATGCAAAGTTGATCTTCTTTTCTGTTAAGAATGTGGTAAATTTTTGCTTTTCTTCTTCTGATAAGGATTGTGCTACATGGATCAACTGTGGTTCTTCTGTTGTTCCCAAGTTGATGGATTGAGTGGGCTCAATTAGAACTGGAGATCTATCCTATAAATGACTCAGAAGGACATCAAATATCTCATCCTTAGGTGCCTCAGAGAGGTTTTCACCTTCAGATACATCTTTTATTTTTACTTTTGTAGGTTTTGAGACTGCCACAAAGTGGTTTTCACCCTGAGAACTCTTTTTCTTTTTATTTTTACTCTTATTCTTTTGACTAAGATACTTGATGTCTGACTCCATCATGCTAATGCTCGGTTCACTGATGGAAGTCATCATAGGCTCAACTTCATTGAGGTAACAAGCAAGGGAATATTCATTTGAAAAAGTATAGATACCTTGGCTCAGATTCATGGAGGTTTGGTCAAGAAGTTTGGGATGTTGGATAGTCAAAGTAGTGAAAGATTGGGAAATAGTGTTTATAGACATGGATCTGTCATCATTGGTCCTAGCCCAACTCTTGAGTTTGAAGGTGATATTACAACTCAAAACGTTCAATTTGTGAATAGGCTCAATGTCATTATGGGAGTCCACTTCAGTCGTCGGTGGATTAGACTCGTTAAGTTCATTATTTTTCTCTAGACTTACGTAGGGTTTAGGTGCATATTGGTGAACAACATCAATATGTTTTTCATCTTCCTCTGGAATGAATCCCCATTCATAGTCATTTGATTCATCCTCTGATTTTTCATTGAGACCTTTGGGAAATTTGAGAACATGTGTAAAGTTAGGATGAATACCTCAAGAAGGGTTACCCTCAAATTTTGATTTAAATTCATACTCATGAGAGTCTATTTCAAAATAGCTTCTGCCTTCCTCCTTTTTTGTTTGGTTTCCTTCGAGATCAGCTGGTTCTTGTGGTGAAACTATCTCTTGTTCTATAGTAGGTTCTTGTGTGTCTACCACATTAATTCTTTTGATTGGATCATCCTCCACTTCAAGAAGTTCTTTTATTTCTTTAGGCAAATGCTCATAAGGAATGAGCTCTGCAGTGGTGTCTGAATCATCACTATCAGATTGTTGTGTTGTTTCCTCCTTTGGTTCAATTTGTTTTAAGACATGTGGAGAGTTCTTGCTAAGATAGAAAGGCTTCTTCTTATATCCTAGACCTATTGTATTCTTTTTTGGTTGGCCACGATGGTCAAGAGGTGATAGAAGACCTTTACCTTGTATTCCTAGAGGTCCTTTTCTAGTATATCCCATTTTTGTGATCAATTTATCCCCTGGTCCGTATCACTTCTGAGGAATTTTGCTTGAAGTGGAGTCACATTTTTGGACTGATTGGGATTGAGGCTCATCCTTGTATAACCATGCAAGCATGGCTTCTTCTTCCTCAAACTCTTTTTTAGATACTTGTTCAGTGACAAAGCTTCCATTGAATATGACTTGGGATTCTTTAGCTGTAGGTTTCACTTTTTCAGAAGGTTGTCCATAAGATTTAGGGGACAACGGGAGAGATGTGAGAGATAAAATAGGTTCCATTGCGTATTCTCCCATGCCATTGTCTTTGATTTTGACTGCTTTAGAAAGTTCTTCTATCTTGGAAGTTGATGCAATGTCTAGTTGCTTAGTGGAAGATTCTCTATTATTAGGAACAAGTTTATCAACACTTTCTTTCAATGCATTGCAAGTTGTGTATAGGTCTGCTGGAATTGTCACCTCTACTCCTTCATAAGGAAATTTCACACATTGATGGTATGTGGAAGGAATAGCTCTCATTTCATGTATCCAGGGTCTTCCTAGAAGGATGTTGTAAGCCAAAGGTAGATCAAGAACTTCACATATGGTGTCTCTGATAACGGGTCCTGTTCTAATAGGTAAGACATTAGCTCCTTTGGAAGATATTTCTTTCTCATCATATGCTTTGATAGTTATCTTCTTCTTGGGATCAATGAGAGCTTCAGAGAATCCCAATTATGTGATCAAGATGTAAGAACAAATGTTGAGACCAACTCCTCCATCTATCAACACGCATTTGACACGATGGCTTTGGATCAATACTTCAATGTGCAAGGGTTGGTTATGCGGATGACTCAAGGAATTATCATCTTCCTTTGAAAAGGAGATATACTATGGAGACATGAGATGACCAACCATAGTTTGGAATCTATTTAAATCAAGGTTTTCAGGAACATTAGATCTGAGTAGAGCTTTGTCTTGAATGGCTCTATGAGCTGGAGATATCTGAAGCAACTCAAACATGGAGATTTTTGCATTTGTATGCTAGAGTTGTCGAACAATATTGTATGATGTTGGCCTCGTGTCTTTAGGATTTGATGATTTAGAGGTAGCCTTTTTTTTAGAAGTAGATGAAAGATTGAAAGGTATCTTAGGGACATTGGGTGAATCTGGGATTTGTCCTTGCAGATGCGTTTGAGCTTGTGATCGAGTAACTGCATTTGTTGATTGATTATCTCTATCTTTTCTTACAATTTTGATGACATTGCAATGCTTAGATAGGCATGGTTCAACCATATTAATGACAACATTGTTTCCAGAGTAGGCATAATTGACTTTAGCACCCACATTAGGTTGAGAAGATGAATCTCCTTGACCATGTTTCAGAAATGGCTCTATGAATGATTTATGATCATTATTGCTTTTATGATTGTCAATTACAATTTCTCCATTATCAATTTTGTCTTGTATGATGTGTTTCAGGCGTATGCAGTTATTAGTCTTATGACCCTTATTGTGATGGAAGTCACAGAAGTCATTCTCTCTCCACCATTTTGATTTAGGTTCAGGATCAAATACCTTTATCTTAGGGAAGGAGATGATGTTGTTGGCCTACAGAGTCTTCATGGAGGATTCCAAGGACTCTCCAAGAGGAGTAAACTTGCGTTTAGGATCTATAGCCCAAGGTTTATAGTCAGATGACTTCTTGTTTGACTCCGTTGCTTTTTCCTTTGAGGCTTTGATAGCTTGGGTGCCAACAGTGAGATTGAAAGTGGGTGCCTTAGGTGGGGCACATATATTATCAACAATGCCATCTGTGATGATGCCTTTATTCTTGTTCCAGTTTTTTCCTTTATCTTTAGAATTAGATCCAGATTCATACTTGTCCTTTTGAAGTGATATGTCTCCTTTTTGCACAAGTACTTTCTCGATTTTGATTGCATTTTCTACCATTTTATCAAAGGATGTATGATTTTGCATTTGCAAATGGTAGTTGAGTTCTAGAACAAGATTTTTGATGAAAATTTCCAACTTCTCGATTTCTGGAATGGGTCTAGCATATAGAGAAAGCTTCTTCCTCCATCATTTGAGAAAATTCAGGAATGGTTCTCCTGAGTTCTATTTTAGATTGGAGATGTCGATCATAGTGATTGGATGTTGGATGTTGTAGGAGTATTGTTGATAGAATAGTTTGATTAACTCCTTGAAAGTTTTGATAGTAGGGGGCATTTTTTAGAACCAATGAATAGCCGACCCTCCCAGAGATCAAGGGAAAAGATGCATTAGGTAGGTTGGTTCATGCATGAACTCCATAGATTGAGTACAGAATTCTCTAATATGATCTTGAGGATCAGAGTTTCCATCATACTTATCATATTTAGGTATTTCCACTCGCTTAGGGAATGGCGGCATGTACAAGTCTTTATCAAATGGAAAAGGGCATAGAGCTTCCATGGAGAACTCCTTAGGTTCCTTTTTTTTTCAAGTTTGTTAAGTTTGACTTGCATGGCATGCATTTGTTTCATCATAGCGGTGATTGGAGTTTCTTCCTCATGCATAATGATATCTTCAACATTAAAGTGGGGAGGAAGTTTAGCCCCTTGACGAGATAACTCTAGGAAGTATGTTTCTCTATCTTCCTTCAAGAAATGCCTCATCATTTTCTTGAAGTCATCATCATTTTGATATCGAGCAATTTTAGAAGGTGTGGGTTCTTGATCAGCACCATGTTGTGATT
The DNA here is from genome assembly GCA_027943335.1 of Chamaecyparis obtusa. NCBI lineage: Eukaryota > Viridiplantae > Streptophyta > Pinopsida > Cupressales > Cupressaceae > Chamaecyparis > Chamaecyparis obtusa. Next base: position 69,887 of record BSBK01000519.1, on the reverse strand, counting down.
GATGTCCTTGGGAACCATGGTTTGTCCCTCCTAGAGACATGTTAGGAGTTTTAGGACTCCCTGGGATAGATTGATGTGGAGTTTGTTGATCACCTCCATGGGTTAATGGAAGGGGGGGGGTATGTAACTAGTTTTTAATCAAAGATTCCTGAGATCATTGTCTTTGTAAAGACCTGAATTGTAGAGTTTCTCAAAGGTTGGACCCATGTGAGTAGACAAAGGTAAGGTATCGGGTGCTTCTTTGGATTTCTTGTGTGAGGAAGCTCTAGTTTCCACCATTAACCTTGGATGAAGCAAAAGAGAAAGATGAAGACACTGAAGAATGACTTGATTCAAGAAGATCAAATGATGCAACCTTATCAAGATTGGATTGATTGAAGATTAGATTGGATGTAAATGAAGGATACTTTGCCCTAGTAGTATGGGTAGACACCCAAAAGATGGCAGACACGAGCTCACAACACTTAGCCATTTTGTATGAAGACTAAATTTGAAGATAATTTTGACAAGGTTTTGATACAAGATGAAAAAGAATCAAATTGATAAATCAGAAGGCTAAATCACACTCAAGAGACCACTTTAGGTAAATGATCTAATTCTTTCTAGTTTCTGCTATGTTCCTAACACAGTGAATATTTTGACAGAATCTGGAAATAGGCTACAAAAATTGGATTCCTAACAAATTTTGAAGACTTTTGACAACTTTGACTTTACCTTTGATACGAGTTTTGAAATTTCAGGATGACTTTTGACACCAGAAAGGATTTTTGCTTTAGATTTGCAATTTTTTAGTTTTTAGTTTTAGATTGTTTGTAAGATATCCTCTGTTCAAGTTTGTAGATCTGTGTAATAGTTTGGGATTATTCATTTCCAAAGGACCAAATAGACAACAAACATGCAGAACAACAAGAAAAGGGAAGCACAAAATTGTCTCAAAACAATGAACAAGGGAAAAATCAACCTTGTGCATGAACAAGCAAGAGTGACTTATTGTGTTAATCCCTAGGAATGCTAATTGTGTATGTTCTCAAAAGTTTTTCAATAACACACATAGTCCTAGAAAATGAAAAATTGGCCTCGCTAAGGTTTGTAGTAATGGTCTGACTCTACAAATTTTATGATCTCAAGAGGGCAAACTCTAATCCAGGTGCACTAGGGTTTTGACACAGTTCAAGAATTTAATCAATCAAGATTCGCTAGGGAGATCTGACAGCCCAACAAGAGACCACACCTGTGAAGATTTCCTCCACAAGGACATTTATATAGTGGTTATTGCTACCATAGAGAAAATGGCTATTACCGCTTGAGGTTCTATCCACGTGGTTGACCCAATAAAGGGAATGTCCACTATAGTTAACCCTTTCTAAAGGTGACTCACAAAAGATACCACATGGGGACTAGATCAGATTCAGGGATCTTGGTTTCTGATACTATCCAAAAAGGAAGTAGAGAATAATCCCCTAGGCTCTTCACTTCACCAAAACAAAGTAGACAGATTAATCTGACATGCTAAGATTGAAATTATCTCACCAAGATTTGTGATGTCAACAACTATGGTCTATCGATCTCTCCAGAGAGGGAACACATCGATCAAAAGTTGAGGACCAAACCAAGTGGAATGTGAAATAATCACAATAACCTCCCTACCTACAAGGGGATCCTTCGTCAAGAAGAGATTTGCATGTAAAAAAGAGAATGAAATCCACTCTCTCAAGATCATCCACAAATAGTATTCATAGGGCCTATTTACTATGTGTCACAGATATGTAAAAAGCAAATCTATGTTCATTTTATAGCCCAAAACTGAAGTGTGAATTATGAAAGCTGTAAAGGCACTCAAGCTTGACACAAGAGAGTTCATTTTATATCCAAATCAAAGTGTTATCAGATTGAACAAAATACCTGAGTTCCTCGCAAGATGCTTAGTATATTTTTACCTATTTTAGCAATATTTGAGCATTTGTCTTCTATCTTTTGTACCCACGGGATGTACCTGCACCTGCAAACCACTGTTATGAAAAAATTACCTATTCTTGTACATGAAACCCACTATTATAAAAATCCATAAAAAAAAAAACACAACTTGTCAACCCCACGTGGTAGAAAATTAGGTTAGTCAAAGATAATATGTCATTTGATAATCAAAAAACCTGTTGTTATAAAAAATCAGATTTTGACTAGTCTGCACTAAATCAATCATAAATTTTTCAAATCAAGACAAAATTAATTCAAACCAATGTAAAATGAAAGCTAACTCAAATAAATTTCCAAAAATATAAATTTAGAATCTGTATCATGTCATATGTGCATGTACCAACAAAAACATCACTCGGATTTCATAAAATCAGGTTCTGACCAGTCTACACTAAAATGATCATAACTTTTGCAAATCAAAACAAAATTAATCCAAACTAACAGAAAATGAAAGCTAACTCAAATAGCTTTCCATAAATATCAATTTCAGATCTGTATCATGTCATATGTTTATGTACCAATAAAAACATCAGTCAGATTTCATAAAATCAGGTTCTGACCAGTTTGCACTAAAATGATCATAACTTTTGCAAATCAAAATGAAATTAATCCAAGCCAATGGAAAATGAAATCTAACTCAAATATCTTTCCAGAAATATTAATTTTTGATCTATATCATGTCATATGTGCATGTACCAATAAAAATACTAGTCAGATTTGATGAAAAACAACCCAGAAATTTATCACAAAATTCATAAAAATTAACCTTGTGGTCGTGGGTTTGAGAAAAATGATAGAAATTTGATAGAATAGAATAGAATGGAAACCCGTATCAGGGCCCCATGGTGGGTGCCAGAAATGTGTGTGTGAAAATTGTACCGAGCTGCGGACACAACACTTCAGTAAAACATTAGAGGTTAGCAAAATCAAAATCTGCAAGTAATTGAAACTAAGTTAACCAAGTGATTTACTGTCTTCTAGTAGGTGCGAGCATGATATTCTCAGATTAGACTGAGATCAGTAACAATGCAACACCTAAATGAATGATTTGAAATGATGAAAGCAATGAAATGTGAATGCAAATTAATCTATTTTTTTGGATTTTTGATGCAATTAGATTAAAAACTTGATATGAAACTAATCTACAATGAATTGAAATGATATGAAATTAATCTAACAATGCTATGAAGATGAATGCAAAAGTATGCAAAAGCTATGAAAAACTATGAAATGATCTCACAAAATTGCCTGTCGCAAAAGCTTTGTTCTTCAATTGTAAATTCGCTAGAGTAATTGTGCAAATTTGAGAGATAATTTGTGAAGAGCTAAGCCTTGATTTTATAAAAATTCAGGGCTTGAGGATGCATTGAGAAAAGCCATAAATCACTCTTGATAAACTCAGGTTGATTTTTGAGTCAACAAGAAATTAGAAACAGATTAACTCACGAAATCATGCAAAAACAACTTTTAACTCAAAATAGAGTTTTAGATCAATTTCCAACTCACAATCACATTTTGAGTTTAAATTTAAAATTGGTTGTTAATTTCTAGTTGCCTGCTTTTCTGATTGTGCATGATTTATTTTGAATTAATTTTAAAACAAAGTGATTTATTCTCAACTTAACTGATTTTAAATTTAAAATAACTCATTTATGGGTTAATCAATTATTTTAATCAAACTTTTATTCAAAACTATATTATTAATTATTGACAACTTGGATTTAATCAATTAAATAAATATTTAATCAATTATTCATAGGAGATTTGATTTATTGTCAAAATTAAATAATATAATTAGGAATAAATAGAATTAAATCTAATTAAATAATTAAGTGGCAGAATCAAATTTAATTAATTAAATATTTATCATATTCAATTAATCAAATTTAGGATAAATATGATTTATCACCAAATAATATTTAAAATATGTTTAAAATAACTAAAATATGGGTTAATCAATTATTTTAATCAAACTTTATTCCAAAACTATATTATTAAATTTGACAATTTAATTTAATCAATTAAATAAGAATTCAACTGATTATTTTTAGAAAATTTGATTTATTGTCAAATAAAACAATATTAATTAGGAATAAATATAATTAAATAATTAAGTGGCAGTATTAATCTAATTAATTAAATATTCATCATATTCAATTAATCAAATTTAGGATAAATGAGATTTATCGCCAAATAATATTTAATTAAAGATAATTATGATAAATTAGGAATATTCCCTGATGCAGAATTAAGATAAAATTAATTAGGATTTCGATGTGCAGATGTGTCTTAGGTTAGGACTTTTGTGTCGATTTTGATCGATTTGTCGATTTAAGAGGTTAATGAACCTATAGCCCATTTTTGGAGTATTACACTTCTTACAAACTTGCTAGAGAACATGTGTGGATGTTTCCTTGCACCTAAACAATCATCAACAAACCATTTTGTCCCCTTGGGTTTGCCACCAAAAACCCACAAACTATTCTATTCCTAATTGGCGCATTAGGTGACCTAATAGAACTAGCCCTCCTATTTGACCTTTTTGGTTATAATTCCAAAAACTTATAAACAACACCCCAAACTAATCTTGGTTTTGAATACTTTTGGACCCCCAAGATATATCACAGATTTGGATCTGGGTTTTGAGTTTGACCTAGTCAACCAAACTTGGGCTAAACAATCCTATTAGGTCTACAATATTGAGATGGTTCAAAAAGACTTCATCAGTCAAACTCAATCAAAAACTGGCTTTTGGTTTAGGGTCTTCACATCTCCAAGGGTTCCAAAAACACTAATTATCCACACCCACACATCCACTAGTCTCTAATACATCAACATTCCTTCATCAAAATGACTTGTCACATGAGTATGCCAAGCCTAGGGCTTCATGGAAAAATATGATTCCTACTCCAAAAGTCCTCAAACCACATAAAGCATCTATAATACATCCAAACCTAACATTTCATATATGTTCAGAGGATTCCAACAGTGGAATGTCAGGTTTTTGGCATTTTGAATCCAAAACCCTTGAGTTTGAGGGTTTCATGGACCAATCCTCCTTCAATTGGATAGTTCTCCCAACCTATTCCACTTGAGCACTTAGACCAAACTCCAAATGCAAGCTAAGACACTAGGTGACATTACCATGTATGAATTCTAGACTTGTCAATTCGTACACAATTATACAAATACAAAGGACAACAAGATTACACAAGAAACTCAGAGTGCAAATGGAACATAATCTTTAATTGCCTTCAAAACTTTAACATTTCATCAAAAATCATTCCAAGAGGATTTAAACATCCCCTTTAATGTCCCCAACCACCTACAACCAATTACTTGTTGGATGACAACAATTCAAAAAAGTTGACAAAGTTGCATTAGCAACATTTAAAACTTTAACATCTTTTGGGAATTCTTTTGCATTTGTCACATGAAAGTAGCTCAAAGACCTTGAACCCACCCCAATAGGTCCAATTAGACTCAAAAACATGAAAAATCTCAATCTGCCACCTTTTGGAGATAGTTGACCAGGTTTGACCATCCTCGCACAATATGGGCAAGAAAGTAATTACAAAGGAAAATTGGTCATGTGTGCTATGGAAAGCACCTTCATAGGGTTATTATTGCAAATAAATGAAAATAATAACTAAATTACCACAATGAGTAAGGTATTTAAGTAAATAAATGATAATTAAGCACTCTATAGATCTCTATTTAGATTTGCTAATGCAAAGCTCTCAACAAACTTCCATTAGTGACAACTCTAAAATAAGAATTGAATGATAAGTAAACTAAAAGTTCAATTCCAAAAAAAATTAAGCCTTAATTAGTACTAAATTTGCCTTTCTAGCTTAAAATTGCAAGAGGTTTGATACTATTCTTAGATTTGTGGATGATAATTGATTGATTTTAGCCTTTTTTTTATAGATTTTGGCAAGGGTAGGGGGTGTAGTTGAGTTGATCATGGTTGAGTTGAGGTTTAGTCCATGGTTCCACCTTTGGAGACAGTTTAAATGGATTTTCCTCAAAGCTTGGGACAAAGAGACAAAATGGGTTGCTAAGATGCTCTTGTAATGCCCAAAACCACTGGGCATTACACAGCTTACTAAAATAGTTTAACATATTCTAATGTCCATTATAATACAGCAAAACATAAATTCTTTGAATGAATAGTTGAACATTTAACCTATAATTTTTTTACTACAGAATTAACACAGAAGTTGAAGTTTAATATACCAAAAATAATTCTTTAAAATTTTAACCATCATATGTTTTGGCAGGAAATTTAATTTAAGAAATAGATTTATAGAATATACAAAATCAATTATCTACTGAACATTTCAACCAGAAGTTTTCAACCAAAACAATTTCTGATAGCATAAATGTAGAAAATAGATTTACCATTTATACATAATTTCCTTAAGATTTTTATCAAATGCATTTTTGCAAGGATTTAATTTATGAGCAGAATTATGGAATTTGCAGAATTACTGCACCAAATGTAAACTGAACATTTTGAAAGAAAATAATTTCTGTTAACATAAAGGTAGGAAATTGATTAAAAATTCTATCATAGATTAGACAACAATTCAAATTTTAGAGATACAATGATTTTTACAATGAATAACTTGAATTACAATAGTAGTAAATCCTTTCCAAGAGGATAATAAATAATCTTTAATTTTAGCTAAAACTTGAACTTCAACTTTACACCAAGAAAGCAAAAAAAAAAAACCTGCAACATAAAAATTCTTTCCACATGGTCATGGAGGCTCACCTCCCAGCTTAGGCCATTACATGGCCACCCTCGAGCTAGGGGAAACAAGAATAGGATGGGTTACACACAAACAACACATAACATAAACATACATGCCACAATTTGGTACAAGACTTTCACAATTTACTCCCTTCCCAAGCTTGCACAAAAGATTCTAAAGATTGAATCCATAGATGGGTGAAGGTGGAAAATTCTCTTATGGAGACACCTATCTTATAACAAAATATCATTTTAATATATATCACATGCCTTCACAAGACCCTTCCAACCAAACAACTCAAATCTATGAGCATCAACACATCCCTTATGGCCCCCAAACAAATATAAGAAGGCTCTCACGGGTACCCATACAACTATGTTCTCATACATAAAGAATTTCCAACTAGGCCCTTCACCCTAGGTTCTCCTCAAATCCTCCCAATGATGAGGAGTAAACTTGCACATCCAAAAATATGAAGCAAATCAAGAAGACAAACAAGATTGAAAACAAAATCACACAATGAAAATAAACAATATAAGATTCAACACAAGGTACTATAATTTACAAATTTCACACTAGTACATTTCTTTCAATGCATATACAAAATAATTACATGATAGAAGCCACCAACCTTCTCCTAAGAAAAGACAAAATTGAAAGGTTGAAAAAGAGATCCTCTTGACTCCAAGCTTGCTATCCTTCTCAAATCTACTAGCCCAAACACTCTCTAGTCCTCCTCTCACTCTCTCCAAATCTAGCATAGACAAGATGAACAAGTGTGTGCTTCCTAAGTCTCTCTCCCCTAAAAACATTCAAACATTCCTCTCTCATCTCCCTTCCCAAAACAAATTAGGTTTCTAGATCCAAGATAAAATGACACTTGCCCTTGCTATAGTAATGAGATGAAATTCAACACATGGAAAATTGAAGCAACCTAGAGAACATTTCCATTTTTATTTATACAAAAAATGGCCCATTTGGAGAGACAAAAAGGTGGCCTAGGGAAGTGGAAATAGAATAAATAAGCCCCCTAACCCATGTACTAGCCTTGGGGCACCAAAATCTAACCTAAACCACACCATGGGACTATACATAACCCCTCAAAAACCCCAATTAAACTTGCATCCGAAAATGGAGTATTGGTTACATAAATCTTGGTTCATTAAACCACCAACCTAGCTTAGGAATACTCAAGACCAACTAAAGAGAGGGTGGGGTCCATATTCCACTCAAGCATGCCACATCATCACCATGGTGTCAAGTGACACCTTACAAAAGCACACATCACAAACACATTTGGCATGCTTAGTGGACAAATTACATTTATATTTTCACAAAAATAAAATTTACTTACAAACATACATTTACAAACATTGTCAACCACATACACACATGTATCACGTTTATGAATAAAATCACATTATGACGAGGTCATTCTCTTCTTAGAGTCGACCTTAGTTTCAAATTGATTGCACTTAGATCCATTCTTGTTTCCCTGAATTTACAACCATGGCCATATTTCTGCACATGCAATTTTGATGTCAGTACATCATAAAATCTTTGCATTGATAATCATTGAAATGAAGTAATAACATCTAAACTTGACAATTATAAATAATTGCATTTCATGAATCATTACATAATCCTTAGTATACCCTAATTCTTCTAGAATTGAAATATCAATTCAATTTCCACATAAGCATGAAATCCTAAGCTAATCATAGAATCATGATACCACCAATATTTACTATTCTAAAAGATAACGTTACAAAAGCATAATGTAGAATTCATATATCATAGATAATCATGGAACCAAAATGAGCATACAAAGAGTACGACTAACATCAGCATCATAAAAATCTATAACAATCATCTCATAAGATCTAATGATAGCATACGTAATCCAAAATAAGTCAAATGTCTCTACTCAAAGTATCATTCTGATGAATCAAATGTCCAAATGAATGTCAAGCTAAGATGGGTCAGGGTATGACCTCACAACTCTCACCTTATGTGTGATTGAGATTCGTTTTGAGCTTGATCCTTAAATCCTATTGGTTGAGGCATTTTCCTCCCATGTGGTGTTGAGGGAAAATTAATATTTATTAATTGAAATTATTTAATTTGTTTAGCCATGTGTATCCCTTAAATGGGTTGATTTGATTTAAATTGAACTATATAATTAATTAGATTAATTGCACAATTTATTGATTTAACTTGATTTATTGGATTTAAATTGATTTATTGGCTTTTGATTTTCAATTAAATTTGGATTATGGCTTGATTACAATTTTGTTTTAATTTTAGCTTGATTTGATTTAATTGCTTTGATTTTTCCTTGGTTGCTCACTTAAATTGATCTTGTCCATTTTCAGGTGATTACAAATACCCCTCTTTGAATCGATGTGCAAAGAATATCAGTTCAAAGAATGTCCTAATCATTTTTTATGTGAAGTCCTAATTAGATTGATGTTTATTTTGATGCTTGATAGAAGATTTAGATTTTGATGTTAGGATTGATCCAGTTCTGATTGATTTGAGGTCCTTGATGGTCATTCTAATGATAAGTTGCCAATATGATGTCTAATTTGATCTGATTCAATGTTTGATGCCCACTTGATTGATAAGAGAAAAAAATTTCAATGAATGATTAAGCTTTTATTTGATGTCATGATCCTAATTTGATGATAATGATACCGATCCTGATTGTCCGAGTGTATGCCCCCTTGAAAATGAAATGAAATTTGATCCAGGTGAAAGGTATTGTGTTTTCGATAAGTTAGTGTTGAATGAGTTTAATTAATAAAGAATTTTGATTTCATTTTTGATAATGTATTCACGATGATGTGATGAAAAATGCCCCTAATTTGGTTGAATGGGTGAAAATTTTGGGTCCCTGGTTATTTTCTGGTAAAAAATGCCCCTTTTAGGTCAAACTGGGCTATATATAGGGGCAAAAGGCCATTTTACTGTTCATTTTTACCTTCCCTTTTGACTTTTCACTCTGACCCCCTTTTGAGATTTTTGATGATGGTGATCCCGATTCGAGAGCATAGGTTCAAGTAAGGGCACCAATATCATCTTCCACCTGGCTACGGACCTCCGATATTTACCCTGACAACTTGCTTTATCTGATTTCTACTTTTAAATTTGAAAAATTTGGATTTTTCTAGGAAAAACCATCTTTTTTCCTTTTTTAATTTTAGCGGTTCGTACACCATTTTTAACAGCACATATACCCTTCTCAAAGCACATTCACATTTTTTTGTAGCGCGTACACACATTTTAGCAGCGCTTACAAATGCTAGAACTAGGGAACAGAGGTGCTTATTGGTGTTGCTCCTATTCCTCCTAGAGGTGGTGTGCGGATGAGAGGTGGGTGGATGAGGGTGAGGGGTGGTCCATTTTGAGCACTCCATTAGGTTGGGGTTCACAAATTGGCTAAATGGGGCCAGCATAAAGTGTGAGTGTTCAGGTAGTTGGTTGCACAGGTTGTTGCTGATGTGGATGCATAGGCAGCACAAATTTTACTCTATCAGGCACAGGGACCTCTGATACCTCCTCCTCCATAGGGTCCTATTCCTTCACAGATTCCATCTTCTTCTTCTCTTCCATCTTCTTATGTTCTTCCATCTTCTTCCATTCCATCTTCTTCCATGTCTCCACCATAGGCTCCTCCATAGGGTCCACCTGCTTAGGTTCCTCCTATAGAGGCTCCAGTGTCAACTGTTGATATTCGGGTTTTACAGTCTGATGTGTCAGAGATTAGGTAGTAGGTTAGTCAACTAGGTAGCATAATGCAAGCATTCATGGCTACCATGAGTCAGCATGGGCTACAAGTGAGCTCGAGTCAGGGTCCAGACTTAGGTCTTGGTCCTGATGGTGCCGATAGTTCTGGCAGTTGATATTTTCTGATTGATCAATTCTTTGATGTATATTATGATGATTATTTTTCATATCGATACATTGGACTCACATTATTTTATCACATGATGTTTATTTATGATTGATATTTGTTATTCTTTGATGGACTTTTGATTCCCATATTCTAATGGACTTTGATGATATCATGGACTCTGATACTCATTGATAGATTTAATTTATATGATGTCATTATGTGTTCAACTTCTATTTCAGGTGCTTTAGATGATATGCAATGTTGATCCCTAAAGTTTTGTTTTCTATTAGTGTCTTACACTTAGTCATTTTCTAGGCAATGTTGGTCGGTCATCACTGCGACCGAGTCATCATATATAGGCCAAGTCATGTATAATGTACATTTACCAATAAGTAGTCATTGTTGAGTAAAAAAGTGGCCACCAAGTACTTTTGTATTAGCTGAGTCAGCTTTTGCCGAGTTATGTAAAGAAGACAATGTCGAGCACCAAAATATAAAGAATAGTGAATGTCGAGTGCGAGAGATATCTAATCCCGAGAAAGCAAAAATTGACATATGTGTTTGCTATGGCACAAACACTTAGGTAAATCATTTTGGCCGACATTTATATTTTATTTTTTGTTTATTGAGGAAATCACAGAGGTGATTACGCTCTTGTATTGTAATCATTAATCCCTATGTAACACATGGAACCAATCAGAATTAGGGAAAGGTTAAGTGGCAAAAAGAGATAATCTAGATCGTAGATCTTAAATCTTGGAGAAATTTAATTATCTATATAAGATGTGATCTTAACCCTAAATGGTGTAAGTGTGTGAGAGAGAGAATAGTAAGGAGATCTCATATTTTTAGAACAAAGAAGTATTCTGATAGAGTTCAGTGACCGAGTAGAATAGAGAAAAGTAGTTGTATCATCTTAAAATGGAAGCACTTCCATGATAAGAGTGTTTATCCCTTCGAGTAAGTAGTTTGGGGTCATGTTAAGCACCTTGATTGGGTCTTTGCATGTATTTGGCTTTCTCTCCCTGTTCTGCTTCTCTCTGCACCTAATTTCACCTTATTTCTGCATTTCTAGAGACTCTGGATTGAAGTCCTGAGGTTTTTGACATCAAGGTCAAAGTTGACCTTGAGGGTCAAAGTCAACCTAGACCCTGACCTAGGTCAGGGATGACCTTGACCCTAACCTAGGGTGGGGTCTACCTCGTCCTTGACCCAGATTTCAAATTTTAGGATCCCAGGATTTTCAGGTGTCAAGTTTCAGAGATATTTATTTTCCCACTTCTGGGTTGGCCATTTCCGGTTTTGGAATGGTTAATTGAGGACCCATTTCTAGGGGTTAAGGTTAATTGAGATTTAATTCCCTAATTTCATCCTTCTCTAGAGGTTTGTGCCCTAGATCACTATAAAAGGAAGCCTTCCTCTCTCATTTTCACATCCATTCTCACCAAGAAATCTCTCAAGCTCTTAAGTGAAATCAAGAAAGAAGGAGAAGGAAAGCAAGCAAGAAATCATTCATCTTCAAGCCTAGCATCCATTCAAGAATTCAAGCATTCATCAAGGAGATCCATTGTTAGCCATTGAAGGATTCAATCTCTTTGGAGCCCCCTTGAAGATCCATCCTTCCACATTCATCCAAGCCTCCTCATATGAAAAGATCCATTCAAGGTTGGTGTTGAAGATTAAATGCCATTGATTTGATACATCCTACATTCATTCTACATCCATTGGAGCATCCCTACTTGTGGATTTGAGGATTAGAATCCTCTACAAGGACTTCAACATAAGCAAGGTGAATTGTTTCATTTACTTTGTTAATGTACATTTCAATTCAATTTCAAGGTTAATTCCTAAATTAGGGTTTGACCAAGGCAAACCCCCCATACAAACAATAAAAACCCTCTTTTTCTTGTAGGTACAGGTGTGGAACTACGGATCCAAGCTTGGATTTGGATACCCTTTTTGGTGAACTTCCGAGATCTGTGAACAAAATCAAGGTCAACCTTCAGAATATTAATGTAGCCTTTGACCTTTTATCAGGGTCAAACACTACCTGCTGTCAGAAAGATAAAAGTTTTCTAGGTTTTCTTCATCTCAGCATTTCCAATCTGAAACAGGTTGTAGAATTGCCCAAACTACACACAAACATCAGAAATCAACATTTTCCAGATCTGCCCTATTTTGAGGTTAGTACTTCCCTTTCAATTATTTCAGATTTCAAGCACATTTCCTTTATAGGGAAATATAAGGTTTTCTTCCTCTTCTTCATGGATTGATTCGATTATGCATTAACCTTTTGGTTGACCAATTTGGATCTCTCCTTTGGGAAATTGGATTTAGAAGTAGATCTCATATTTCCCCCATTCAATTAGGTGATTCCATTTCAACATTATTCATTTTGGTGAGCCCAACAAGCTTACTCTCTTTCTTTTATGGTGTTAGATTTCCCTTTGTATCATCTTGTGTGTTCACCTTCATTATTCATTTTGGTGAACCCAACATACTTACTCCCTTTCTCTTGTGGAATTGGATGCCCTATTGTGTTTGGTGGTATTAGATTTCATTTTATCTTGTTGGTATTAGATTTCTCTTTTATGTTAAATCTTGCATGCTAATTAGATTTCAAAAATACAAAAATATTCATGCGTTATGTGTTCTTAGTTTAGTTTATTTGCATTGCATTTGTTTATGAGCTTTACTACTAGCCCTACTTATAACATTCTGGTTAGAAGAAGTCGTAGACTCATGGGTGCCTTTGATCCTGAATCTTCCTCTCCTTTCCTTAGGATCTCAGATGATAATTTGTTTCTTCATGATTCCAAACCTATTATGGAGAAAAAATCTTCTCACTCATCCCATGATGAGGATGACGCTTTAAGAGTTCCTTCTAAATAAATCCAAAAAATTTCAACTGAACTTGATAAAATGGGTAATTGGCTTATTCAAGAGAACCATAATCAAGATTCTATTCAAGCTATAGAGTCTCTTAAGAAATTTCTTTGTGATAGTGATCAAGGTGTTAACCTCTTGTGTGGTATTACTCACCTTGAGCATTCAAATGTTAAACCTTTAGCTCAAGAAGTTCAAGATTTAGGGTTGATTCTTGCTATCACTAGTGTAGAACCTTCCTCTAATCCTTTACCTAGTATTCCTACTTATACTCCTTCTTTGGTGACTATGATGGTTCCCTCTATTCCTATGAGTGTTCCTCTTGTGTCCCTCCCTACATTACAACCTTCATATCATAATGTTCCCTTTACTTATTCCAATCCTCTTCCAACTGTAGTTCCTAGTTTTCCTCCAGTTGTGCCTTCCATTCCTGTAGCTTCTTACACTGTACTTAGTGTTTCTAATGTTGTTACTCCTCCTATTTCATCTAATGATTCAACAATCATCATTTTGGCTCAAACTATGTCATCCTTACAACAACAACTTGCTTCCCTAACTCAAAATAAGTTTAGTATTCCTACATCTGACATGGGAAGTCCTTTGTCCAGAGACATTATTTGTACTCCTATTCCTCAGCAAGTCAATATGCCTCATCTTGAGAATTATAATGGAAAAGGAGACCCCATTCATCATGTTAAAACATTCCAAATCCTTTGTAGTGATTATGCTCATGACCATAGGATTTTAGCCAAATTGTTAGCTCAAACTTTTCGTTACAAGGCCTTTCAATGGTATTGTTCCTTGCCTCCTTATTCTATTGATTCCTTTCCACAACTTGCCAATGCCTTTATTCAACAATTTCAAAACAACATTGGCCCGCAAGTGTCTTTGATTGATTTGATGCATTGTAAACAAAGTACTAAAGAAAAATTGACTGAGTTTATTGGTAGATTTAAGCATTTGTATGCTCAGGTTTCCTATCATGTTCTTGATATTGATATTCAATGTATGTTTATTTCAAATTTGCAAAAGGATATTAGAGATAAGATTTTGCTTACTAAATTTACCTCTTTTCAACAACTTTGTGCAACGCTTCATCATTATCAATTACAAGTGAGTCAATTTGAGAGCAACACTCCAATGGCTCCTGTTCCAGTTGATAAAAGTGATGCTGTTCCTAATCCAAACAAATTTCAAAAATTCAACAACTATGTCAAGATAAATAGACAAGAGAATGCAGTTGCTGATCAAGTTGTTGTTGCATCTCACAATGCCACTTCTGCATCCACTTCTTTTCAATTAAATCGTACGTTTACTCCTCTCTCTGAATCTTTACATGCTATTATGAATAGGTTGTTAACTGCTAATATGATTACTTTACCTACTATTTGACCTCTTTTACCTACTACGGTTGCATCTAAATCTTTTGATCCTAAAGATTTTTGTTAATATCACCGTCAGAATGATCAAGATACTGAGAAGTGTTATTCTTTAAAACATAAGGTTCAAGACTTAATTGATTCTAATGCCTTATCTATTGATAATCTTGATGGTAGTGGAAACAAATCTGTCTCTCCTTCTAATCAAAACCTTCAAATCTATATGAATCCTTTACCTACGCATGATACTAATACCATTGCTCATCCATCTGTTATGGAAATTGTGTATGATTCAAAGATGGATGATCTCAACCATGTTGTTAATCAAGTGGAGCATGTTGGTCAATCTGTATCTCCACCTCAACTTCAAATTCAACCTCAAGTTCAATCTCAACTTCAACCAAAACCTAAGCCTAAATTTAAAACTTGACAACAACCTAAGAATAAAAGACCTCGGGAAATTTTGATTACCTTTAATGACTCTGAGACTATTAAAGCTCCTGATGGTCCCCTTTACATTTATGATAGGATTTCTTAGAAACCTACTCATGGTAGTGTTGTTGATCCTACATCCTTAGTCAATGTTATTACAGAAGAAAATATTTTTATGAAAAGCTTACAATGTGATTCTTATGATACATCGAATGTGTGGATTCAGACTTGTAATGATTTTCTTTATCTATCATTTGGTTCTATTACTTTACCGATTGAACTTTGTGGAAAAATTGTGAACAATACCTTTGTTGTGGTTCCTACTTCTGATCAATTTCAAGTTAAGCTAGGTTTTCCTTGGTTGAATGCCATGCATGTTATTGCTTCACCTATCCATAAATGTCTTAAATTTGTTCACGATGAAGAATTGAAGATGGTTACTCATAGTTTATATCAACCTTCTAGGCCTAGAGATTGTGCTGCTCTTGATTTCTTTTGGCCTTCATTACCTAATTCATGTCCTCCTCGACCTGATAATCTTTTCCGTTCATATAAAGCTTATAAACATCATAAGATTCTTGAATTAAGCATACCTCCTATGGATCTTAATCATGGTATTTTGCCCACACCTTCTATACCTCCTTTAACTATGGCTTCTAGTTCTATTAATCAAGTTCCTCCTATTGCTGATAATCCTATTGATTTTCCTAAAGAACTCATGAAGGATCCTATGATAGTTCTTCCTAGTTCTCAACCTATTTCAAATAAATCAAAACTTAATCGATCTGCTAATGAATGTCATAAGAAGCATCATGCTCATGCTAAAGCTTGTAATTCTATTCTTCAAAGATCTCTACCTTCTTTGGATAAATCTATGAATGATGTGTTAGAAGAAGTTGTTACTAATAATGATGTTAAGATGCATAATTATGATAATTCTATTTGTATCTTAGATCCTATTTTGATTAATTTGGATGAAGAAGATACTCTTTATGATATTGATGATGTTAATGATGAATATGATACTATTGACATTGACATTGATTTACCTAATATGCTTTCATCACATTTAACACTTAAACCTAGTATCGAACATGATGATTCTCAAGAGGATCCTTGTTTGGAACTGGCTATGATTCCTACTGTGTTGGATATAGTCCCTCTTATGAGTTACCCACCTTCCCTAAATGATATACAATGAGATGGGGAGAGTAGGCGGCACACTTGATTGACTTGTCCTTCATGGTAGCTTTGTTGTGTGTTTTCCTGATGTACTGTGCTACTCCCATAATGTGTTTGCTAAATGTTGTTAGATTCTTTTATTCGATCCTTGTTACTTAGTTAGTGTAAGGTGATAAAGGAATTGAAACATTGTTCAATTACTCTAAATGTATCTCTATCCTTCTATATGTTGTTTCATGTTATGTTGTAAATGTGATATTATTCATAAATGTTTCCTTGTGTAATCTACTTGGATTCGAGATGTGGTAGCACTAATTATTTTTGGTCTCCATGTCATGGTCTGAAAATATTATCCTTCATATATCTTATGTGATCTTTCCTCCTTTGTGATTGTAGTTCTACTTTCTTTGGGGAATGATGTCAATTCATTTGCAATAATATCACATATATAAATTATCTTATGATCATACTGACCCCATGGTAGGTAGATCCCTTCTATGTTCTCTATATGTTTCTATGATATTTCCATTGATTTGTCTTCATCTGGGGAATCTCGACATGGAAACGTAATCAGTGGAGTTGTTTATGGTTCTGTTATAGCCATTGCTCCTGTTAAAGTGTTAGCAATGAATTTAACGTGGGGGCATACACTCTACTCACCTATTGCACACACACACTTTTCAATACGCATATATCATTTTTCAAGATACCTTTTTCTCCCTTTTTGGATTAGTGACTAATCCTTAAAGCATGAATTTATATTTTAGGATCTCTTGATCCCTCCAGTTTCAAATAAGTATATATATTTTTTGATCCCTTAAGGTCAGAGGTGTCCTTAAGACTGGATCACTTTTGTTTTTGGTTTTATTCTTATCAAATAGAATATTCCTAAGGGTGAATCCTTGATGGGTTGACTAGTAAGTAGTCGCATTCACTAGGTGGTTCAATTCCATCTTTCTAGTTGTGTTGTTTCCTAGTGTGGTTCACAATGGGACATAAGTTCTCATTGGGCGAGATAATCACACCCTTTCCTTTTCTCTCTAGAGATGTCTCTCTTACTATGATCTTGGAGTTGATGAAGACTTGAGTCCCTAGGGGCTTGAGGTTTCTCTTTGTCCCTTTGATTACGATAAGATTATATTTTCATTTTGATCTCCTTTACCAAGAGTTTGCATCGAGTCCATACTCTTGCTAAAGTGGGGGCTTAATGTATCATCTTAAAATGGAAGCACTTCCATGATAAGAGAATTTATCCCTCTGAGTAAGTAGTTTGGGGTCATGTTAAGAACCTTGATCAAGTCTTTGAATGTATTTGGCTTTCTCTCCCCGTTCTGCTTCTCTCTGCACCTGATTTCACCTTATTTCTGCATTTCTGGACACTCTATATTGAGGTCCTGAGGTCTTTGACCTCAAGGTCAAAGTTGACCGGGAGGGTCAAAGTCAACCTCAACCCTGACCTAGGTTAGGGACAACCTCGACCCTGACCTAGGGTGGGGTCTACCTCATCCTTGACCCAGATTTCAAACTTCAGGATCCCAAGATTTTCGGGTGTCGGGTTTCAGAGATATTTCTTTTCTCGCTTCCGAGTCATCCATTTCAGGTTTTAGAATGGTAAATCCTTAAATTGCATTTAATATGGGTCCATTTCTAGGGGTTAAGGTTAATTGGGATTTGATTCCCCAATGTCAGCCTTCTCTAGAGGTTTGTGCCCTAGATAACTATAAAAGGAAGCCTTCCTCTCTCATTTTCACATCCATTCTCACCAAGAAATCTCTCAAGCTCTCAAGTGCAATCAAGAAAGCAAGAAGGAGAAGGAAATCAAGCAAGCATTCATTCATCTTCAAGCCTAGCATCGATTCAAGAATTCAAGCATTCATCAAGGAGATTGATTGTTAGCCATTGAAGGATTCAATCTCTTTGGAGCCCCCTTGAAGATCCATCCTTCCACATTCATCCAAGCCTCCTCATATGAAAAGATCCATTCAAGGTTGGTGTTGAAGATCAAATGCCATTGATTTGAGACATCCTACATTCATTCTACATCCATTGGAGCATCCCTACTTGTGGATTTGAGGATTAGAATCCTCTACAAGGACTTCAACATAAGCAAGGTGAATTGTTTCATTTACTTTGTTTATGCACATTTCAATTCAATTTCAAGGTTAATTCCTAAATTAGGGTTTGACCAAGGCAAACCCCCCATACAAACAATAAAAACCCTCTTTTTCTTGTAGGTACAGGTGTGGAACTATGGATCTGAGCTTGGATTTGGATACCCTTTTTGGTGAACTTCTGAGATCTACAGACAGAATCAAAGTCGACCTTCAGAATATTAATGTAGCCTTTGACCTTTTATCAGGGTCAAAGACTACCTACTGTCATAAAGATAAAATTTTTATAGGTTTTCTTCATCTCGGCATTTCCAGTCCGAAATAGGTTGCAAAATTGCCTGAAACTACACATAGACATCAGAAATCAACATTTTCTAGATCTCCCCTATTTTGAGGTTAGTACTTCTCTTTCAATTATTTTAGATTTCAAGCACATTTCCTTTATAGGGAAATATAAGGTTTTCTTCCTCTTCTTGATGGATTGATTCAATTGTGCATTAACCTTTTGGTTGATCAATTTGGATCTCTCCTTTGGGAAATTGGATTTAGAAGTAGATCTCATATTTCCCCCATTCAACTAGGTGATTCCATTTGAACATTATTCAGCAGTGAAGGATAGAACAAAGATATAATTGATAGAAGAGATCAAATCTATACTAGAAGGAGAAGATCTATAATCATCATCGTAGTCCAAACCAAAGGATCAGGTACTGAGACATTTTAATAGGTGTATTAGAGTAAATCTCTTAACTGAGTGCTTACTTAGTTGTAAGTCTTAAATCCTTTTGCAAGGTAGATTGTATAAGTCTCAAAGCTCTTAACAGGGTAGACCCCTCATAGGGTAGATCATATTTTGTGATCAAATTTGTATCCCTAGCAAGAAAACTTTATACTACAGTAGTGAAGATTTTTGGGTGTCATCCCCACCCCAGTTTTACCTTTCAATGGTTTCTAGATAACCAAAATCATTGTGTTATGTTTATTTTCATGGGTGATGTTTAGCTTATTAGATCTATTATACTATTGAGTTTTATGCTTATACTATGCAAGTTTCATTTATGTCAAAATAGATAAATAAGTGATATTTGATTCACCCCCCTCTTAGTATCACATTTTCCCAATACATTTCCAACAATTGGTATTAGAGCTTGGTCTCCTAAAGAAGTCTAACCACTTGTGAGATAAAGATATTGAGATGGAGTTTTATAAGTTGGGAAAAATCATAGAGAATCAGAAGATCACCATTCAACTTGCATTACAACAACTTGAAGTAGCCAGAGGGGGATTGAAGAAATCCTTAAGAAGAAGAAGAGAAATAGTTATTCAACAAAATGAAACACAATATCAAGAAGAAGATACTCCTAGACTATTTGATGGTGGGAACTCTGCAGAAAGTGACAAAGCCATAAACGAACTACTCGAGAAAAACAACATACTGAATGAGGACATTAGAAATATGAAGAGAGAACATGAAATACAATCTATGATATTCTATGAAGTAGTTGAATAGAAAAAGAAAGTTGAAGAAGACAAGATGATGGCTGAAGAAGATAAAAGAGAAATATCAATGATACTTGATGAAAGGACAAGTGACATGCAAAGGTTGACAAACAATCAACTACAAATGGTAAATCAACTACTACTGGTCAATCAAGAATTGGGAAGGAAAGATGTGGAACTCACCAATCTGAGATCAGAAAATAATCAACTGAGGAATGAATTGAGAATTGAAAAGGAAGTTAATGAAAGGATGAAAAGGCCTAATGAAGTTGTAAGATACTTTGAAGAGCTGTTAAGATCACCTAGAAGATCTAGTGATACATCTGGACTTGGACATGATGAGCAATTATCATCCACTGAGGAGGGTGAATCATCAAAGAGTGGAGAGAAAAGGAATGCAAAACCAAAGAACAATAAGCCCACATGCCATCACTGTGGAAAGCTAGGACATACAACCAACATCTGCAGAAGAAAACATGGTAAGTCCAATCCGAAACCAAAATTTAATGGACATTGTTTTAACTGTAAGAAAAATGGACATTAGGCACATGAATGCAAGACAAAGGTTAGTAATCCACCTACCTCACCTAAATTCCAAGGACATTGTTTCAACTGTCATAAATATGGACCTAGAGCATTTGAATGCAGGTCAAAACCCAAATGGTCATCAAATCAACAGATGAAGTTACCTAAGAAGAGTAATACATACAATTGGGACAACAACACTTGGTACAATTGTCATTACTGTGGAAAATATGGTCACATTGGAGAAAATTTTCTAAAGACACATTTTAGGGGTAAATCCAAGAGTTGGATGAATGGAAGTATGGTATGCTATAAATGCAATAAGATAGGTCACCTAAAGAAATATTGCAGGACACACATACCGAGTGATGAGCAAAGAAAGAATGAAGAAACCATTGAGAAAATGAGAAATCAAATGAACAAAACATGGAAGAAGAAAGAAGAGGGAAGTAGTAGTGAAGCTAGAGCACCTAAGATCACCCAATCCAATGGATCAGGTGATCACACTACTTTGAACTAAGAAAGGAAGGTATGTATGGAACTGAGTCCTATAATGTTTTAATCTTACATTAGTTCCTAACATTTGTTGAAAAAAGAGAGAAAAAGTCCATATCTACATAGATTAAGATGGATTAGGACAGATTTGAGCAAAGGACTATACTACATATTTGATGTTGAGCATCAGTATTATAGTCTATAGTGACTGAGTCACTAATGTATGCTGAGTACCTGTGATAGCCAAGATGTGATGTACACCGAGCTATAACCAAAAGGCTGTATCGACCGAGCTTATGTTGACCGAGTTTAACATGAGATTGTCGAGACAACTGTATCTCACCTAGAAAGTTTACGGATCATTAATGAAACCCTAATCTAACCATTTGAAGTCTATAAAGTGGGAAGTTACCATTTATTTCATTTCACTAGAAAATTCATAATTTTTAGAGTGATTCAGAAGGTGAGTAACTAGTGTGATTAGTGCTAAGTACAATTTACAAAAATCTTCATAGTGTGCCATCGACAAAACATCTAAAGAACACTTGTGCAATGTATTTTATTAAGTAAAATATTTTTTCAGTACTTTAACCCTTAAGTTGTAAGACATGGCATCATCATCATTAGTTGTAATGAAGAAGCAAGGAAAGGAGGTCTTTAATGTTCAATTAGTGAGGAATGAGGAATGCAAGGCACAGAGGTTTCAGGTCATTCCATAAAGTGCAATCATGGGAGATCTGACTGGATCCCTATCGTCAATTCCAAAGAAAGTTTTAATGATAAATGATATTCAGTCATGTTATATGTGCAAGATTGGAGAAATCAATGACTATGAACTAAGAGAGGCATACGAGAAACTATGCAACAATAGGGTGTTGAAGTTGGAATACCAGAAGGTTGTCGAGCAAGGGTTGGTTCACACCCTTGACTTTCTGTAAAATTTCAAAGTAGAATGGATCAAGATTGTACTGAGCAAGGTACATGATATGAAAATATGGCTGGAGGATGGACTAGTCCAAATCACCAAAGAAATAATTCACCGAGTAATTGGATACCCTAAACTACCTGGGAAGAAAAAAATGAGATGCCAAAGCAAGGAGGAAATTCAAGAAAACACACAGGCAGTATGGAACAAGCGAGGCATGACTACCTCTACTATCACAGACCCAGAAATTGAGTTTGCAATAAGGGTGATAGAACACAAATTTAATTATTCAAGTCAATTGGATAGTGTCCCATGCATGGTAGTGGACCAAGCTTAGAAAATAATAAAGAAGGATCACACATATGACCTCGTCGATCTCCAATTGACACAACTTTCCAAGAATCTTACATCAATCTGGAAAGAAAAGAATTCAATGTGTAAGTTTGATTACCTACTTGTTTATTTATTCTTCAACATTCAGAAAAGTTTTACTACTATTAGATTAGTATGGGATAAGAGTAGACTAGTGACAATTCAAATTAATTAGTTTATTAATCAAATGGGTGATAACTTTGAAAGCATTATGGAGAATTACTTTATTGAGTTTAAGAAGAAAATGAGGAAAAGAAGTAGAATTCTTGTATCCTTAGTAGAGAAATACAATCAGGACATATGATTTCTAGTTGACACTGACCTCACATATGCTCAAGCTATGATACCAAGGGTATCATGGCTAATGTCATTACCTTATGAGGTAAACATTGATGAAACTACAATAGTAATCACAACCTTATTAGCTGAGGAAGTTGATAAGAAGGCTACATATTTTGGAACCTATGAGGAAGCGAAGGCTAAGATAACCATGGGACTAAAGTATTCTACCATGGAGAGTAAGAGGAAAAATATAGTGAAAAAAATTTAGAATATGGTAGGAGAAGGAGAGGTAGATGCACCTCTAGAACTAACTCAAGGATTAGGAGAAGATAAATCAAGTGAGTCTAGTTGAAGTGAAGAGGAGGAGAAAGTAGTAGAAAAGAAAGGAAAGAAGGCATCAGTTGCTGAGCCTATAAGAAAAGCAATGCAGAAACCAAAGCCTATCTCTTCACTTGTACTTAGGCCAAGAACTAGGGTAACCTCTACTTCTATAGCTGTCAAGCTTCAAAAGAAAACCCCTGCATTAGGAAAGAGAAAACTTGTTCAGCCTAAGGTAGTGTCAAGCCATTTGAAGAAGAAACCAAGGAGGAAACTAATTTTGGAGAAGGATGATGAGGAAACTAATAATGATGAGGAAATAAAGAAGAAGGTAGCATTACAAAAGATAACACTGAATATGGATGAAATATGCCACAACATTAAGAGCACTGCAGGACTAGCAGGCTTCAAACAAATCAAATTTGAAAGGATGAGTATTGAGGATAAATAAAAAGTTGAAGAAGCAATGATTAAGATGCTCTGCATATTTAAAATGGTACCACTTCAATTGGGGAAACTGATTCCTGATGAATTATATCAAAGACTAGCATAGAAATGAGAATATGTCGTTATAACAGAAAAGAAAATCAGGGAAAGCACACTTGCTAAGTCACACTAGACTTGTCCCCTGCTTACATTCAACAATACATGGAGCAGTGCTGAAATAGATTCGTTCCTAAGCTTCGGGCATACTCTATCCTTCAGCACAAGGTTGAAGATGTTGTTTAACCAAGTCTAAAGTTATGGAAGATTATTTTTGGTCTTATAATTGATAAAAGTACACAACAGGATGCTAGAACATCTACGAGAGTTAAGCTAGATAATAAAGAGGATGTTAGTGAACCTCAAATTCAGAAGGAAGAAGCTCAGAAGATCGAGGAACATAAGAAGATAGCTGAAATAACCATTGTTGATATCACTGAGGACACCCCAATGAAAACTCATATATTGACCAAGGAAGAAATTCAAATTGAGGGAGCCAAAGATACATCTTTGTCGAGTGGTAATCTTGTGTTATTACAAGTGATAGATTATCCACAGATTGAGGACACATCAACTGTTAAAGTTACCTTTTCCAGTCCACACATAGCTACAGTTGATATGCTAGCTGATCATAGTACTACTACTGAGGAACAAGACAAGTCAGTAATTACACCTACACCTACATCTACCAAGGAGTCAAGTAAAGGGCATGTAGAACAGTCTGCATTAGTTATAGTAAATCCTCATGTGAAGCAAAAGGAACTAGAAAAGAAAGAGACAAAAAAAGCAATAAACACTCAAGAGCCTAAGGAGAAAGAGGCAATAAAATCTCTTATATAGATGCCGAGTGGAACACCACCTAGAAAGAAGTCACAGAAAAATAAGGTGAAATATCCCACTCCACAGGTGACACTCGAGGAAGTTATTGTGATTTCTAAATGGGACACATATAACTTGACCTATGATCAGATGCAAATTCTGCAAGATCTACTAAAGAAGAAGAGAAAAAATGAAGAAATGAGAAGGGAACATCAACAAAAGGAAGTACTTCATGAAATAAAAGGTATATTCATAGAGGCTTTTGATTAAACTGATGTAAATGACTCTGACCCTATTCTGGAACAACATGTTCACATTTTCAAGAAAGTGACTGATGACAACACTGAGGCTAATGACAAGTTGTTGCACTGGTTAGAAAGGAAATTTGAGACCAAGGTACTTAATAAGATCTCTACAGATATCGTAGGTAGAACTTTCTACCTTAATATCAAACTTAGAAGAAGTTGTACTAAATTCAAAATCTTTGTACAAGAAATTATGTGATGTATAAGTGTTTAGCAAGGACAACTAGAATCTAATAGATAGGCTATAGTTAGATATCTGGTCTACAGGTCACTCATTGAGCTTGGATGCAAGTTCCAGCTCTATCCATTACACCAGGCTTCTACATACTCAAGGAAGGTTAGCCGAGTTGATGGATAATGATGGTAAGATAAGGGATTGCTTACTCTCCATTCAAATAATGTTAACACCTCATCTGGAGTCCATACAAAGAGAGTTAGCTATGACAAAGGAATTATTTAAGAAAGATCCCTATCTTTCTATTGCTGAGAGCCTAGTTGACCTAGCTACCGAGCTAGAAGTAAAGTCTGAGGTTTTGATGATTGCAACATTTGGTTGGGACAATGCATTGCATATGGTCATGCAGCTTCACAAACCATTTCTGGATAAGTATTTCAAGCTCCCTACACTCGAAGAACTTCAAGTGACAAAAACAAGGGGGAAATAGTGGTGACATGACATGTTAAGTCACAAACAAAGAACACAATCAGAGAGCAGAATCAGAGAACAAAATGAAGAAAGAAGAAATGAATGGTATGAGATACTAAGTCTTGTAAATGTGTATATGTATTCAAGTGTATGTCAAATAAGGAAGTCTTATATGTACAAATGGAAATCTTTTTTTTTTGTGAGACCAAGTTATGTTTTAGGGGGGGTATTCTGTATATACTTCTGTTAGTACTAAGTACTCTTGTAAATGTAATGAAAATTTCATGGTGAAGTGTTTTTTCCACTAATGTCAAAGGGGAAGATTTTTGATCCCTAAATTTTTGTTGTCTATTAGTGTCTTACACTTATTCATTTTCTAAGAAATGTTGGTCAGTCATCACTATGACCGAGTCATCATATATAGGCCAAGTCATGTATAATGTACATTTACCGAGTAGTAGTCACTGTCGAGTAAAATAATGGTCACCGAGTAATTTTGTATTAGCCAAGTTAGCTTTGGCCAAGTTATGTAAAGAAGATAATGTCAAGCACCAGAATATAAAGAACAATGAATGCTGAGTGCGAGAGATATCTAATGCCGAGCAAGCCATAATTGACATATGTGTTTGCTATGGCACAAACACTTAGGTAAACCATTTTGGCCAATATTTATATTTCATTTTTTGTTTGTTGAGGAAATCACAAAGGTGATTATGCTCTTGTATTGTAATCATTAATCCCTATGTAAAACATGGAACCAATGAGAATTAGGGAAAGGTTAAGCAGCAAAAATAGATAATCTAGATCGCAGATCTTAAATCTTGGAGAAAGTTAATTGTCTATATAAGATGTGATGTGAACCCTAAAATGATGTAAGTGTGTGAGAGAGAGAGAATATGAAGGAGATCTCATATTTTCAGAACAAAGAAGTATCCTGATAGAGTTCAGTGACCATGTAGAACAAAGAAAAGTAGTGAAGGACAGAACAGAGACATATTTGATAGAAGAGATCAAATCTATACTGAAAGGAGTAGATCTGTAATTAGCATCGTAGTGAAAACTGAAGGATCAGGTATTGAGACATTTAACAAGTGTATCAAAGTAAATCTTTTAACAGAGTGGTTTTGACAGACCTTAGTAAATCTCTTAACTGAGTGCTCACTTAGTTGTAAGTCTTCAATCCTTTTGCAAGGTAGATTGTATAAGTCTCAAAGCTCTTAACAAGGTAGACCCCTCACATGGTAGATCATATTTTGTGATCAAATTTGTAGCCCTAATAGGAAAAATTTATACTGCAATAGTGAAGATTTGTGGGTATCATCCCCACCCCAATTTTATGTTTCAAGGGTTTCTGGGTTACCAAATCATTGTGTTATGTTTAGGTTATTAGATCTGTTATACTGTTGAGTTTTATGCTTATGCTATGCAAGTTTCATTTATGTCAAAATGGATAAATCTGTGATATCTAATTCACCCCCCCCCCCCCCCCCCCTCAGTATCACATTTTCCCAATAGATTTCCAACAATGAAGATCTATATGATTCTATCTCTACATGCTTTGTTTTTATGCTTTTCAAAGGCAATTTATGATATGAATGCTCATGTTTATTTTCCTATTGATGCAAATGATTGTCCTATTTATGACATAGAGTAGATGGATGCATGCAATACATGGTTGAATGTGTAGTGATGTATGTCTATGCTATTTAATGGTTTAATGAATAATGCTATATGATGATGTTTTATGGATAATGTGATATAATGCGATGGATGCAGAAATAAGATGTAAATGTGATGTAAATACAATTGATGTACTTATATGATGTTTTAATGACTAATGATGCATGTTATGATAAATGATATGATGATCTAGATGAAAATGCAATGATAGATGATATATGGATTAATGATTATCTAGATGTAAATGCAATGATCTAATACACTTAATTTTGAATATAATTCAATGTTTAAATGTAATTAACTTTGATGATTGCACCTATATGAAAAATGCAATGTACTAATGAGATGACTTTAAATGCAATGTTTTAGAATGAATTTAATGAAAGGCAATTAATAATTTCCTAATGATGTAAGTTGAAATGATGTAATTAATGCAACTAAATAATTTAAAATGAATGCAACCTAATGCAATGCAATCTTAAATGAACGTAATGATAATGAATGGAATGAACTACATGTATGCAAACTAATGCAAATGCAATTTAAAATGAACTTAATGATATGATATTATAGTGATAATGTAATGATTTGATTTAAAATCAATGCAATCTAATGTAATGAATCTAAATGAACTAAGGTTATGCCCTAAATGGATGCAAGATTACAAGGAATGAAATGAATATAATTGCAACATGATTTAAATGCAATTGATCTAATGCAAGGCACCTTTGTTTTTGAATTTTTGATTTCCAACGCACTCTATCACATATGGTTTTTGATGAACATTTGATTTTTTATTTTTGATTAACTCCACCCCCTTTTCTTTTTCTCTTTTTCAAATCTGTTTTCAAGCTAAGAAAGGCAAACACCTTAAATGCATTTAATCTAGGATGTATGTAGCTAGCTATCACTATTCACAAATTAGGAGCTTATATTCATCATTGATCAGTTTTGAAACCTAAAATTAGTACAACCATCACTAGTTCAACCATGATGATATGAATACCTATTTCCTTTTGTTTCTTTCCCATTCTTGGTACAACTATCACTGATTGAAATCAATCATGAGAGTATGAATACCAATTTCATCAGATTCTATGTTGCAAGTAGATTTTGGTATTATGGTATTTAACATCAAAATATCCAAGGTATCCTGTTGTGTAAACAAACAAAGATCTCAGTTTTTCCATATGTACATGTCCTTGATGATTCTTTGATGATCATGTCCTTAGACAAATAATACATATTTTAAAACTTTGATCTTAAGATAGTCATTTAGAAACCAATAAAAATATCATGCTTTCATCATAGCTTGTCTAGTTTAAAAAATTTCATCGATTTGCTAGAAAGACATGACTTCACCAATCAAGTAATCACTTAAAAATTTTGCACTATTTTTCAAATCCATATTTCATGTATAGTTCCATCCATTTCATATTTTTAATCCTGATAAAGATAAGGTCTCTGTGAGATCTTGGATCAAAATTTTGCGTTTGTTGGATGATGTTAGGATTAGGATGTGATCTTTTAAGTGTTTATGATTTGATGAATTGTTTTGGTTTTAGATTGATGTTTTCTTTGATGAATCCTTCCTCCTTCAGAGTAGATTTGCCCCTAGTTTGATGTGAGTGCATTTGTTGGACTTGGAACATTTTGCAGATTTGGTGATGAAATCTTTAGGTACTTTCAAATAGAACTGTGGGGTTTTATTAAGTAATATATACAAATGCTAGCGAATGCAATATTTACAAGGATGACGACTAGGCTTGAGACTAACTTGGACTTTCAATGATATGTGTATACCAAGTTTTCACTGATTGAATGGATTTTCTCTCTTTTTTTTTCAAGCTTTTTCCCTTTTTTTGCTACCAAGGTGCCTATTTGCTAGGTTTTCACCAAGGCGCCTTTTTTCTCTCTTATTTCTCTTTTCTTTTTTTCTTTTTTCTTTTTTTTTTCTTTTTCCAATTTTTTTTTGTATTTTCTCTTTTCTTTTTTTCTATATCATCGAGGTGCCTATTTTCTAGGTTTTCACCAAGAAAATATCCTTTTGAGGATCATTTCTGAATGTTTTTGGCTTTCATCATGCTCAATTTTCCACTATTTTTTATCTTTTCTGCTTTTCCAATTTTGTTTTCTCTTTTATGTTTTTCAATGTTTTTGATATTTTCATGATCTCTTTTGACTATGTACAATAAATAAGATGCTCTTTCATCTGATTTCTCTGATACTCTTTTTCTTTATCTCTTTTCAAATACCTCGCGTGTAGAACCTTTTCAGGTGTATACTATTGATAGATTCTTGCAACTCTTCTCCTTCACAATCAACTAGTTTATAAGTGCCTACCCCAATAGATGAAGTGATAAAAAAAGGTCCTAACTAGTTTGCTTCCCATTTTCCTTTCTTCTCTCTTTCTGCTTGATTTTTGGGGTTTTCTCGCAACACTAGATCACCTATTTGGAATGTCCTTGGTTTGATGTGCTTGTTCTAGTTCCTTGACATTAGATTTTGATACACTTTTAATTGGTCAAAAGCTTGTTGTTGTCTTTCATCTAGTAGCTCCAATTCGTGCAACCTAGAAACCCTATAGTCTTCTTCACTTAGTAACCCATGCAATGAGACTCTTAAAGATGAAATTTCTACCTCCAAAGGCAAAAATTCTTTTGCTCCATAAACTAGTGAGAATGGTGTAGCTCCTGTTGGTGTTCTGATGCTTTTCCTATAAGCCTATAGAGTAGGGTTTATTTGAATGTGCCAATCTATACCTAAATTATCCACAATTCTCTTCAATATTTTCAAGATGTTCTTGTTTGTATCTTATGCTTCTCCATTCCCTTGTGGGTAATATATTGAAGATGAGTGGTGTACCACATGAAATTTTGTACATAGTTCTTTCAAGTCCTTGTTCTTGAAATGTTTTCCATTATCCATTATGATGGTGTGAGGAACACAATATCTAAAGGTTATGTGATTTAATATGAACAAGGATATTTTCTTTCCTGTGGCAGTTGATAAGAGTACGGCTTCCATCCATTTGGTAAAATATTTCATGGCAGTAATGATGAATTTATGACCATTTGAAGATGGTGGATAAATCATACCTATCAAATCCAAACCCCATTGATAAAAGGGACAAGGTGTAGTCATAGTATGAAGCTCTTGTGATGGCACATGGATAAATTTCCCATGGTACTGACATTTATGACAAGTTTTTGTAAAGTGACAAGTGTCTTTTTCCATAAAAGGCCAAAAATATCCTATCCTAAGAAGTTTCTTAGCTAGGGTTAAACCATTCGAATGTGACCCACAAATTCCCTCATGAATTTCTTGTAAGGCTATGGTTGATTCCTCTTTCTCTAGACACCTTAAAATTATTCCACCTAGACTCTTGCGATACATGTCGGATATTAGGGTGTAGCGAGAGGCTTGTCGTATAAAACTTTTCTTTTGATTTCTGGTTTGGTCCAAGGGTAATATTTGGTCTTTCAAGTATGTGTAAATGGATCCATACCAGGGTGAGTCATGTCCCATTAGTAAGAAAATGGTGTGAGGATGGGAAGGGTCAAACGCGAGTTGTCAAACTTCTTCTACCAGGAATTCATATCTGGTGCTTTGATCTGGTATTTGGAGAAGTGATGCCAAAGTAGCCATTGCATATGCTAATTTATTCTTATCCCTCGGTACTTTATCAAATGTGATTAGAGTGAAGTATTTCTTGAGATTCTCAATCATGTTCTTGTAGGGTATCAACTTATCATCTTTAGTTTGATACTCGTCATTGATTTGATTAATAACTAGTTGGGAATCTCCATAGATTTGTAGCTTTGTTTCTTTCCAATCTAATGCCAACTTTATGCTGATGACCAATGCTTCATACTCAAATATATTATTGGTGCATGGAAATAATAGCCTGTATGATTTTGGAATTATGGAACCTTGAGAATTAATCAATAGTATTCCTTCTCCTGATCCATGTTGTGTATAGGAGCCATCAAAGTACAATTTCCATGTCTTTGCTTCAACATTAATGAATTCAAAATCTGTAAATTCTACTTGAATTAGATGCTCATCTTGTAAAGGTGACTCTGCTACTTGATCAACTATCACTTGGCCTTTGATAGCTTTTCAATCCACATACTTTATGTCAAACTCACTTAGAACCATGACCCATTTGGCCAATCTACCATTTAGTGTTGTTTTGCTGAGAATGTATTTCAAAGGATCAATTTTTTCTATGAGTCATATTTTGTGAGATAACATATAATGGCATAGTTTTTGGAAGCAAACACTATGGCCAAACACTCTCTTTCAATAAAAGTGTACTTCAACTCATACTTCACAAATGTTCTACTTATGTAGTATATGGCATTTTCTTTTCCAGCTTCATCTTCTTAAGCCAAGAGTGTCCCTAATGCATGTTATATCATTGAGATGTATAAACTTAAAGGTTTGCCTCTTATTGGAAGCATCAATGTGGGTGGATTCATTAAGTACTTCTTCAATAAGGTGAATGCTTCTTCACATTTCTCATCCCATTTGAATACTGTGTCCTTGTGAAGGAGTTGAGTAAAATTGTGGCACTTTTCTGCTAGTTGGGAGATGAACCTTCTGATGGATTGAATCCTACCTTGAAGGGATCTCATTTGACTTATGTTTTGAGGTTCCCTCATTTCCATGATTTATTTTACTTTGGTTGGGTCTACCTATATTCCTTTGGCTGAAACTATGTATCCTAATAGTTTTCCTGATTGTACACCAAATGCACATTTCTTTGGATTTAACCTTACTTTGAAGTACTCCAATCTTGTAAATATCCTTTCTAGGATGGGTATATGTTCCTCCCTTGAGTGTTATTTAGCAATTATATCATGTAAATAGTCTTCTAGGAACTTGTGCATCATGTCATGAAATATGGTCATCATGGCTCTTTGATATGTCACTCCAGCATTCTTGAGACCAAAGGGCATAACATTCCAGTAGGATGTCTCCCACGCACATGTAAATGTCATTTTGTCTTGATCCTCAAGTGCTATCTTAATTTGATTATAGCCACTAAACCCATCCATAAGTGAGAACATTGAATGTCCTGTTGTTAGATCTACGATGGCATCTATGCTTGGTAGAGGAAAATCATCTTTTGGACATGCAAGATTAAGATCCCTAAAGTCTATGAAAATTTTGATAGATTTTTCTGCTTTGGAAATAGGCACAATATTTGAAATACACTCGGCATAATCAATGGATCTTATGAACCCCACTTTTAATAATTTATCTAACTCCACTTTCACAAGCAATGCTATGTGTGGATGTATCTTTCTCAATTTCTACTTGACTAGTCTTACTCCTTCTTTAATGTTTAGATGATGCATGATTAAATTCAGATCTAGTCCAGGCATATCATCGTATGAACATGCAAAATTGATTTGTTTATCTTTGAATAATTTTATGAATTCCTTTTCTTTCTTCACTAGATAGGGACGCTGATAGGTGTATGATCCTTGGTTCTGATTCTAACCCAATGTTCACTTTCTCCACTGGTTCAATTAAGATAGGTGATCTTTCCTCATAGTGCTCGGGAAAAGTATCCAACCCTTCTTCCTTGGGTGCCTCTATTGGGTTTTCACCTTCAGAAACGCTCTTTATTTCTTTTTCTTTTCGATTTAATGCTACCACAATGTGGTTTGCAACATTAGATTCTTTCCATTTATTTTTTTTTTTGTTTTTTTCACTTTTATTTGAGCTGAAAGTTTGGATACTTCCCTTCATCACTTCTTCTTGATATTCCATGGTAGAAGAAGGTTCAACCACATTAAGCTATTGGGACATCAATTTATCATTCAAGAATGTGGGGAGGATGGTAGGTTCGATGGAATCCCATTAAATGAGCTCTGGATAGCTAAGGACCAAGGGATCAATGTTTTGGTTTGGTTCGATATGGTTTAAGGAGATGACCTCATTGGAAGGTTCCAACATTGTATCCCTCAAATCTATGATATGTGCCTCTACTAGGTGTTCTAGAGAACTAGGGTCAAAATCTTCCTCACTCAAGTCCTCTTGGGTTTCTAATGGGTAAAACTCTCTTGGGTTAAACCTAGGGTTAGATTCTTCTATAGTAGGTCTCCATGATGGAACATAAGGTTCTCCTACCCATTGATTTTATTTGACTTCTTTACTTGGCATATTATCTAAGACCTCTTGGCTAGAACTTGAAGCTTGATTATGATTTGATCCTGAGGCTTGTTCTTTTCCTTTGCTAGGAGTATAAGTGTGAATGACATTTACCTCTTTATCTTGGCAAGACTCACTTGACAATGAGTCCCACTCCCAATTGTTCAAATATTCATCACTTTGGGAGCCTAGTTGTAATATTTGATCATAAACCCTTGGGTACTTCTTTTGAGTGTACCCTTGTTCAAGGTACCCTAATCCAGTCTTTTCCTTACTATCTCTCTGTGACATTTCAATGGGTTCAATTAGTCCTTTCTTTCTTGTACCTAAAGGCCCTTGCCCTTTATATACCATCTTCTTCATTATTTGAAATCCTTTGCCATATTGATGAGTGGGAATGATTATGTTCTGAATGCATTTTTTATGGGCACTTGATTCTTCATCCTTATATAGCCATTTTAAGATCTCATTGTCTTCTTCATCCATGGATGAAGAAGTACTTTCCCTCACAAAGTGGTCATCGTATTTATGAGGCAAGCTAGATGATCTTTCATGGGATTTGGGAGGTAAGGGTAGATCCATCATAGATAAGGAGTATTCACCTACACCTTTCTGTTTGATTTGGCATTGCTTGTCAAAACTCTTCATCATGTGATCCATCTTTTGATAATGGTCATCCTTGGTGTAAAATTGAATAGATCTTGCTTGGTCTTCTTCTTGTTCCTCATGAGAACTCTCCTCACTAACCTTTTCTTTTACTTTAGTCGATGTAGTCAAGTTAGTGGGAATTTGATTATTTTCAACAACACTTTGTTTTTCTTCCTTTTCTTTTCCTTTCAAAGATGGAAGATCCTTTGAACTTTGCCCCTATTCTATTCTTTGGGAGATATAACCTTTTGTATTATGTGGGACTAAGGATTCATTTATAGGCTTCATGTTATTGCAATATTGGAAAGGGTTTGAATCCCCACTTACCATGAATTCTTGTCCCATGTAGGGAAATTTGAGGTATTGATGATAGGTTGAAGGCACTACCTGCATTTCGTGGATCCATGGCCTTCCTAATAATATATTATAGGTCAATTTGAGGTCAAGGACTTGGAAAATGGTCTCTTTTTTCATTGGGCCAACTCTAATGGGGAGTACTATGACGCCTTTGGATGCTCTTTCTTCATCATCATAAGCTTTTATGGTTATCTTCTTCTTTGGGTCAATACCTTCCTTTGAAAATCCTAAGGCTTTAACCAAGTTTAAGGTGCAAATATTCAAGCCTGCTCCCCCATCAATGAGGACTCTCTTCACTCTATTCTTGTGGATCAAAATGTCTATATGCAAAGGTAGATTTTGCAGGTGGTTCAAGGACATATCATCTTGTTCTGAAAAGGATAGACAATGGGGTGCAACAAGATGGCCTGCCATGTTTTGGAATTTATCCGCATCTAAATTCAAAGGCACATTAGTTTCCAAAAGGGATTTGTCTAGAATCTCCTTATGAGTTGGTGAGAGTTTTAGCAATTCCAGGATAGAAATTTGGGCAGGGGTTCTTTGCAATTGGTCCACCAAATTATATTGCTTTGAAGATGAAGATGTTAGATTAGGGAGGATAATTCTTGGGGCACCTCTTGATAAATTGATCTTTGATGCTTGCCCCCTAGTTACAACATTAGATGTTGCCTCCCTTGGCTTTTGTTTTACCACAGTCACATTTATTATGTTTTCATCACCACTTAAGGCATTAATGGTGTTATCATACGTGTGGGAAAAGTTAACTTTTTCATTACCCCTTTTATTGTTGTAGTTGGTATTTGATGATTCTCCATTTTCATGGTTTAGGAAAGGGTTCTTGAAAGTTGTATGATCCTCATTATTTTGAGGCCCTTCCACTTTTATGGTTCCATCATTGATTAAATCTTGGACAAGGTATTTTAATTTCATACATTCATTCATTTTATGTCCTTTTTTGCGATGATATTTACAATGATGAGAATCATACCACCAAGTTGGATTGAATTGTGGTTCGTATGGCCTTGATTCAGGTAGGATAATGATTTTGTTGGCCACTAAAGTCCTTAATGCATTTTCCAAAGGTTCACCTAGAAATGTGAATTTCCTTTTTTGATATGTGGAAAAGAATGGTTTAGGCTTATTAACATTGGAACTATTGAGATGATTGTTGTTTTTGTTATTAGCATTGTTGTTGGTGTTGTTGTTATAAGGATCTTTGGTCATTTGGTTGTCATTATACATTGGATTTGACCCATTTGATACATTAAAGGGAGAAGCCTTCAAGTTGTGTGCTTCCACAACTCCATCATTCACAAGATTTTTATTGGTGTTTTTCAACCATAATCTTGGTTTATCATTGTGATTGTTGGCTCCTTTATTATTTTTATAATTGGATAAGTTATGATTGTTATTGGTGTCTATATAGGGTTTATTACATTTGATTAACTTGATTTCCCCTCTTTTTACCAACACTTCTTCAATTTTGATCCCATTTTCGATGATCTTTTCAAATGTAGGGGGACATTAAAGTTGGAGCCTATAGCTCATCTCCCTATTTAAATTATTCATAAATATTTCCATCTTTTCTTTTTCGGGTATGCTTCATGGATATCATGTGAAGACCATTCTCCACCTTTGGAGAAACCCTAGAAAAGACTCACCATCTTGTTGTTTAGTATCACATAGATTAAGCATGGTGATTTTGTGCTTGATGTTATAGGAATAATGAATCACAAATTTTGAAGCTAATTATTCAAATGTTTTTATCCCTTGTGGAAGTTTTGAGAACCATTCCATGGCTTGGCCTCCTAAACTTCTCAGAAAAAGCCTCATTAAATAGGTTGTGTCGTGCATGAATTTGATACTTAGAGCACAAAATTCTCTAAGATGGTCTTGTGGGTTTGATTTACCCATATATTTGTCATATTTGGGGAAGACCACATTTAGCAGGAAAGGTGCCAAAAGAAAGCTCTTATCAAAAGGAAATGGGCATAAAGCCTCGATGGAAAATGGATTAGGTTCAACTGCTTTCTTCATTGTATCAATTTGTGCTTGAAACATTTTAAATTATTTATTCATAGTAGCTATAGGATTATCGTCTTCCTTATCTTTCTTAAGTTGGGCAACATCATATGTTGATCCCTAAAGTTTTGTTGTCTATTAGTGTCTTACACTTAGTCATTTTCTAGGCAATTTTGGTTGGTCATCATTGCGATTGAGTCATCATATATAGGACAAGTCATGTATAATGTACATTTACCAAGAAGTAGTCACTGCTGAGTAAAACAGTGGTCACTAAGTACTTTTGTATTAGCCAAGTCAACTTTTGCCAAGTTACATAAAGAAGTCAATGTCGAGCACCAAAATATAAAGAATAGTGAAAGTTGAGTGCTAGAGATATCTAATGCTGAGCAAGCCAAAATTGACATATGTGTTTGTTATGGCACAAACACTTAGGTAAACCATTTTGGCCAACATTTATATTTAATTTGTTATTTGTTGAAAAAATCATGGAGGTGATTACGCTCTTGTATTGTAATCATTAATCCCTATGTAACACATGGAACCAATCAGAATTAGGGAAAGGTTAAGCAGAAAAAAGAGATAATCAAGATCATAGATCTTAAATTTTGGAGAAAGTTAATTGTCTATATAAGATGTGATTTGAACCCTAAAATGATGTAAGAGTGTGATAGAGAGAATATGAAGGAGATCTCATATTTTTATAACAGAGAAGTATTCTGATAGAGTTCAGTGACCGAGTAGAATAGAGAAAAGCAGTGAAGGATAGAACAAATATATATTTGATAGAAGAGATCAAATCTATACTAGAAGGAGAAGATCTATAATCAACATCATATTCCAAACTAAAGGATCAGGTACTAAGAAATTTTAACAGGTGTATTAGAGTAAATCTTTTAACAGAGTGGTT
The DNA here is from genome assembly GCA_027943335.1 of Chamaecyparis obtusa. Lineage (NCBI taxonomy): Eukaryota > Viridiplantae > Streptophyta > Pinopsida > Cupressales > Cupressaceae > Chamaecyparis > Chamaecyparis obtusa. The sequence goes on along the minus strand of BSBK01000519.1, from coordinate 32,813 downwards.
TTGACAGACCTTAGTAAATCTCTTAACCAAGTGCTTACTTAGTTGTAAGTCTTAAATCCTTTTGTAAGGTAGATTGTATAAGTCTAAAAGCTCTTAACAAGGCAGACCCCTCATAGGGTAGATCATATTTTGTGATCAAATTTGTAGTCCTAATAGGAAAAATTTATACTGCAGTAATTAAGATTTGTGGGCATCATCCCCACCCCAGTTTTACCTTTCAACAATTTATGGATAACCAAAATCATTATGTTATGTTTATTTTCATGGGTAATGTTTAGCTTATTAGATATGTTATACTTCAGAGTTTTATGGTCATGCTATGCAAGTTTCATTTATTTAAAAATGGATAAATTAGTGATATCTGATTCACCCCCCCTCCCCTCTCAATATCACATTTTCCCAATAGATTTCCAACAATTAGTATCAAAACCTTAGTCTCCTAAATACGTCTAACTACTTGTGAGATAGAGATCTTGAGATGGAGGTTTATAAGTTGGGAAAATCATAGAGAATTTGAAGATTGACATTCAGCTTGCATTACAATAATTTGAAGCAGCTAGAGGAGAACTAAAGAAATCCTTAAGTAGAAGAAGGAAAATAGCTATTCAACAAAATGAAACACAATATCAAGAAGAAGATACTACTAGACTATTTGATAGTGGGAATTTTGTAGAAAGTGACAAAGCCATAAAATAACTACTGGAGAAAAACAACATACTAAATGAGGACATCAAAAGTCTGAAGAGAGAACAAGAAATACAATATGTGAGACACTGTGAAGTAGTTGAGCACAAAAAGAAAGCTGAAGAAGAAAAGACAATGGTCGAAGAAGATAAAAGACAAATATCAATGAGACTTGATGAAAAGACAAGTGACATGTAAAGGTTGACAAATAATCAACTTGACATGGTAAATTAACTGCTACTGGTTAATCAAGAATTGGGCAGAAAAGATGTGGAACTCACCAATCCGAGATTAAAAAATAATCAACTAAGGAATGAATTGAGAACTGAAAAGGAAGTTAATGAAAGGATGAACAAGCCTAATGAAGCTATAAGATACTTTGAAGAGTTGTTAAGGTCACCTAGAAGATCTAGTGATACATTTGGACTTGGACATGATGAGCAATTATCATCCATTGAGGAAGGTGAATCATTAAAGAGTAGAGAGAAAAGGAATGAAAAACCAAAGAACAACAAGCCCACATGCCATAAATGTGGAAAGATAGGACATACAACCAACATCTACAAAAGAAAACATTGTAAGTCTGATCCTAAACCAAAATTTAATGGACATTGTTTTAACTGTAGGAAATATGGACATCAGGCACATGAATGCAGGACAAAGGTTAGTAATCCACCTACCTCACCTAAATTCCAAGGACACTATTTCAACTGTCATAAATATGGACATAGAACATTTGAATGTAGATCAAAACCCAAATGGTCATCAAATCAATAGATGAAGTCACCTAAGAAGGGTAATACATACGATTGGGACTACAACACTTGGTACAGTTGCCATTACTATGGAAAATATGGTCACATTAGAGAAAATTGTCTAAAGACACATTTTAGGGGTAAATCCAAGAGTTGGATGAATAGAAGTATGGTATGATATAAATGCAATAAGATAGGTCACCTAAAGAAAGGTTGTAGGACACCCATACTGAGTAATGAGCAAAGCAAGCATGAAGAAACCATTGAGAAAATGAGAAATCAGATGAACAAAACATGGAAGAAGATAGAAGAGGGAAGCAGTAGTGAAGCCAGTGCACCTAAGGTCACCCAATCCAATGGATCAGGTGATCACACTACTTCGAACTAAGAAAGGAAGGTATGCATAGAACTGAGTCCTATAATGTTTTAATCTTACATCAGTTCCTAACAGTTGTTGGGAAAAAGTCCATATTTACATAGATTAAGATGCATTAGGATAGATTTGAGAAAAGGAGTATATTGCATATTTGATGTCGAGCATCAATATTTTAGTCTATAGTGACTAAGAAACTAATGTATGTTGAGTACCTATGATAGTCGAGATGTGATGTACACTGAGCTGTAACTGAAAGTTGTATCGACTGAGCTTATGTTGATCGAGTTTAACATGAGATTGCTGAGACAACTATATCTCACCTAGAAAGTGTACAGATCATTAATGAAACCCTAATCCAACTGTTTGAAGTCTATAAAGTAGGAAGTTACCATTTATTTCATTTCACTTGCAAATCAAGAATTTTTAGAGCAATTAAGAAGGTGAGTAACCAGTGCAATTAGTGCTAAGTACGATTTGTAGAAATCTTCACAACGTGCCATCAGTAAAACATCTGAAGAAAACTTGTGCAAGGTATTTTATTGAGTAAAATCTTTTCAATACTTTAACCCTTAAGTTGTTTGACATGGCATCATCATCAGAAGTTGCAATGAAGAAGCAAGGAAAGGAGGTATTTAATGTTCAATTAGTGAGGAATGAGGCGTGCAAGTCATAGAGGTTTCAGGTTGTTCTAAAAAGTGCAATCATGGGATATCTGACTAGAGCCCTGTCACCAATTCTGAAGAAACTTTGAATGATAAATGATATTCGGTCATGTTACATGTGAAAGATTGGAGAAATCAGCGATTATGAACTTAGAGAGGCATAGGAGAAACTATGCAGCAATGAGGTGTCAAAGCTGGAACACCAGAAGGTTGCCAAGAAAGGGTTGGTTCATGCCCTTGAATTTTCACAAAATTTCAAAGTAGAATGGATCAAGATTGTACTAAGAAAGGTACATGACATGAAAATATGGATGGAGGATGGACCAGTCCAAATGACCAAAGACATGATTCACTAGGTAACTTGATACCCTAAACTCCTTGGGAAGAAAACTATGAGGTGTCAAAGTAAGGAGGAAATTCAAGCAAACACACAGGCAGTATGGAATAAGTGAGGTATGACTATCTCTACTATCACCAACCCAGAAATTGAGTTTGCAGTAAGGGTGATAGCACAAAAATTTTATCAATCAAGTCAGTTGGATAGTGTCCCATGCATGGCAGTGGACCAAGATTGGAAAATAATTAAGAAGGATGACACATATGACCTTATTGAGCTCCAAATAACACAACTTGCTGAGAATCTTACATCAATCTGAAAAGTAAAGAATTCAATGTGTAAGTTCGGTTCCCTACTTGTTTGTTTATTCTTCTACATTCAAAAAAGTTTTCCTACTCTTGGAGGAGTAGAATGGGATAAGAGTAGACCAGTGACAATTCAGATTAATGAGTTTATTAGTCAAATGGGTGATAACTTTGAAAGCATTATAGAGAATTACTTTGTAGAATTTAAGAAGAAAATGAGGAAGAGAAGTAGAATTCCTATATTCTTAGTAGAGAAATAAAATTAGGACATATGCTTCCTAGTTGACACTGACCTCACATATGCTCAAGTTGTAATACCGAGGGTATCATGGCTAATGCCATTACCTTATGAGGTAAACATTGATGAAACTACAACAACAATCATAGCCTTGTTAGCCAAGGAATTTGATAAGAAGGCTATATATTTTGGAACCTATGAGGAAGAAAAGGCTAAGATAACCATGGGACTAAAGTCTGCTACCATGGAGAGAAAGAGGAAAAAGATAGTGAAAAACATTGAAAAGATGATAGAAGAAGGAGAGGTAGATGCACCTCTTGAACTGACTCAAGGATTAGGAGAAGATAAATGAAGTGAGTCTAGTGAAAGTGAAGAGGAGGAGAAAGTAGTAGAAAAGAAAGTCAAGAAGGCATCAGTTGTTGAGCCTGTAAGAAAAAAAATGCAGAAACCAAAGCCTGTCTCGTCACCTATACTTAGGCCAAGAACTAGGGCAGCCTCTATAGTTGTAGCTACCAAGCCTCAAAATAAAACCCCTGCATTAGGGAAGAGAAAAATTGTTTAGCCTAAGGTAGTGCCAAGCGAATTGAAGAAGAAACTTAGGAGGAAACTCATTTTGGAGAAGGATGATGAAACCGACAGTGATGAGGAAATAAAGAAGAAGGTAGCATTATAAAGATAACACTGACTGTGGATGAAATATGCTACAACATTAAGAGCACTAATAGACTAGCAGGCTTCAAACAAATCAAATTTGAAAGGATGAGTATTTAGGATAAAGAAAAAGTTGAAGAAGAAATGATTGAGATGCTCAGCATATTCAAAATGGTACCACTTCAATTAGGGAAACTGATTCCTGATGAATTATATCAAAGACTAGCACATAAATGGGAATATGCCCTTATAACAGAAAAAAAAATCAGGGAAAGCACACTTGCTCAAGTCACACCAGACTTGTCCCCTTCTTACATTCAACAATACATGGAGCAATATAAAAATAGATTCATTCTTAAGCTTCGGTCATACTCTATCCTTCAACACAAGGTTGAAGATGGTGTTCAACAAAGTCTAAAGGTATGGAAGATCATTTTTGGTGTTATAATTGATAAGACTACACAATAGGATGCTAGCACTGTTGGATATTGCTAATGCATGGAGAGGTGATTGAGACATTTAATATGTTTAATCACTACGTTACTGAATGGGCACTCATACTATTGTCATTTATGTTTTTTCACTAATGTCAACATATGTTTCTATGAAGGAACCAGACTGGTAATCATAGTGTATAGACACTCTAGGTATGTTTCAAATGTTGCAAAGCTAGATGAGAGTTCAGGTGCATTTTTTGATCTTATATCTGAGATCACATCATTAGATGTTTCATATTGAGAGAGATACAAATGTTTTAATGAAGACTGGCCATTGGATTGTGACAGTGAGAATTGATAGAGTTAGTCTCTAGGTTTTTGGTATATCTTTCAAAGGATTTAGATTCAAGGTATGTGAGCTTCAAGGATGATAGAGATGGTACTAAAGGAAGTTCATTGGTCTGTGCAAGGTATGGAATTATTGGTGAAGTCATCTGTGGCATGTGTTCTAGCGATAGTTTATTTTGAAGCTGACTCAGGAAATGAAGCATGTGTTTTGTTTGGCGAGCATAAATTAAGGATGTCGGTCCTTAATTATTGTATTGTAATCATTATATACTTGTTCTAGATATCATGTGTATCTTAGCAAGGGTTTATGTAATCATTTGTAAATTAGGAAAGCCTCATGGGCCGACCTGATTATGGTAAATTATAATAAGGTATATATGTAGAGTTTTTTCTTTGGAAAATATATGGATGGAATGTATATGATATAAAGAGGTTGTGAAAGCTATGAGCTTGTGTCTATTGTATGTAGAGTAGAGGTTTACTGGTGGACTTCATTGGAACTGATCAAGAAAAGATAGTTGCTGGAAAAAAGTTCAAAAGATTGTGTATTTCTTTATATACACCTATGTTGCAAACAAGTGAGTTTTAAAAGTGGATTTAACCTTCTTTGGGTAGTGAGCCTTGGGTAGTGAGCCATCCCTTTTGTTCTTGAATCCTAACAGGGTCTTTCCTCTAACAAGGACTATGTACTATAATGTTTCAATAAGCTCCTAACAGGGCTATATCTTCTAACAGGGATAACTATACTCTTTGTACATCATTTGTGGGTGGTAATTCCCATCGGGGTTTTTACCTTTAATAGGCTTTCCCCGAAACCAAAATATTATGTTATTGTGTTGGCATTCATTGTGTTCATTGGATCTGATATTGTGGAGCTAAAAGTTTAAAGTTTAATATTCTGTTATACAATTGATTCACCCCCCCTATTAGTTGTATTGTGGACTGTTATTCCTAACAAGCACATCTAAGGGAGTTGAACTAGATAATAAAGAAGATGTTAGTGAACCTCATATCCAGGAGGAAGCAACTCAGAAGACTGAGGATCATAAGAAGACAATTGGAATAACCATTTTTGATATCACTGAGGACACTCTAGTGAGAACTCATATATTGACCGAGGAAGAAATTCAAGCCGAGGTAGCCAAAGATACATCTTTTCTGAGTGGTAATAATGTACTATTACAAGTGATAGATTATCCACAAATTGAGGATACATCAACTGTTAAAGTTACTCTGCCAATCCACACATAGCTATAGTTGATATAATAGCTGGTCATAGTACTACTACCAAGGAACTAGACAAGTCTGTAATTACACCTATGCCTACATCTACCGAGGAGTCAAATAAAGGACATGCAGAATAGTCTACATTAGTTATAGTAAATCCTCATGTGGAGGAAAAGGAAATAAAAGCTCTCATACATATTTTGAGTGGTACAACACCTAGAAAGAAGTCACAAAAAAAGAAGGAGAAATCTCCCACTCCACAGGTGACACTCGAGGAAGTTATTATGATTCCTAAATGGGACACAAATAACTTGACCTATGATGAGATGCAAATTATGCAAGATCTAATGAAAAAGAAGAGAAAACAAGAATAAATGAGACGGGAATATCAAAAAAAGAAATTACTTGATGAAATAAAAGGTATATTCATTGATGCTTTTGATATGACTGATGTAAATGACTTTGACCCTATTCTGGAACAACTTGTTCACATTGTCAAGAAAGTGACTAATGAAAATAGTGAGGCTAATGACAACAACAAGGCTAATGACAAGTTGTTGTAGTGGTTATAATGGAAATTTGAGACCAAGGTACTTAATAAGGTCTCTGCAGATATCACAGTGAAGCAGGTAGAACTTTCTACCTTAATATCAAACTCAGAAGTTGTACTAAATGAAAAAGATTTCTACAAGAAATTGTGTAATGTAGAAGTGTTTACCAAGGACAACTAGGATTTGGTAGATAAGATAAAGTTAGATATCTGGTCTATAGGTCAATCATTGGGCTTGGATGCAAGTTCCAGCTCTATACTTTACACCGGGCTTCTACATACTCAAGGGAGGTTAGCCGAGTTGATGGCTAATGATGGTAAGATAAGGGCTCACCTACTCTCCATACAAACAATATTAACACCTCATATGGAGGTCATACAAAGAGAGTTAGCTACGACAAAGGAATTAGTTCAGAAAGATCCCCATTTTTCTATTACTAAGAGCCTAGTTGACCTAGCTACCGAGCTAGAGTTAAAGTCCGAGGTTTTGAAGATTGCAACATTTGGTTGGGACAATGCATTGCATATAGTCATGTAGCTTCACAAACCATTTTTGGACAAGTATTTCAAGATCCCTACACCCAAAAAACTTCAAGTGACAAAAATAAGGGGGAAATAGTAGTGACATGACATATTATGTCACAAAGAGGGAACAAAATCAAAGAGCAGAATCAGACTGAAGAAAGAAAAAATGAATGGTATGACATACTAAGTTTTGTAAATGTGTATATGTATTCGAGTGTATGTCAATTAAGGAAGTCTTATATGTACAAATGTAAATTTTTGTTTTGTTTTGTAAGACCGAGTTATGTTTTAGGGGGAGTATTCTATATATAATTCTATTAGAACCAAGTACTCTTGTAAATGTAATGAAAATGTCATGGCAAAGTGTTTTTTCTACCAATGTCAAAGGGGGAGATTGTTGATCCCTAAAGTTTTGTTGTCTATTAGTGTCTTACACTTGGTCATTTTCTAGGCAATGTTGGTCAGTCATGACTGCGACCAAGTCAGAAATATATGCTGAGTCATGTATAATGTACATTTACTGAGCAGTAGTCACTGTCGAGTAAAATAGTGGTCACCGAGTACTTTCGTATTAGCCGAGTTAGCTTTTACCGAGTTATGTAAAGATGACAATGTCGAGCACTAGAATATAAAGAACATTAAATGTCGAGTGCCAGAGATATCTAATTCCAAGAAAGCCAGAATTGACATATGTGTTTGTTATGGCACAAACACTTAGGTAAACCATTTTGGCCAACATTTATATTTAATTTTTTGTTTTTTGAGAAAATCACGGAGGTGATTACGCTCTTGTATTGTAATCATTAATCCCTATGTAACACATGGAACCAATCAGAATTAGGGAAAGGTTAAGCGACAAAAAGAGATAATCTAGATCATAGATCTTAAATCTTGGAGAAAGTTAATTGTCTATATAAGATGTGATCTAAACCCTAAAATGATGTAAGAGTGTGATAGGGAGAATATGAAGGAGATCTCATATTATCAGAACATAGAAGTATTCTGATAGAGTTCAGTGACCAAGTAGAACAGAGAAAAGAAGTGAAGGACATAACATAGATATATTTGATAGATAAGATCAAATTTATATTGGAAGTAGAAGATCTGTAATCAGCATCACAGTGAAAACCAAAGGATTAGGTACTGAGACATTTTAATAGGTGTATCAGGGTTAATCTTTTAACAGAGTGGTTTTGAAATACCTTAGTAAATCTCTTAACCAAGTGCTTACTTAGTTGTAAGTCTTAAATTCTTTTGCAAGGTAGATTGTATAAGTCTCAAAGCTCTTAATAGGGCAGACCCCTCACAGGGTACAACATATTTTGTGATCAATTTTTTTATCCCTAACAGGAAAACTTTATACTGCAGTAGTGAAGATTTGTGGGTGTCATCCCCACCCCAGTTCTACCTTTCAAGGGTTTCTAGGTAACCAAAATCATTGTGTTATGTTTATTTTCATGGGTGATGTTTAGCTTATTTGATCTGTTATACTGTTAAGTTTTATGCTTATACTATGCAAGTTTCATTTATGTGAAAATGGATAAATCATTGATATCTAATTCACCCCCCTCTCAGTATCATATTTTCCCAATAGATTTCCAACATCATAGTCATGAGGAAGTTTCACCCCTGCTTGGGCTAAATTAAGGAAATATGTTTCCCTATTTCTCTGTATAAGTTTGTCCATAACTTCAAGGAATTTGATGTCTTGAGCCACCCTATTGGCTTTGTCTTTGATTGTTTCTTTAGGCTCTTGGTTTGCATGGTTAATGTTTCCTTGATTTTCATTGTTTCTCCCATGGAGGTTATTGTGAAATGTGGAGTTTCTATCCATTGGATCAATTCTCTTTTCAAAAAGGTTTGGGAGACTATCCCCTTGGTCGTAATATATCAAAGAGGTTTGAGATTCAAATTCAGGGTCCTCTCTTTCTATGTAAGTGCCATCTTCTTGTAAAGATAGTTTAATTTAATGAGATCATGTAGAAACCGACATCAACAAAGGTTTGATTTGAAACTTGTTTTCCCTAAATTCTGTGATTATTCTTTTTATGAAGATATTAAAAATATAAGATGATTTTGCAAAATGGATATCTCTCACTTGTTATATGTATCTCCAAACAAAGAAATCACAAATAAACTTGTTCTTTTTAAACCCTCTACACAAAAAGTATTTGAATATGTAAAATTCTTATCACAATTTTTTTACGAAAAGTAAGTCCAAGCAATCCACCTAGTTGTGAAGTTGGTTTGTAAGCATGGTTTTACAAGGTAGGCTTTCTAAGTTAACAAGGTATTTAATCAAGATTATATTCAAAATGGACATTAAGTTTCATCCCCCAAAATTAGGAGGCTTCCCACCACCAGTATATCAGAGTTTTGCGCAATCCCGAAGGAGACTACTCAAGGAAGTTTGAAGCTTAATATCCTTTTGTCACACACCCCATTAAGGATGCATGCATTTATTTTTATAGTGGGTCAGATTATTGTAGCAAAGGCAAATGTATCCCACTTTGGGTTGTCCCTCCCACCGGCCTCGTTAAGGCAAATCTTGGGAGGTGAGCCCACTAAAGATCTAGCACATTCATTTGTAAAGTAATAAAATGGATTTAAGAGATAGGTTTTAGGAGTTTGATTCACCAAAAGGTGAAAAGCATATCCTTATCTATCCTTGCCTCCCAAGCACAAATAACAATGTTCAATTATCCAAACCCACAAACTAATGGGAATTGAGTATTTCTACTCTCCTCCACAAATAAGGGGTTATTGATTTAAATGCTTGATTTATCCTTTAGCCTTTCTTTTAATCAAGGAATTTGATATTTTTGGCATTTTGATTCACTTACAAAGTGAAGAGCATAGGCCTAGTATCACATCCCTCAAACAATAATAGGCTTTCTAATTACTATATTTTAGCAAAAATCACAAGGCCACAATTTAAGTAAAAATTTAATGGATTTTGTCATGTTTTTGACTCACCTAGTGGCGATCGTTCCTTCTCCTTTTCCTCCTCTCCAAAAAGTTAGTCAACACAAACAAACAAAATGAAGAAAACAAGTAGAAATTGAAATTTAAGCCTTATTTATCAAATTTGACACAAATTGATTAAGGCAAGTAAATCCAATTTAGTGAGACAAATTCTAATTTGTAAGCTTCTACAAATTTCAAATATTGTTCATATACCTCAGTTTCTTGCTGCAAATTCTCCAGAACCACTTGATGTTTGCTATGTTCTCCTTTTTTATTCATTTGGCCAATGCTTTGTCCTCATTGTTAAATCTAGTCTCTGGATTTTTAATTCTTTTATGATTTGTCATCCTGCAACCACAGAAAATTCATTTCCTGAAAGTTAGAAACTGTAAATTTGCAACTTAATTAAAAGCGTAGCAGAACCTATTAAACGTGTTCTTAAATCAATTGAAAGCACTACAGAATAAATTGAACGTGCAGAGATAGAAATTAAAAGTGATGTTTTAACATGCAAATGCCCTTAAAGAAAATATTAAACGCATTGCAGAATCCATCAAATGCGCTCCGGAGTCAAAGTATACACGTTGAAATAATTAAAGATAGGATAATAGAAAGATCAAATGCATTGTTTGGCTAGGCAAAGGTGCAACACTTTTTCATGGAAGCATCATTTCAGGCCTCAAACGCACTACAGGAAACCTTGTACGCACTGTTGAAACTATCAAATGCATTGCAGGACCTGTAAAAAATAGAGAAAAACACAAAGATATACAAGAAAAATATGAATTCTTTGAATTTGAAAATAATGAGGCCTAATGCCCCATGGTGGGCACCATTTTGTGTGCTATGGAGAGCACCTTCATAGGGTTAGTATTGTAAATAAATGAAAATAATAACTAAAGTACCACAAAGAGTAAGCTATTTAAGCAAATAAATGACAATTAAGCACTCTATGGACCTCTATTTAGATTTTGCTAATGCAAAGCTCTCAGCAAGCTTCCATTAGTGATAGCTCTAAAATGAGAATTGAATGATAAGTAAACTAAAGGTTAAATTCCAAAAGAAATTAAGCCTTAATTAGTACTAAATTTGTCTTTCTAGCTTAAAATTTCAAGAGGTTTGATGCCATTCTCAGATTTGTGGATGATAATTGATTGATTTTAGCCTTGCTTTTGTAGATTTTGGCAAGGGTAGGGGGTGTAGTTGAGTTGATCATGGTTGAGTTGAGGTTTAGTCCATGGTTCCACCTTTGGAGACAATTTAAATGGATTGTCCTCAAAGCTTGGGACAAAGAGACAAAATGGGTGGCCAAGATGCTCTCACCTTATGTGTGATTGAGATTCATTTTGAGCTTGATCCATGTGAGCTTGATCCTTAAATCCTATTGGTTGAGGCATTTTCCTCCCATGTGGTGCTGAGGGAAACTTAGGATTTATTAATTGAAATGATTTAATTTGTTTAGCCATGTGTACCCCTTAAATGGGTTGATTTGATTTAAATTGAACTATACAATTAATTAGATTAATTATACAATTTATTGATTTAACTTGATTTATTGGATTTAAATTGATTTATTGGCTTTTGATTTTTAATTAAATTTGGATTATGTCTTGATTACAATTTTGTTTTGATTTTAGCTTGATTTGATTTAATTGCTTTGATTTTTCCTTGGTTGCTCACTTAAATTGATCCTGTCCATTTTTAGGTGATTACAAGTTCATAAAAAGACCACATTACAAATGGCCTACAAGGCCTTATTACAAACATGGAAAAACAAGGCTAGAAGCCTCAAAATAAATCATGAGACAACCATGTGCCCCTACACCATACTCCCCAAAACAAGAAAACTCAAGTCCCTTGAGTTGCCAACTGTTGAATGTTGGTGCCAAGTTTGATGATGTCAACTTCTATCATCCATGTGGCATCAAAATTAGGAAGTCCATCCCACTTAACCAAGTACTCCTTATAAATTCCCTTTCTTGTCTTTTTTATGACCTTGGAATCAAGGATGTTGTCCAATTGTAGTGTCTTGCTAGGGGATAAATCTTTGATCCAATCATCTTCATCTACAATAGTAGTAGACCCATTTTTTTCATCTGTAGTTTCATACCCCTATATGGACTCAAATAAAAAACATTGAAGATGGGATAAATGCCTAAATTAGGAGGAAGTTCAACTTCATATGCATTATTGCCAAATTTTTTAACAATTTTGACAGGACCACTCTTCTTCATGAGGAGTTAGTTGGTTGCCCCTTTGGTAATATTTATTTCTTTAGATAATCGATGACAAGATCACCCACCTTAAACTGAACACCCCCTCCTTCTAAGATCTGCCTTTGCCTTATACTTGTATTCACTTTGTTGGAGACTCAACCTGACTTGGTCATGGATGTCCTTCATAATGGCAGCAAATTCTTCACCTTGTGCACTTCTCTTTACCATACCACTGAGATCTCTGAGTTCAGGGATACCCCTAGGATATAATCCATAAACAATTTCAAATGGGATTTTTCTAGTACTACTATTGACTGAGTCATTATATGAATATTCGGCCTACCCTATCACAAAATCCCAAGCTTTTCCATGTTGCTTGGTGAGGAACCTAAGGAGATTACCCAAAGATCTATTGAAAACCTCTATCTAACCATCAATTTGGGGATTGTAGGCAAATGAAAAAGATAAATTGGTACCCAACCTCTTCCATAGAGTCCTCCAAAAGTCCCCAACAATTTTTGAGTCTCTATCAGTCACAATACTAAGGGGCAGGTCATGTATTTGTACATCTTCCTTGAAAAATAACCTCACAATGTTTGTTGCATCATTTGTGCATTTTCATGGCAAAAAATGATCTATTTTACTAAATCTACCAACAATAAAAAAGACACTATCATATCCCCTAGTTTTATTAGGAAGTTCTAATACAAAGTCCATGCTTAGGGTTTCCCAAGGCCTAGTAGGAATCGGTAGGGGCTGATATAAAATTTCATTAGTGGAAACTCCCTTTGCCTTCTAAAAAATAGAACAACTCTCCACAAATATTCTGACATTTGGTTGCACCTTAGGCCAATAATGCAGTCTAATAACCTACTCCAATGTTTTGTCTAAGACAAAATGGCCTCCCAAACTACCATTGTGCTTCTCTCCCACAATATTCTCCCTCATTGAACATTGGGGAAATCAAAATTGGTGTCCCTTGAAAAGAAAACAATCTTGCAACATAAAGTTAGAAAATTTGACATGACAAGTATTAGAAAACTTGAAACAAACCTCATACACATCCTTGAAGTCCTTGTCTTCATTGTAGAGCTCTTTGAGGGAATCAAGTCCCGTGCTATGAAACTAAATTTCATGAATAATAAGCAACCTTCTACTCAATGCATCTACCACCTTGTCTGAGCTTCCCTTCTTATTTTTGATTGTGAAGGTATAGGGCTGTAACTATTCTACCCATTTGATATGTCTTTGATTCAACTTTTCTTGCCCATTGAGGAAACTCAAGGCATGATTATATGTATACATAATAAATTCCTTTGGTAGGAGATAATGTCTCCTCTTTTTTAGGGCATGTACCATGGTATAAAGCTCCAAATAATATGTGGAATAGCTTTGTTTTGCATCATTTAGTTTCTCATAGAAGAGGCTACTGGATGTCCTTCTTGGCTAAGGACTACACCCATGGCCTATTTTCTTACATCGCATTCAACAATAAATAATTGATTAAATTCAAGGAGTCTTAGGGTAGGTAACTTTGCAACCTTTCTCTTCAAAATCTCAAAGATTTGATCTTCCCTTCCTATCCAAGAAAACTTATATCTTATCCCTCCTTTAATTGTGTCTAGGATAGGAGCACAAACATGACTAAACCCCTTAATAAATTTACTATAAAAAGTGGCCAAACCATGAAAACTTCTGACATCACCTACTGTCCTAGGTGTAGGCCAACTGAGAATGAATTATACCGTAGATGGATCCATTAGAAATAAGACAACCAAGGTAAATTAATTCAATCTTCATAAACTCACATTTTTCCAAATTGATCATCAACTTTCCCTGATGGAGCTTCTTTAAAACCCGATCCAATTTCTTGAGATGCTCTTCCTTAAACCTGCTAAAAATGATAATATCATCAAGATCTAAATAATTACAAATTTTCCAATAAACTCAACCAAAATCTCATTCATGAGGTGCATGAAAGTACTAGGTGCATTTGTAAGCCCAAAGGGTATCACCATCCATTCATATAGGCCTTCATTGGTCTTGAATTTTGTGTTCTACTCATCTCCAGGTTTGATCCTGATATGATGATACCCTTATTTCAAATCAACCTTAAAAAAATAAGCCCCTCCAAGATAATCCATCAAGTCCTCAATTCTAGGCATGGGAAAATGGTACCTTATGTGATTTTATTGATGGCCCTTGAATCAGTGCACATCCTCCATGTGGCATCCTTTTTAGGTGCCAAGATAGTGGGTATAGCACATTGGCTTAGACTCTTACTTATCATCCCTTTGTCTAAAAGCTCTTGAATTTGGTTAGCTATCGCTTGATTTTGAGCAAGAGTCATCTTATATGAAGCTTTGTTGGGGAGTGTGACACCAAGGATAAGGACAATTTTGGTTGGTCAGTATAATACTTCAGTAACTAAGGATTGGACATCCTTTTTTAGTGATTCTATGGTTAAATAGCATCAAGTATCTTACTTAGAATAGGATACTAAACTCATTAGATTTATCAATCCGGGAGCGTAAACTTGAAATGGTGACTGCAAAGTATATGCTCTAGTCCATCTTCAAAGTCATCATTACTAAAGCAAAGGAAATACTACAGGAAATCTATATTAAGAATTGAAACAAAGACTTAACTTAGAGCTTAAAGGAATGATTCAACAGTAAACTAACTATGCATCTATGCTGTAGGAAACAACTGATGGTTCTGTTACCAAACGGCTACATGAGCAACAAAGTATTGAATAACTCAAAGAAACTTAAGACTAATTC
The DNA here is from genome assembly GCA_027943335.1 of Chamaecyparis obtusa. Classification (NCBI taxonomy): domain Eukaryota; kingdom Viridiplantae; phylum Streptophyta; class Pinopsida; order Cupressales; family Cupressaceae; genus Chamaecyparis; species Chamaecyparis obtusa. The sequence continues at coordinate 17,752 of BSBK01000519.1, read as the reverse complement.
CTACTTAACAATGAACTGAATCCACCTTCTAGGTGGCCCCCCATAGAAGAGTGAATATATTTAAAACTCAAAGGTTAAGATCTGAAAATTTCACTCATTCATCCATAGAAACATGAGTACAAGATGCAACAACAAAGTTGTATTCACTACTTGCTAGATTATAGAGAGGATTTCTTGAACTACTAGCTAACCAAGAATCATGAACTCTAGCTTATTTATTAACAACTTGAAATAGAACTCCTAAAGACTAGGATCCTCCAATACATGGATATGATAGCTTTTCAGTTACAAAATAAACAACATCAATTAATACATGAGTAAGCCACATTCAACCACAGAGATATATAGGAACACATGACTGCTGGATTATCTCCAAAACACCCACGAGTTGAACTAACCTAGTCCACAACACCAACTGCTACCAACCAAAAATGGTGGAATCATTATGAACCTTGAAATCAGTTATTTGTCTTGATGATGCCACTTTGCTTGTTGATGTTGAGTCTTCCTTGTTCACTAACTTATCTTTCCTGCACGAGGTTAGCATGCACACAAAAAATGCAACACATATCCAAGATAAAGATTCATAATAATTTTTCCTATTCTAGCATTGTTCTCATCACATGGATATAGGAGACACTACACATTAATGTGGAATGGAAAGAATACGAGATTTCATCCCACATAACCATGTAATACATATATATTCATCATATCCTTTTAATCTTGAAAGTATCAAAATACACACATAATCACAACATTAAAGCATAAAAAGTCTAATCAGTGTTTGTGAAAAACTCATGAAATACTTCAAGTCTTAACCAGAAAACCATATACTAAATAGCCATAAACTGGGCTCATCAAATTTAATTACTAATATACATAATAGGAGGTAAAGAACTTGGTATTTCACTCACCACCACATCCTTATACTTATCTAACATCTATTGGACTTCCTTAAGGATCTCCTCCTTCTCACTAGCTTGTTTCTTAGGTTCATCTCTAGACTGTAATACTAAGACATACCCTTGGGTATCCTCTTGTTTCAACACATTTAAGAATTCTTTCCCACCTAGCAACATCAAAATTGAACCAACATTCTTCTCTTCCCCTTGATTGGGTAACAGATCCATTTGGTATTTCCGTCTATTCTTGGTTATCACATAGGTGTTTGTTTCTCCATCGTGTTGAGACTTAACATCATGTTTCCAAGGGAATCCTAGGAGTAGATGACATGCATCCATGGGAAGTATGTCACACAAAACTCTATCCTTAAAATCTCCTATCTCAAAGTCTACCCATATTTGTTCATCAACAACAACATGCTGCCCTTTATTTAACTAGGATACCCTATATGGACTAGTATGGGGTAAAGTCTTTTCAAATTTGACTTATCTTCCATTTCTAATGCAACAATATTCTCAGTAGAACCGGAATCAACAATGACTTTTCAAATTTTAGTATGAGACTTACATGTGGTCTTTAAGAGGGTCTTTCTTTTAGGGGGCTCCTTGTGTAATGGCACCTTCAATAGGTTTCTCCTTAGCATGAAGATCTCCTCTTCCAAAGTAGGTACTGCACATCCCATTGGTGAAGTCACACTTTGACAATCCTCCTCTTCTACTAGCCGAGTCCTTATTTCTACCCCATGTAAGCTTGAAGTCTTTTCTAGACATCTACTCATGGTGTGTCCTACCTTATTGCAATAATAAAACTTTCTAGTAAACACACCAGGACTTCTTTCTTGGTTACCATATCTACCTCTCCCATTGGGTCTTTAGCCACCTCTAAAGCCTCCACCTTTGATGCCTAATTCTCCACTTTATTCGTGTGTATTTATTTCACCATTTCTATTTGGTAGGTTTCTTCCTCCAAAGCTTTCTCTACCCCTGATGTTCCTTCATCCTCTTCCTCTATTACTATTCTCTCCTCTTCTTTTGATCTTATTCTCTACCCTCAAGACCAATTGAAAACATTTGTGTACTATCTCAGGTGTCACGTTATTGATTTCATCTTGTATGACCTACCTTAGGCCATTGAGATACATGTCTACTTTTTATGCTTCCTCTTTTTTCTTCTTTTTTCTTTCTATAGGTATAAATTATACTTTTATCTAAGTCTTCATCCTCTCCCATGAAGTTATCTTCCTTTTTCCATCATTCACCCTATCTTCTTGCAAGACATTCCACCATACTAAGGAAGAACCTTTCAGCCTTGAATTGGAAATACCAACTTTCTTCTCCTTGGGGACCTCCTTGCACTCAAAATTATTGTTAAGTGACTCAATCCAATCAAGAACCTCTTCTCCATTCATACTTCCCCACTATATATCCAAGAAAACCTTCAAGATTGTCTCTATTAACTAACTTAAGGGAATCCACAAATGACTTCTGATCTGGAGGAAAATCCTTTACCTCCTTAGGGATAGTTTCTTCCTCATTGCCATTCTCTTCTTCATCATAATCATCTTCACAAACTCTTCCCTTCCCTTTGGACTTCTTTGTCTCTTTCAATTGTAATGCTATCATTTCCTCTACCATCTTCTTGATGACCTCTTGGCTCATTAACCTAGGAGGCATTGTGTTATCCTTTTCTCCTCTCTCTGTGTCTGACATACAGTGCTATAAAACCCAAATATTGGCTCTGATACCATTATGATGCAAAGGGTTTGATGCTTCCACTATATGTCTTTAAAATATTCTTCAAATAGGGCTTTTATTAGGCACCATCCAGTGGTCCTACCCCACTAACCTTCCCAAGGTTATCTTGGAATTTCCCTTGAGCTTCTCCCTAAGGCCAGACATGTAGGACAATTCAACACACAAGAGGAGTTCCAACTCCCTCTTCTATAGGCATGTAACCTCAAGACTCACCAAGCACAAAAACCTCTTGCATTTAGGATCTTCTTAAAAAATTTCTAGATAACATGTATGGATGATTCCTCACACCTAAACAATCATGGACAAACCATTTTATCCCCTTGCATTTGCTACTAAAGACCCACAAACTGTTATGTACCCAATTGGGCTATTAGGTGACCTAATAGAACTAGCCCTCCTATTTTACCTTTTTAGTTATAATTCCAAAAAAATTTGAATACTACCCCAAACTAATCTTGGTTTCAAATACCCTTTTGGACCCCCCAAGATAAATCACAGTTCTGGATTTGGGTTTTGAGTTTGACCTAGTCAACCAAACTTTGACTAAATAAGTCTATTAGGTCTACAATATTGAGATGGTTCAAAAAGGCTTCACCAGTCAGACTCAATTGAAAAATGGGTTTTGGTTTAGGGTCTTCACATCTCCAAGGGTTCCAAAAACACCAATTCTCTACACCCACACATACACTAGTCTACAATACATCAACATGGCTTGTCACATGAGTATGTCAAGGCTAGGGATTCATGGAAAAATCTAATTCCTACTCCAAAATTCCTCAAAAAACATAAATAATATATAATACATCCAAACCTAACATTCCACAAAAGTTCAGAGGATTCCAACAGTGGAATGTCAGGTTTTTGGCATTTTGGATCCAAAACCCCTGGGTTTGAGGGTTTCTTGGACCAGTCCTCCTTCAATTGGATAATTATCCCAACCTATTCCAATTGAGAACTTAGAACCAAATCAAAATTCAAGCTAAGACACTAGGTCACATTACCATGTATCAATTCTAGACTTGTCAATTCGTACACAACCATACAAATGCAGAGAACAACAAGATTATACGAGAAACTTAGAGTGCAAAAGGAATATAATCTTTAATTGCCTTCAAAACTTCAACATTTCATAAAAAATAATTCCAAGAGGCTTTAAACATCCCCTTGAATGTCCCCAACCACCTACAACCATGAGTGCCAACCAATTAGCCGTTGGATGACAACAATTCAAAAAATTTGACAAAGTTACATTAGCAACATTTACAACTTTAACATCTTTTGGGCTTTTTTTTTGCATTTGTCACATGAAAGTGACTCAAAGACCTTTAACCCATCCCAATAGGTCCAATTAGACTCAAAAACATGAAAAACCTCAATTTGCCACCTTTTGGAGATAGTTGACCAAGTTTAACCATCTTGGGACAATATGGGCAAGAAAGCAATTACAAAGGAAAATTGGTCCATAAAGAGACCTTGTTAAAAATGGCCTACAAGGCCTTATTACAAACATGGAAAGACAAGGCTATAAGCCTAAAAAAAAATCAAGAGACAACCATGTGCCCTTGCACCACCTGCGGTGGTATTGCAGGGTACACCTACGAACACCAGAGGTTGTGCCTACAACGTGGCATGGGGTGGCGGCCCCCTACCCCTTATATATATATATATATAATTTTAAATAATTTACTAGTAAAAAATATTAGTCTAGCAGACATTTATATATTGTTATTATAATTTCTCCAAATTGTGTTTTCTCCCCAATATATATATATATATATATATATATATATATATATATATATCTATATATATCTATATATATATATATATATATATATATCTATATATATCTATCTATATATAGATATATATATATATATACATATATGTATATACATATATATATATATATATATAGATATATATATATATATATGTATGTATGTATATATATATATGTATATATATATATATATATATATCTATATATAGATAGATATATATAGATAGATATAGATATAGATATATATATATATATATATATATATATATATATATATATATATATATATATATATATATATATATATATATATATATATATATATATATATATATTGTTGGAAATATTTAGGAATTAACCAAGTTACTGAGAGGGGAGGGGTGAATCAGTAACTCCAAATTTTCTTTCAATAACAGATGTATTAACATATAGTTCACTTTATCCTTTTGCATATAGAAAGCATGAAACATAAAAGCATTCACAACAATGACACATAGATTTGGTTACCCAGAAACCTTCCAAAAGAAAGTAAAACTGGGGTGGGGATGAAACCCACAAAGCTTTAGTACTGCAGTATAAAGTTGGCCAGTTAAGGCTTACATTGATCACTTCTGATGATCTGCCCTGCTAGGAGCAATAAGGATTGTTAAATCCACCTTGTTAGAGGTTTTACAAACATACAATGAAGTATGCACTCGGTTAAGAGATTTTACAAAGACTGTTAAGTCTACCCGGTTAAAGGATTTCAAGCTGATTCACCTGTTAGGATGAAACAGTAGATCTCTTACTTTGCAGCTAGCTTGCTGATTGAGATTCGCTGATGTACTAATCACCTTCTATGATGAATTTTTCTTTGCTACTTCTTATACTGTTGTAGCCCTTTGTAATTCGCTTATCTCTACCTTTCTCTCTTTTTCATATTCATTCTCATACATCTTGGTATTTTTACAACATTGTTTATATACAAGTCTAAACAATTAATTACAATTACAAAGTTGGCTTGACAAATAAACATAAGTGCTACTAAGTCGGCCCAAGTATGGTTACACGGTTCTTGCAAACTAACTCGGTGACTTTCTGATACTCGGCGTCCACTGCATTACTCGGCATCGTCATGCACTTAGTAGAAGTGAAGGCATGGTTCATACTAACCACTCGGTAAGTTTCAAACTCGGTAAATACTTGTGACTCGGTAGACATAATGTCACTCGGTTTACACTGTCCTGCTCAGTTTGCACTGTCCTGCTCGGTTTGTACTATCCTGCTCAGTTTGCACTATTCTGCTCGGTTTGCACTGTTCTGCTCGGTTTTCACTGTTCTGCTTGGTTTGCACTGTTCTACTCGGTTTGCACTATTCTACTCGGTTTGCACTGTTCTGCTCAGTTTGCACTCAGAATGCAAATAAGTGTTGTCACTAGTGGCAATCCTACTTAGTGCCAACAATCTCCCCCTTTGGCATTAGTGACAAAAACACTTATTGCCCAAAACTTATATACATGAACCATGCTGAGATTTATTTTGATTTTTCAAAATTTGTCTTTGTCATAGGGCTTTATAAATTATCTCCCCCTTTTAATGTGCTAACTTTTTCATCTATACATATCTCCCCCTTTTTGGTGATAATGCCAAAGGTGTATATACAAGTGTTTTATAGAGAGAATCCAAAATTTGATAGAAAAATAGAATATACCTTCATTATCAGTGCCAGGGTTCTGTCCCAATTTTCTTGCAGAATCTTGCATGTTTGGATTGCAATTTGGACTTTTGCAGAGAGTGTAATCATGTGATCTGCTATTGAGAACTGATTGTCATGAATTAATGTTTTGGAATGTTCAATGTGCTTATACATTGTATTCATGATGGGAAGGATCATGTTCTGAATGTCTAGCAGTGTGGACTGGATCCTTGTGTCTTCTTTCAGTAGTTCTGACTGCATATTTGATAGGAATGAGATTTTCATGTGATGAGTAGAGTTTGAACTTGGTTCAAGTTGCAGCTTCTATATGCTAATCTTCAAATCCCCATCAATTTTATTCATTTTATCCTTGACATCTTTGGTGAACTTGGCAACATTGCACAGTTTGACCAAAAGAGAGGTAACATTCGAATAGGAAGATTCAATGTTTGTCAAAACTGAAGATAGTTCTGCTTGATTAATAGCTATGTGCTGAACAATGTGCTCAAGCACTTTATTGTTGAATTTCTTCTCAGCTTTTTCAACTAACTTGTCTGTCCCAGATGAATCTTCATTGTACTTATTTACCACTTCTACTAATTGTAACAAAACATGTTGAGAGGAGTCTACTTCAATACCTAATGCTTCTGACAAAATGTCCTTAGCATCCTTAATGATTTTATATTCCTTGTCTCTCTCATCTTTAAGCTTCTTTTGCTTCGCTTTTCTTTGGAGGATTTCACCTATATTTTGCATTTGATCCGCTGATAGATTTGCAAAATCCAATGTTGGAATCTCTATTTCCTCATCTAGGTCTATATCCTCTACTATATTCTTGCCCAAAAATCTTATACTCGGTTGAGCCTTAGGCTTATCTATACTTAATGCCTTAGTAGTAGTGACAGTAGACATAGTAGGACTGGCTATAGAGAATGGTATACTTTCTATTGGAGAACTTAAAGTATTTACACTTGTAGAATAAAAAACTAGAATACTTATTGCTGGAAAACTAGATGAAATAGGAGACTGCAACTCGGTAGAAGAAATGGTAGTTACTTCTATTGTTGCTATAGGTGATTGGACAAAAGTTGAAGTTGTCACAACCATGCTTGAAGATGTCTCCGGGATAGATGTAGTAACTTTTGCTAGAGAGGTAGGAAGTGATGCAATGACTTCTGCCGCTATCCTCACAGTATCATCTACCTCAGTGGCTTCTTCTTGTTCATCACTGTCATCTTCAATGTCTTTTATTATAACTGTTTCAGTACTCAGTTGGTGAAGATGGTATATGTTCTTCCATGTGGCATTTGCAGTCTTCACAACCGATTCAATATTGTTAATTAGAATTAAACAAGTATTGAACTTCAGTGTCATCTTATTTTTATTCTCCTTCAATGCCTTCTTTATTTCATCATTTTTCAAGCTCAGCATTAACTGTCTCAGGGTTTGATCAAATATGTCTTTTACAGTTTGCTTTCCATTGGCCCATCTCATTTTTATTTGATCTAATAAAGCTGCTAGAATCTGTGGGGCTATTTCATCAGGAGAGTATTTCCACTGTCCTATCTTTTCAATGATAGCATCTTCAATCTCCTTTTGTTCTGTTTCCGATCTTGTTTCATATTTTAAAGATTTTATATTACTTACTCCAGATCCTGATCCTTCTCTCAAAAGTTTGATCTTCTCTTGAAGGGTTAGAGGAGGATTTTTGAATATTATATCTTTGTCCTTTTTGTCTACCTTACCCCTTGCACTTCTCCTTGTAAATACAGTAGTGGGAGGCTTAGGTGCCTTGGTGATGAATACCTTTCCTTTCTTCTTTGCAGGTTCTGGTTCCTCTATTTTCTCATCCTTTTCCTCTTTTTCTTTAGTGTCTTCTCCTCTGTCCTCGATTAGCATTTGCATTTTGGCTATCCTCTTTTTTCCTTTATTTACTGCCTATGGAAGCTTTATACTTAATTCAATTCTCACTTTTGCTTCTTCATATGTCCCAAAATATGGAGCTTTGGGATTAACAGGCTGATTAAGGAGGGCTTCAATGATATTCTTTGTTTCATCAATGTTTACCTCATAAGGAAGAGGTTTTACATGTACAATCCTCAGTTTAGCTACTTGAATGTATACTCTGTCATAGTCCACCATGAAACAAATATCATCCTTATAATCCTCCACCAACTTCTGTGGAATTTGGAATTTGTCATTCATTTTCTCCTTGAAAGACTCAAAATAACTATCCATGATGCTCTCAAAATTTTCACCCATTTCTGAAATATATTCATTTATCTCATAAAGAACTGGCACATCTTTTCTCCATACTACTTTTCCTTTGGAAGGGAAGAATTTCTGAACATAGAAAAATAAACAGACCAGTAGAGATCCAAACTTACATGGATTGTTTTTGGAAGTTTGAATGCTTTCCATGTTCTTGTTAAACTGTTTTAACAATAAATCTACAAGGTCAAATGATAAATTATTATTTACCACCTTGTATGCTAGGTCTATGGCTTCATAGGAGACACTATTCTGTTGACTTGAACTGTATATTTTATGAGCAATGATGTGTGTACCAAACTTCAGTTCAGCATCAGTAATGCTACTTACTTTCATGCCTCTACCGTCCCACTCAGCTAGGGTTTTCTTCTCCAGTTCCGGCCGACCTAGGGTTTTGGTAGTTTTAACTTTGTTTAACATGGGAAGACCGGTGATTTGGTGAATCATCTTCTTGGTGATCTCTATGGGTTGCTCAAGCCAAATCTTGCCTTCATGTACACAGCTGAGAATGTATCTAACCCATTTCTCCCGAAAGTTTTGAGGTAAATGTGCAATGTGAACTAATCTCTTGTCTTCTAGATGTTTGTGCTTTGGTTTTAGAATACCATTCACACACAGTTCCTCACGCACAATATCTAGCTCTAGGTTTCCCATCTCTTGAATTGCACAATTGAAATGATTGCGAATATCGTTAACAAGTAGTACCTTAGGAGGAATCTGAGATTGAGCTCCGTTCGGGTCTAGGGCTACTGCAATTGTGGGCACGAGTTTGAAATCTGGTGCTCTCCATTCCCCTTGGATTATCATTTCTCATCCTTTCTTTACTGAAGCACTGGATGATGCCATGGTAGCTCTCAGACAATTCTTTTCACAAAAGTGTTCGAATCGCTTGATTGCTTTGGAAATTTTCTGCTCTCAAAATGCTAAAGTTCACGGTGAAGAATGAGTTTGATTTCTTGCCTTTTGTTTACAACTCTGTCATTAATGCTTTGTAGAAATTAGGGTATGAGTTTCGACAGATTGTCACCCACTATGAATTAATTGCTCGGTAAAGACTTCGCAACTCGATGAACTTGAGAATTCATATTGCTCTGACCTTGCTCAGTAATCATATTAGACAGCTCCTGACCTCGCTCGGTGAAAACTGATACTGACCTTCCTGTGATCTTGTTGCATCTTGTATGCCAATTTAGATCTTTCTTTTTAATTTAGTTCTGGAACTGCTTGAAATTTGTCTATGAGAATACAGTTCCAGTGCTTTCTTGGGAATTTAGTTTGAGTTGGTAGAGCCACCCATTCCATTACTTGGACTGGTTTGCTTAGTAGATTTAGGAATCCACTGTTGTCTCATCTGTTTCCTGACCTTAGTTGCTTCATTCTTCTTTCCATCTTCAACTTCACTAGCATTCATGCAATTTCTGGCTATGTGACCGAGTTTAGTGCATTTGAAACATCTTATGGTAGTATCTCTTTTCCTTAGATGATGTTTTATGCAGTTCATGCCAATGTGTCCATATTCTCCACAGTAATGACATCTACACCAAGTGTTGTAATCCCATCCAAACATTGCTTTCATAATTTGTTCTGCTGGATTGAATGTTTTGGATCTGCACTTGGATGCCTTGTGACCTTGTTTTTTGCATTTGTGACAGTTACCTTTGAATCTTGGTTTTTCCCTGCATTCATTTGCTTTGTGACCATGCTAATTGCAGTTGTAGCATTTTCCATTGAATCCTGCTTTTTCATTGCTCCAACATTTATTTGAAGTATGTCCTATTTTGCCACAATGATTACAAGTAGGTTTCTGATTCCTTTGAGTACCTTGTTTAGAAGATTCACCTTCTCCTTTGTATCCAAGTCCTGCTTTTCCTTTTTGCCTATGAAGATTTCGATCATATAGCTGATTTAAGTCTTCTTGGCTTTTCAACATTCTTTCATTGATTTGTTTTTCGGTGTTTAGGTCATCCACCAATCTTAGATTGATTTGCTTTTCAGATCTTAGTTCTTCTCTTGTGCTTTCTATTTCTGATCTTAGAGTCAGAATTTCCTCATTTGTATGGGAGATCTGATCAATTAGGTTTTCTAGCTGAAGGGTTTTATTTTGGACTTCATTGTTCCTTCCATCTAATTCATCTTTCAACTTGTTTCTTTGTTCTAAGATCTCACAAAATCTTGTTGAGTGTAGCTCTTGTTCTCTTTTTAATTTTCTCACTTCTTCCTGCAGAGACCCATTCTTTTCTAGGAGTTCTTTGACAACATTGTTTGCTTCATCTGAGCTATCTGAGGGAAAAAGATCTTCAATCTTTTCTTCAATGTAATTATGACCATTCATCTGATTTGCAAGTTCCTTCCTTCTTCTTAGGGATTGGGAAAGATGTTCTTTTGCTTCTTTAAGTTTAGCTATGGCCATTTCTAGATCTAGCTTTTCATTTTCAATCACCTTGTTCAGTTTGAATACCTCCATTGTCCTGGATCTTTGCTCAAGCTAGTTAAGCTTTATCTTGAGAACCAATACAGCTCTGATACCAATTGTTGAAAATATTCAGGAATTAACCAAGTTACTGAGAGGGGAGTGGTGAATCAGTAACTCCAAATTTTCTTTCAATAATAGATGTATTAACATATAGTTCACTTTATCCTTTTGCATATAGAAAGCATGAAACATAAAAGCATTCACAACAATGACACATAGATTTGGTTACCCAGAAACCTTCCAAAAGAAAGTAAAACTGGGGTGGGGATGAAACCCACAAAGCTTTAGTATTGCAGTATAAAGTTGGCCGGTTAAGGCTTACATTGATCACTTCTGATGATCTGCCCTGCTAGGAGCAATAAGGATTGCTAAATCCACCTTGTTAGAGGTTTTACAAACATACAATGAAGTATGCACTCGGTTAAGAGATTTTACAAAGACTGTTAAGTCTACCCGATTAAAGGATTTCAAGTTGATTCACTTGTTAGGATGAAACAGTAGATCTCTTACTTTGCAACTGGATTGCTGATTGAGATTTTCTGATGTACTGATCACCTTCTGTGATTAATTTGTCTTTGCTACTTCTTATACTGCTGTAGCCCTTTGTAATTCTCTTATCTCTGCCTTTCTCTCTTTTTCATATTCATTCTCATACATCTTGGTATTTTTACAACATTGTTTATATACAAGTCTAAACAATTAATTACAATTACAAAGTCAGCTTGACAAATAAACATAAGTGCTACTAAGTCAGCCCAAGTATGGTTACACGGTTCCTGCAAACTAACTCGGTGACTTTCTGATACTCAGCGTCCACTGCATTACTCAGCATCGTCATACACTCGGTAGAAGTGAAGGCACGGTTCATACTAACCACTCGGTAAGTTTCAAACTCGGTAAATACTTGTGACTCGGTAGACATAATGTCACTCGGTTTACACTGTCCTGCTCGGTTTGCACTGTCCTGCTCGGTTTGCACTATCCTGCTCGGTTTGCACTGTCCTGCTCGGTTTGCACTGTTCTGCTCAGTTTGCATTATTCTGCTCGGTTTGCACTGTTCTGCTCGGTTTGCACTCAGAATGCAAATAAGTGTTGTCACTAGTGGCAATCGTGCTTAATGCCAACAATATATATATATATATATATATATATATAAATATATAGATATATATATATATATATATATATATATCTATATATATATATATATATATATATATATATATATATATATATATATCTATATATCTATATATCTATATATATATATATATATATATATATAGATATATATCTATATATATATAGATATATATCTATATATCTATATATATATATCTATATCTATATCTATATCTATATCTATATCTATATCTATATCTATATCTATATCTATATCTATATCTATATCTATATCTATATATATATATATATCTGTGTGTGTGTGTGTGTAGCTTCATAATTCAACATGCATTTTATATATAAAAAATATTCATGCAAAATATTCAAGGCAAAGTAATTATCAATTTTGGTAAATACCCTAATTAGGAAAACTAGGTATTTGTTTTCATGGAAACCTCAACCTCCCTAAATCTCTAGATTTGAAACAAAACCAGAAACACCTAAATCCAAACAAATTTCTTCTCTCAAAAACCTTTCAATAAAAAAAAACACAATTTCATAATCAAACATAGAATACAGACATGAAGAAGACCATCTTTAAAAAGGAAATTGTAAAAAGATTCAAAACCCTACCTTAAAACAACATCTGAAATCGAAGAAGAAGAATCAATTCAATCTCTAAAATTCCAGAGCTTTCAATAATTTCCCAAAATTTTCCAAAGAGAGATCCTCCAAAACTTGATTGAAAAATTCCTCCCAAATGGCCTCCTAGGTCTCTAATATAGAAATTTAGAACCCCGAATTGAAAGAAAGTAAATCTAAAATAACAAAATAGAACTCAACTATTAAAAACAATAAATATGTTAACTCCAAATCACATAAATTAGAACTCAACTACAACCTCATTTTTATCAAACCTTAATTTATTAAAAAGAATTATTTTACTTAATTTTCCTCAACTTAAGTCACTTTAACTCAACTTGATTTTAAAAGGTTAAGTTCTAATTTTCATAATAAAGTATTTTTTAAGTTGCATTATTTAATTTTGATAATAATTTATTAAACATAGGTAATTAATTAATTAATCTTATATTTAATATTTTAATGTATCATAAGGTATAATTATTGAACTTTTATAATTATCTTTAATTAATTAATCTTTTAAATTTTAACGAGACCAAAATAACACATTGACCCAGAAGAATGCATACACAAAGAAATCGACCAATCAAAATGCAAGCAAGAAAACTCAGTAAAAAGGATCCACAAATATATGTCACTTTGACGAATTATGATAGGAGATAAAAATAAATATCTATCCACTATTTCAAGATAATGAAATCTTAGGTTGGTTTTTGAGCTTGTTTGTTATCTCTCCTCTCTTACCATTGAGATATTGTGATAGGGCACACTCATGCTAGCAATTCAGGGAAGTTGATGCTTGATACTTGCAATCCCATCATCACAAATATGAATATGTGCATACATATATATAAAATACAATGATAGGGATCGATACATCATGTGGATCTCGCAAGAAAGTAACTATGACTCCATCCATCACCATATCCAACACATCAAGAAAAAAGTAAAACATGCATATAATCCATGAAGGTATAAATATAGGGTCAGTATGTCAATAAATCCATAAATATAATGACATCATAACATATAAATAATCACCATTAAAATAACCATAATCATCTAACTATAAACACATGATACACATAACTAACCAATGGCTCATAATATATCAAATCACAATGAAATGTCATACATCAATATCTTTTAATATCACTGAAATAAACAACACACACATGAAAGTGGCCTAAAATATTTTGGTAAAAAATACTAAAAAAAACTATAGGAGGGGTATTACATCCAACTCCCCTAAAATTAGGATTATTCTTGGAAGCCTACAAACAAATAAGGTTACAAAGCTGCACAAAGGTGCTTATACATCACATATCATTGTAATCTATGATAGGTTCTTCCTGCCCACTATACTTAGAAGGTATAAGATGATACCAAGGGGTAGTCACTTTGCCAATGTGAATGTTACTAGAGCTCATACTCTCAATTGGTGTTTCTACAACTTTGAAAACATTAATGACCTGTACTAGTCTCTTGGAGTTCTTGCCTATTTGAAGATGATCTCTCACCCTTTCCCTACAGATATGGTAGATGAAGTAAGCTGAGGTTTCATGATCCCCTAAAGGTGTTTTTCTATAAATACCATACATTTTGGCAACTCTCCAAAGCCACAATAGAAGGGGGTATCAAACTCTCTTACAAGGGTTTCATTAGAGTTTCATCCTATGAAACTCAACAATGGGAACTAGTCAATAAGAGGAAAGGGATAAACTTAAATCATATGCACTAGAAAAATGCTAAGATAAGATATATCTAACACAATGTGGCCAAGTAGATTGAAAAAATGTGATAATTAGATTATGAGTTACAATACTTCTCAGATAAATATATTGCATAATTCAATTTGGGACCTAGGTCCTTAAACCAATTGACCTACTAAGATAAAACACACAAAACAAAAAATTCTAGCAACCAATTGAGCCCTAATAGATATTTCACTCAAGATAACTGGAAGGAACTTTTCAAACAAGCCAAAAGAAAATAAAGACATAATGTATGCTAATACAATAATAGTTTGAAATGAAAGAGAGTTATATGTCTAAGTTTTGTTTCAAGTGTTAACTACTAGACATCTAACAAGCGTACAAATTCCCAGAGTGCCTAGTGTAGAAACTCTAGCTCTAATACCAAGTGTAACAACCCACTAGAGAACCAAGATAAATAAACCTATTAAAACATGGTGCTAAGTTTACATAATAAATTTTTTCTTAAGAGTTTACAAAACAATAATGAACATCAATGTGGAAGCAATATAACATAAGACAATAAACACTCATAAATGTAACTCAATCACCAATTACAAATCCCAAGGGTTCCATGACATAGAATTACATAATTTAATTAATGTACTAAGTACAATAAATAATATACAATCTCCAACTAATGAAAATGAATAAAAAGTACATCATCTCATAAATGAAACCTAAATACAACTAATACCACAAGGTATACATAATGAACCAACATCCAATGCACAAGTCATAGGGTATGTAGTAATAACTAAGTACAAGGTACAATACAATATATGAAAGATAAGAGAAAGTATTCAATGAAGAAAAGAAGAAGGGTAACAACAACAAGGATCGTCCATGCATAATCATGAACACAAGAATCTCAAATAGTAATAAAATCACTACCACCCAACCACATGCAACCTAGAGGTCCACTCCCACTGTGCTAAGGAGATAACAACAAAATCCACTCAGATAAAAAATACCAAAATCAATATTATAATAGAACCTAAGTAAGGGATACTAAAAAAATCTCTATCTAAAGAGGTACAACACATACTGCAAAGAAGACACAACTAATCCAGAGGAAACCAACACATGTAGGAAACCTAAGATGCTGATGCAGGAGCATCTCGGTTCCTTGGAAATCCTATGTCACTAGAAACATATTTGAGTTTGTTTGTGTTGCTTAGTTCCTACTTTGACTGAGTTGGTTCACTGTTGCTCGGTTTCATTTATTTTCCAGTGTTGGTCGGTTATCTCTCTGGCGCTTAGTTTCCTTGCTTACCAAGTTGTTTGTTTTGGATTTCTTTTGAGGTTCACTTGTGTAGTTAATTTGGGTCATGAATTTAATGTTGGTATCCATCAATGGGAAGCATGTGGACCTAGATCTGGTCATTCCTTCCATTGATTTTGGATCTGAAGTTCGACTCAGTTCGGTAGCCTTTTGTATAAATGTAGTTTTTTGGTTAGAGTTTAGGCGGGAGTCTTTGGATAGAAGATAGAAGATAGAAGTTTAGAGATTGTTGGCTGATCCTAGCATGGTTTGAGGATTTATGTACCTGATTGTAATATCTAGCTGAAACTGGGAATGCCTTATAGCCTGACATGTATGAATCAATTTGAAGATAATATATGAAATTTTCTTGCATTCTCTCTCTCACTGTTGTGTGTTGTTGCTTCTACATGTTGTTGAGAAAGGTGGATCTGGTTAGGGTGAGCCATTTCTGGCCCCTCCTATCCTCTCTTGCATAAGGTGGTATCAGAGCGAGGTGAGATCTGGATCTAGGTTTGTGAATCTAGATTTGAAGGTCCCTTCTTGTGAAGCCCTAGTTGAATTGTTGTGGGGTAGAAGATTATGATCTGATTTGCAATTGCAAAGGGTTTTCAAGATGGTTTATGGGAGGTGAGATGTGGATCCAAGATTGGTAGACATGTTGAGACAACTTGCGCTAGATTAGAAGCTGTTGAAACAACCCAGAGAAGAGGAAGACATCTTGAAGATGTTAGTGATGATGAAATTGAGATAGAACAAGGTGATGTAGAACCTGCACCTATGATGAATCAGGGTGAGGAAATATTCTTGAAGGCTTTGACAAGTTTGAAGTCTACACCACACTTTAATCCTCCTGAGTATGGTGGAAAGTTGGATTTTGATGAATTGGTGGATTCGATCACTGAGATGGAAAAGTACATTGAGTATGAAAATGTACCTGAGGAAAAGAAGGTAAAAATTGCAAGCACAAAGTTCAAAAGTCATTCATCCTTATGGTGGGAACATCTGCAGCTGGACAGAAAGAGGAAAGGCAAATAAAAAATCAAGGTATGGAGTAAAATAGTGAATAAATTGAAAGGAAAGTTCTTACCTTGTGATTATCAGATTAACCTAGTTAGGCAAATGAAAAGTTTGAGGTAGAAAGATAGCTTGGTAAAGGAATATACTAAGGAATTCTATAGATTAGATATCAGATTTGGACATGATGAAGATGATGTGGAAAGAATTGCTAGATACCTAAATGGTTTGAGAGTTTCCATCCAAGAAAAAATCAGTTTGGTCAAATTGGAGAACATTGAAGAGGCTTATCAATTTGCATTGAAAGCTGAGGAGAAATTGAATAAGAAACATGAGAAAAGACAAAAGAAGGTTTGTATGAGTGGTCGGTTATGCCTTTTGGTTTAACTAATGCACTGAGTACAATTATGAGGTTGATGAATGAAGTTTTGAAGAATTTATTGGGTAAGTTTGTGATTGTATATCTTGATGATATTTGGATATTCAGTAAGACCAAAGAAGAACATTTGTTGCATGTTAGACAAGTTTTGCAGAGATTGAAAGAAGAAAAGTTGCTGATAAATCTGAAAAAGTGTTCATTCATGAAACAGGAGATTGTGTATTTGGGATTTGTGATTTCAGCCGATGGTTTGAAAATGGATCCTAAAAAGGTTGAAGCTATTTTGAATTGGCCTACACTTGAAAGTGCTAGTGAGGTAAGATCATTTCATGGTTTGGAAAGTTTTTACCAAAAGTTCATTAGGAATTTCAGTTTAATTTGTAATGCTATGACTGAGACTATGAGAGGAGACAAAAGAGAATTGAATTTAAACCTGTTGCTTTCTTTAGTGAAAAGTTGAATGATGCAAAAAGGAAATATTTTGTGTACGATCAAGAATTCTATGCTATTTTTCAAGCACTGAAGAAATGGAGACAGTATTTGATGCCGAGTGAATTTGTGTTGTATACCGATCATAAAGCTTTACAGTATTTGGGTATTCAGAATAAGTTAAATTAGAGACATATGAAATGAGTTGAGTATTTGCAAATTTATACATTTGTGATAAAGAACAAGAGTGGAGTCACTAACCGAGTTGCTGATGCATTGAGTA